>VZRR01009657.1:279546-299208 GCA_013398015.1 Oreocharis arfaki
CCCAGGTGGGAACCAGCATCCCCCAGGTGGGAACCAGCATCTCCCAGGTGGGAACCAGCACCCGCCAGGTGGAAACCAGCATCCCCCAGGTGGAAACCATCATCCCCCAGGTGGAAACCAGCATCCCCCAGGTGTTCTGCATTAGCAGAAAGGGGGGCACTCCCTGCCCGGAGCTTTGTTCTGTTGGTTCAGCTCTTTGCCCCCAAACGAGAATTAGCTGTGGGTCATTAACACTGATTGGCGGTGCAGTAAATTGGGCTGGGGGCAGCTTTGGGGCCGTAGTTCTCTGTGCCTGGGGAAGTGAAGGGTGCCTGGTTCTGAAGTGTGTTCCAAGCTTCTGCAGGGTGAGTGCTGTATTTTCTTATTTGTTAATTTGTGGCTGCCCAGACTAGTCTGGGGGCACAGAAGGATTCTGAATAATGTTTGAATTGCTTTTTTCCTTGCTTGAAAGAAACCTTTGCTACTATGTGTGCGTGAAAGATGTCGGTAAAATGAAAACCATTATCTAGGCTTGAGGTTTTGTCTTTGAATATAATTGTGTTATATAAACACGCGGGGGCCGCGTGTGCTGGCTGCAGCGTTGTTGTCTTTGCTGGAAAGTTTATAAAGCAGTGGCGTGTTCCTCTCCTGGTTTAACCCAGTGAGAAACGGGTTGGTTTGAGTTTGGGTGAGGCAGCACCTGGAAAGCGCGTTCACGGTGCTGTAATCTCCATTTAGCCGTGGCTGGTGTCTGAAAGGATAAATTATGATTGCAGGACACATGTACTGGGCTCTGAGTGCGAAGGGATCTTCCAGCCTTTCATGATCGGTTGCTGAAGGAGCTCGGGGAACCCAGGGTGGGACCTGGGTGTGGGGATTAAAGGAGAGGCCACCGACCGATTTTGTGCTTGTACCGCCATTGCCTCAAGCAATATTAGATTTGTGTTCTTTGATAAGAGTGGTTTTGCTGGGGTGTTTTTCTATGTTTATTGACAGGAGTAAAAATCCCTGAAGCCACCTGCAGAACTCCCACGTGAGAGCGAGGCCGGGCCGTGCTGGGTGCCCTCACCCCGCAGGGCAGGGAGGGCTCCCGCTGTCCCGGCCACGGCTCCGGGCGCTCTCTGGGCCCCGGGGAGCTGCTGGTGCCCGGGGTGCTCCGCGGGGCTGGGGCTGCACCCCCTGGTGTGGCCGGTCCTGTGCTCCATGTCCCTGCCGCGGGGCAGCGAGGGTGGGAGGCCTGCCTGGCCTGTGCCCGGCCCTTCGCGCCCTGCGCCGGCCTTTCTTACCCAGCCTGGCCTCCCCTGTCCTGCTGCAAAGGGGGTTTCTTGAGGGCTCCCGGGCTGCGCTGGTACGGGCACGGCTGTGCTCGGGTCCGGCTCTGCTGGGAAGGGCATCGCGGAGGGGTGCGGCAACCCCCGGCCACAGAAAAGCAAAACGAGCCTCAAACTAATGGGGAAAACCCAGCCGAGTCGGGACCGTGTTCTTCCGCAAGCGAGCGAGGTGTTTCCACCTGGGAGATGGGCTCTGCATCCCGGGAGGCTCCCGATGGCCTTTTGGAGGCTCCAAGTAGCTCATTCCGCTCCCTCGAGCGCTCCCGGGGCTGGCTCTGGGCCGTGGCTGGCTCTGGGCCATGGCTGGCTCCTGCCGCCGGGTGTTTTGGGGGTCCCGGGGCCACCCCTGGGCCCTGCTCGGGCCGGGGCTGCCGGCAGCGCTGACCTGCAGCAGCAGCAGCAGCCGCTGGGTCCCGGTCTCCTCGCCCGGGCTGGCGGAAACCTGCCGCGGTGTGTGCCCTGCCGTGCCACAGGGGTCGGGGCACCTCCAGGGGCACTCGGGGAGGAAGGGCGCTTTTCTCTCCCTGCATTTCGCGTGTGTGTTCCCGTCTGGCTGGGGGTGCTCCT
Organism: Oreocharis arfaki; assembly: GCA_013398015.1. Taxonomy (NCBI): domain Eukaryota; kingdom Metazoa; phylum Chordata; class Aves; order Passeriformes; family Paramythiidae; genus Oreocharis; species Oreocharis arfaki. The sequence goes on from VZRR01009657.1 coordinate 281,424, forward strand.
GCAAGCCCTGCCGTGCCCTGGGGAGGCTGTGAGCGTTGGGTTCCAGCAAGGCACCTAAAGACTTCCCATAAGCATAACTCTACAGCAAATGAACCAATGCAGGCACTCGGCTTGAAAGAGTCTGCAAGTGTGTATATAAAATGTACATCTCGCCTGTTTGTGTGCATTAAAATCATGGCCCTGAAGCTTTTCAGGCACTTGGGAATTTCAATGTAAATATTTAGCAAGAATTTCTCCACTTAGAGATAAAACACGAGAGAGTTCTTGCTGCATCCTGCCTTACATGTGCTTTTATTTTGTTCTATAGAAGTTGTTGAGCATAACTTTGCATACACGGTTGTGGAATGTTGTTTGGAAAGATGGAGAAACACTATTGACAAGGAGAAATGACTTCCCTCTGCCAAGAGGGCAGGGATGGATGGGATATTAGGAAGAAATTGTTCCCTGGGAGGGTGGGGAGGCCCTGGCACAGGGTGCCCAGAGCAGCTGGGGCTGCCCCTGGATCCCTGGCAGTGCCCAAGGCCAGGTTGGACAGGGCTGGGAGCAGCCTGGGACAGTGGGAGGTGTCCCTGCCCATGGCAGGGGTGGCACTGGGTGGGCTTTGAGGTCCCTTCCCACTCAAACCAGTCTGGGATTCCAAGATAAGGCGAGCTCTTCTGGGGAAGGTGGCAGTGCTCGTTTGATGGCGAAGGGGTCCTGTGTTCACTGTGGTGCTCAGCAGGAGCAAGCCCAAGCTGCCTGTGAGCAGAGGAGGAGCAGGGCTTTTCCCTCCTGGGTGGGTTTGGTGCTCTGCCCCCTGTGCTGGGGGAGGAAGAACAGAACCCAAAGCCCCTGTGCGTCACCAGCCCCAGCCAGGCTCTTCCCCTGAGCCTCCTCCAGCCAGATAGAGCAGCAATTTCAATAAGATGCAATGGGCTGGTACAGGGCCATCAAATGCTGAGTGCATTTTTTTCCCCCTCTCTAAATTGATGTGAAAATCTGGTCGGTTTATAACTACCAAACTACAGCTGCAAGAAAGTCCTGACAAGTTTGTAATGGCATCCTTAATCTAATAATTGCAGGAACAAAGCCAATAGAAAAGAGCTTGTCATTGTTTTGAACAACACAAGTTTAATATATTGGGAATTAAAGTTTGAGCTTAATGAGGAAAAGTAATTTAGATGTAAACAACTGGTCTGAGTCAAAAACCTGGGGATTTCAACAGGCCATTATCCAGCACAGAGAGTGCTTTTAAACCCGGCTGAGCTGTCAGAAGGCTTTATAGCAGCTCCCAGACCGAGGTGCTTTAGGCCACGTGTGCCCCAGAACGGGGAGGGGGAGCACAGCTGCTGACCCCTGTCCTCTGCTCTCTGGGTGTGCTGCCTGACTGACTCCAGGGGCCGCTGGAATTAGCATAACTAATGGGACACGTGGAGAGGGCTCCAAATTCGTGACAGACCGAGTACAAGGTACTGCTGTAGCTACGGGTCCTGTTATCTTACAGGGGACTGTGGTGGCTGGCAGTGCCCGAGCAGCTGCGCCGCGGTGTCTCCTCCCGGTGAGCCCCAGTGCAGGGCTGGCTGCAGCCGGCTGTGGAGGGAGGGGAGCCTGGGTTTTGACAGAAAAGGTCGAAGTCGTTGTTGTGTTTAATTCCTTGGGGCTGGCCCGGGCTTTGTGCAGCGCCGACGTTTTGGCTGCTCCCGTGTCTCTGCTGTTGCATCCTGAGGGTACCAGGGGAGCAGCAGGGCTGACCCCTCTGCTTGCAGCCAGCCCAGGAGCCGTCCCTGGCAGCATGACAGCCTTGAACCGAGCCCCTCCAGGCACCCCTGGGGGAAACCCCTGCTGGAGTCTCCTGCTTCCCCCTGACTTCCCGAATTCCTGCTCCATGAATGCTGGAGGAGAGCTGCTCCACAGCCAGCAGCCTGACCAGGGTTATTCAGGAGCGCCTTGCTATCCTTTCTCTCAGTCCAGCAGTTTTTTCATCTCTGTATCTCATTATTTTAGAACAGGAAGTTTAGAGCAAATTATGTGCTAATTATAGCTCTGCTTCACATCTACGTCTTCAGACTGTTACACTCAGGAATAAGAGTGTCAAAATTATGTTGAGAAATGAGAACGTGTCACAGGAAAAGAGCTCTTCCTTGTACACATTTTAAATAAAATGTGTATTTTCTAAGTCATCATTTTGGCTAAGAAAATGATTCCTTAATGCCTTGCCTTGAGGAAAAATAGGTGAAGGTTTATGGTTGAAGCCAGTAACAAAAACCTCGGTGCCAGGGTGGGATGAGTGGTTTCATGAAGTGCAGGAAATGGCCATCAAAAAGCCTCTTGAAAGAATGGCTGCAGAAGGAAGGTACAAAAATGTTGTGTTAGGAGTTAAAGGGCAAAATCTGAGGTTATGGTCAGTCATGGATTCTTCTCCTGGTTCTGTATGGTCACAATTATTGAGATGAGAGGAGTCTGATTGGCTCCTGGATGGTGAAATTTTTCTTTTGTGTGGAGGTTTTCTTCTCATCTGGTCAACTGGTTTATAAATTAGAATTGAATCTAGGGAGGAGTTTCCTAAAGTTACAGGAGATTTTATCTTAAAAGTTAACCTTTTATTAATTTTTTAAAAGTATCTGGACAGTGCAGTGAAGCACAGAGACTCTGGTGGGCAGTGTCCCTGTCTGTGGTGGGGTAGGAATGGGATGGGTGCTGTGCTCCGTCCCACCCCCTGCCTGCAGCTGGGTACTGCTCCTCTCTCTGGAGTCAGTGACCACTGGTGACCACTTCTGCCCACACCTGGGGCTGTCCTGGCAGGGAGCTGACACTGGCCCAAGGCAGGCAGTGGGACAGCTGTGCTGGTGGCCGGCTGCTGACCAGCTCCTCACCTGGGTGGGGGTCTGCCTGGGCACTGGCACTTTTGGGTGATGGAGGTGCTGGCCAGGGGGGAGTTCACAGGATCCCAGACTGGTTTGGGTTGGGAGAGACCTTAAATCCCATCCAGTGCCACCCTCTGCTGTGGGCAGGGACACCTCCCACTATCCCAGGGTGCTCCAAGCCCTGTCCAGCCTGGCCTTGGACAGTGCCAGGGATGTGAGTTTGCCTGTCATCTGAACTTGTAATGGAGTTTGGTTTTTTCTCTCTATAAAATGTGCATGCATTCGTAATTCCTCTCTTGCAAACTGAGCACTTGACCAAGAGTGGGTCAGGTCCTCTAAATTTCTGCTCATGTTAATGAGAGAATACCATAGGATTGCATAAACTTTGCATAATAAACACTGAAAATGAGCCTGAAGTCATCTAGTTTTGCCCTAAGGCACAATCAAATATAATGAAGCTGTTGTGATGTCTCTTTAAAGATCTCCAGACACTCTAGGAAACCCTTCGGTCCTGATCCTTGCAGTTTATGCTTTTTAAGGGGACTTTGCACAGGCAGGTGTGTGATTGGACACTTTTATGTGCTCTCGGGGCTGTTTTTGTAAATATTTCTTTGGTATAAAACACTTACAATTTGCACCCATTATCAGCATTCTCTGTAAATCCATATCTGCTATTCATCTCTGCCGGGGTAATTCCCACACTGCTGCGGGAACCAGGGTCTTCAATTCCCATTTTTATGTTTATGGTTTGGTATATGGCTTTCCAGCCGTATGTTTTCATGGAAGTAGAACAAATATGTACAGATGAGAGCTCTAAATACTTGAAAGGCTGAGATGTATCTGACTTTTGCTCTTGTGAGAGTAGTTTCTCCCTGTGTAAATGCGTTTTGAGCCCGCGGTTCTCCTGGCTGGCTCTCGCTGTGGCAGAGCAGGAGCGGGGTTAACACCCTGAGACGCTGCTGCACAACGCCTCGGGAGCTCACTTAGGACGAGTTTGGGTTTTCTTCCAAGGTGAAGTGCTGCAAAAGGCTCTTATGGCTCAATCCCTGGCTCAGCCACCTCATCGAGCACTTTGTGGGAGTTTACAGGCTGCAGGCGGTGAGTGCTGGAGGCAAAGCAAGCGGGAGCTGCATTAGGGGCAGGTGGGAGGGAGCAGAGCCCGAACCACCCGCGGAAATTCGGAACGGGCTGGGCTGGGCTCAGCCCCAGCCCCACGGCCCGTGAGGAGATGGGCGGCGATTCTGAGCAAAGCGGCAGCTGCCCTGCCCTGAGGGAGTCTGAAGTTGAGGGGTCTGGAGGCGAGGCTGTGCAGGGAGCGGCTGAGGAGCGCACTTGGCTCGTTCCTCTCCTGGAGAAAAGGAGACCTCGGGGTGCTGCACTTCACCCCGAGGGGCAGCTCCGATCTCTGCTCTCTGTGAGCAGGGCAGGACCCAGGGAAGGGCTGGAGATCAGGAAAGGTCCTTCCCGCAGAGGGTGCTGGGCACTGTCCGGGCTCCCCAGGGAATGGGCACGGCCCCGAGGCTGCCAGAGCTCCAGGAGCGTTTGGGCAGCGCTGCCAGGGATGCCCGGTGTGGGGGGGTCTGGGCAGGGCCAGGGCTGGGACTGGGTGATCCCTGTGGGTGCCTTCCAGCCCAGGATGTTTTCTATAATTTTTTTTTTTTATCTGTGATAACAGGAGCTTATTCAAATCAGTTCCAGGGAGTAATTGCAGCAATCATCATTGCTGATGTTCTAAGGTGGGGCTCTGGCACACCCGAATCTTTAGGTTTTGACCTCTTGGCCCTCAGCCAGACAGAAAAGGCTCTTGCACAAATCCCTTGCACCTACCAATCGAAAGGATGATGAATAAACAATCCCCATCCCGCCAAAGTGGCACTGGTTAACTGGGGCTGCTCTGTGGTTTGTGCTGGGGGCCATGCAGCCCCCATCCTTCTCCTCCTGCAGGGAGTGGGATTTTCTGCCAGAGGGACACAGGGTCCACCAAACTTAAATAGCCTTTGTCTGCCCCAAAACAAGGAGTAAGGGGTGGTTGGCAGTTTCCCCTCGGCTGGAGCGATCTCCATCCCGTATCACCAAACAGTGACACTGCAGGAAAGTTTAAAACACAACCAAACACCCAGGAAACAACAAAAGGTACAGACAAAACCTCGGGCAAACTGATGCTCTGGGAGCTGTTTGCTGAATTGCTGCGGCTTTGTTCGCAGATGGTTTTATTTAGCTCCGTGAGTTAGTGCAAAGTGATGAGAGAGAAACACTTGCTGGATAAATCATAGCACCAGAGCTGAGACTGTGTGAACTCCCCAATTAAACTTGACAACTCCTTAAAAAATTTAATCCCACAGACGCGATATGACAATTCCCGAAGTGCAGCAGGAATGTGGAGTGTGGCATTCGCCTGTTCTGCTCTGGGATCAGCGCCGCTCTTGCACAGGAGAAGGGTGGAGGGAGCTCACTGAGCAGCACCTTGTCCCGAGTGTGGAAGCCTGGCTGCGTCACTAGGGTGTAAATTACAGTAATTTGGGATCTGAATGGTTACCGGGGGTTTTAGTCTCCTTCCATTTCCCTACTCAGTAAGGGCAGCTTCGGCAGGAGCTGACGGAATTCCCTTCCCAGAAAAATTAACCGGAGGAAAGAACCAGGAAATGAGCTGTTACCTGCCGCTGGACAACCGCCACTGGTTTTTCAAGCAGTCCTTAATTTAAGTCAAGTGTTTAAATAAATCCTTCCTGCAGCGGTGGGTTTGCCTCTCCCTAGGTAGGGGGGATGCTCAGCACTGTGATTAATTGGGCAGGTGTCGCTTCTTGTGTTTGGAGCCCCACGTGAGAGTGAGCAGTGAATTGTGCCAGAAGGGTTTGGTCTGTTTTTGCTGGTGGAGCAGATGAGATGGATCACGAACACAACCTTCTCACCCGTGGGAGTCAGCCCCACGTCCTGCTCGGCAGAAGCTGTGCCTGATGAACTTGGCCCCCTGCAGCTCAGAGCCCCCAGGGCTGCTCCCGGCCGTGAGCAGCGATGTGAGTGATGCTGATCTCAGTTCACTTCTCCGCAGACAGGGAAGGAAATGGGAAAAGGAACAAAACACCTCTGTGATTACAACATTTATGTGATAAAAGCACTTCTGTGCCTGTCAGTGTTTCAGTACAATTTCTATGGGAAAGCTTTTTATTCTGCATAATACTCGAATATGTGCAAAAGGAGCCTCACTGATCCTGCCCCTCCTCCACCCGGTGTCTGGGGGGTTTGCTCAGTGAGGGGGAGATGAAACAAAGGGGTTTGAAGAAAGGGATTGGGGATGGGGGAATAGTTTCTTGTTATCCAAACATCTTTGATCAGAAGGAATTTGCCTCCTTCATTAGAGCTGTTCCAGATGTTGGAAGAGGCCACAGGTGAGGGACTCTACTTCTGGGCCAGAGACTGGTGCCAAAGGTGGGGAAAAGGACCATAATTTGGGCTTTAATTTGATTTATTTTTTAATGGTCAAGCTACTTCATTTGAAATCCAAGCATGAAAATAAGCCACCTCAAAATCATTATTTAATAGGCAAAAGCATCATTTTCCTTGTTACATCTTTTCTTCTACCCTCAACTTTGACTTAAAACTCTCTCTTTTCCAGCTTTTGGGGGAATGGTGTGAGGTCTGCCCCAAGTGCAGGAGTGCAGCAAGCAGCTCAAATCTGTGTTGAGGCTACATTCAGTTTACAGGTAGAAGGGGTGTGAAATGCCTGCAGTCCCGAGTCCCCCTTTTCTTTCTTTTCTGTATGTTTATTTTAGATCTGTAATGTGTTAATTGGTGGGTCCGTACTTGCTCCTGAAGGTCGGGCGTAGCAGCTGTGTGACAAAACAAGACCCAGAGTTATCATCAGGGTTTTGCACACTGCTACCAGCACAGAAACAGCTGTGGGTGCATTTCACAACGGGCCCCTCGTGTTTTCAGAAGCAGCCACTGCGCTATGAGGTAACTCAGTGTAACTCAGGGAGTACTCCAACCTTCAGCTGCCTCCATGTTATCATTTGATTATGTAGCAAAGTTTGATGTATCTTAAATTTAATGACTTGGTAGCAATCAGGATAATTTGCATATTTGGCATAGAGAAACAAAGATGAAAAACTTTTCTTTAAATCCAGGATTTGTTTTCAGTTGTGTACTTGAAGTGTTTGTGGCTCCCCTTTCCCTGGCTCCTGGTGCCCCACTGCAGCTTGGGCTGGCATTGAAATGAGCCAGATGTTGCCTGCATTGGCAGGATCACGCTTGTCAGGGACCAGTTCTGGTGAAATCCTGGACTGGTTGGGGTTGGGAGGGACCTCCAACCCACCCAGTGCCACCCCTGCCATGGGCAGGGACACCTCCCACTGTCCCAGGCTGCTCCAAGCCCCATCCATCCTGGCCTTGGGCACTGCCAGGGATCCAGGAGCAGCCACAGCTGCTCTGGGCACCCTGTGCCAGGGCCTGCCCACCCTCACAGGGAGCAATTCCATCCTGAAATCTGATGTGAACCTCTTTTCTGTCAGTGTGGAGCCATTTCCCCTTGTCCTGTCCTTCCATCCATTGTAAGTAGCTCCTCTCTCTTTCTTGGAGGCTCCTGTCAGGCAGGAAGGCCACAGCCCCTTCTCTTCTCCAGCTGGAACCATCCCCGTTCTGTGGGGCTGGCTCAGAGCCTGCCCTAGATCAGGGCTTTGTCAGCTTCAACTCCTGTGCTGGGCCTCTCGCTGGGGGGAAGCTGCTGCCTGATTTCTGAGGCCTCTGGAGGCTCAGCTTCATGGAGCAGCCCCATAGCTGGGGACGGTTTCAGTAACGGGATATCCATCCTCTGGCACGAGAACGTTCGTTGTAACCGGCACCACGTCCTAAAAGGGGAGCCATGAAGTAATGAATTGCATTAACAGCAGGCTGTTGTGACACTTAGAAATGCCCTGCCATTACTCATGCTATTAATTAACTGCAAGGAGTGTACTTTTGCAATTAGCTATCAGTACTTGCCAACTACTTCAAAGGGCAGGCAGTGAGTTGTTCTCATGGGGCTGGGGCCGGGGGAGCTGTAGGTGTGTGGCAGAGGAAAGGGGGAGCAGGGTCCCTCTGAGCCTGGCAGGAGAAGCTGGTGGTGGCTGGAGAAGGAGCCCTGAGGTGCCATGTCCAGGGTGGGGCTGCTCCCTGTTACCCTTCTGAGTACCTGGGAGGAGTCTGGAGGGATGGCTGCCTTTCCTCTCTGCTGATGGCACCAGGGGAGAGCCCTGTGAAGAAGAAGCCTCTTCTGTAGGTCACAGGGTACTGTTCAGCTGGAAACCAGGGGAAAATGGGATAACAAAAAAGAAAATGCTGCAGGACTAGTTTTTCCTTTCGTGAGTCAGAGGGGTCTAATTTCTGCTGTAATTGTGCTTTCATAAAATCCCAGAAAGATCTGGGTGGGAAGGGACCTTAAAGCCCTTCCAGTCCCACCCCCTGCCATGGGCAGGGACACCTTCCACGATCCTGGGGGGCTCCAAGCCCTGTCCAGCCTGGCCTGAAGCACCATGTCCAGAAGGCCACTGCCGTGGGGTTGGGTGGGCGAGGGGCTGCAGGCCCAGGGACGCCCCTGGACACAGGTGAGGGGTGGGACACGGCTTCAGCGCGGTTTGTGTGCGCAGCAGTGGGGGCAGTTACACAGCAGGCACACGAAACGGAGGGGCTGGAGGCTGGTTCTGCTCGTGGGTGTGTGTCTTGTGCTCCTGGGGGTGGCATCACTGCCAGTGCCATCCTACCTCGCTTCCAGCTCTGAAACGTGAGCGTGAGGCTCCCCGGTGACCTTGCCCAGAGCTGTCCTCGCACTCCTGCAGCACGAGGACTGCACTGGCACGGTCACTGGGGCGCTTTCATCTCTGCACCCGGTGATTAATTGCTGTAACCTCTGCTTTAAAATGCAAAGGCAATTAAATAAATCTTTTTATGCTTGCTCCTTTTCATGTGAACCAATAGATATAAAAGTGTCTCTAAAGCCTTATTTATCTTTCATTAAATCAGCTGTAATTGTAAAAATATTCCATGGCATCTGTGATCCAAATGCTGTTGCTGGTTTGATCCTTTCCAGTCGCTGTCTGGGTGCAGGGCTCTGCCAGGCACAGCTCTCATTTTCGTGAACTCCGTGGCTGTGTAGCTCTGCTGGCTCTGGATGTAACCACTACCCAGAAAAAAATGGAGAAGGGGAGGGAGGAAAGCATGAAATGTGCTTTTTATGTGGTGATTTTAAGACCTCACGAAATTAAATTTAATTTGTTTGGGCTGTTGATCGGAGCTGTGAGCCTGGCTTTGGGGTTCTTCTGATTTTTATTGAGCTTGGTGTTGCCCCCAAGGCAGATGTAAGAGATTCCAGTGGAATCACAGAACCATTAGGGCTGGAAAAGCCCTCCAAGACCAAGTCCAACCGTTCCCCAGCACTGCCAAGGCCACCACTGGCCTGTGTCCCCAAGTGCCACATCTGGAAGGCTTTGAGCACTTCCTGGGGTGGTGGCTCCACCATGGCTGCTCACGGCTCCTTGAGGAACTTGCATGTAGGAGACAGAGGTTTCTTTTCAGAGCAAAGCAAAAATTGCACTTGAATGGGTTTAGTCTGAACCAAACGACAGAACTTGGGAAGATCAACACCAGGAGTGACCACCCCTCCTGAGTCTCCACCCCTGTTTTTTTGGGGGAGCGCTGGGTTTGGGACAAGCATGGCAGCGTTGGCTCCGTGTGCCAGGATTTGCCAAGGGCTCCTGGGGGTGTTCCCAAACCAGCTGATTAACTCTGGCCTCCTCCCAGGGTTAGTGCTGCTCTGACCTGTCTCCAGCTCCCCAGAGCCTCTTTCCCCACACCTTGATCACAGACATTTCTGTCTCTGTGACCTTCCCTGTCCCCTGCCGTTGTTTCTCTGCTTTGTGACTCTTTTCCAGGGAATGCCCTCAGATTTCAGGGGGTGCTTGGTGTGTTTCAAACCTCTTTATTTCCCAAATCTGGGCTGGACCTCTGCAGTTGAATGATTTGCATTATGCACAATTCTTTTCTGAAGAGTTAAATAAGAAAACTTAGAGGCTATTTTAACCCTCTCTGGGCCATAGTCCAGGAAAGAGTGAACCTTCACTTTGCTTCCTCTTTCTCCTCTAAGATGTTCGTGGTTCTGAAATGAGTGAGTTCAGGCACCACAAGCCACAGTTTTGTGTAGGCTGACTCATCAAATGGTTCATTTCTTCACTAGGAAAACCACTTTGTTTCCATGAAAAAAAACCCTCCAGTCCAGCTCAGCTGGGAGTTCCATGTGGCTTGGTATGGAGTGGTTAATGGGCAAGTATTTCATGGTTGATGAAATGATTCAATCAATTAAGGATGAATAAATGGTATCAGTGGAACTTACCACCTCTCTGAACTACTGAGAGTTGCTCAGACCCTTCCTACAAGCGAGGAGGTGACCTGGTCATGGGAAAATACCGGGTGAGGTATTTATATTTATTCCTTTTGATTCAAAGAGAACTTTTGGAAAGCTCAGGGGAGAGCACAGTGGCCGTGGCTCTGCAGGGGACACTGGGTGCTTGGCAAGGTGCAGTTTTGGATTTGTGGTCCTAAGGACCTTAACCCCCCTTCTGCTGCGTTTGTGGGACTGGAGGGGGAAGATCCCATTAGCAGGACCCCTGTGCTGCCTCCCCCCCTCCTTGGGAGAGGATCCTCGTGTGATGGGGTACATCAGGCTGGAGCTCCTCAGGGGCTCCTGCAGAGCTGCCTAAGCTTTCCTGCAGCTGATAACACCCAGGAAACTTGCCTGGGTTATCCCACCCTGACAGGTCCCTGCACGAAAGATAGCTCTGTCCACAGGGGGCTTTGAAATGGCTCTTCTGTGTTGCTGGGGTGTTGCTTTGATAGGTTTTTTTTTTAATCAAAATGTCTGGTAACTTTTTGTATGTCTGGCCTTTAAGTGCTGCCAGAGTGGGCTGTGAATCCCAGAGCTGGTCGGGAATGGGGTTACTGAGCAGGCCCAAACTAGTGCTGAAGTGTGAGTGGGTGAGTTGACTCTGTGGGGACGAGGTGTTGTCTCGCAGTGCTGGAGAAGGGCTGAGCTGGAGCAGTGGGAATGGCCTGTGCAGTTCTCCCATGTTTGATTTGCATGAAGGTGTGCCAGGGTATCAACTGTTCAGCCATGACTTTTTAACATATGGTTTATGGAACTGGGACATGAATTCAGCAAGAAACCCAGGAAAGGCTGGTTTCTTTGGAGTCCCCTGAGCCCGACCTGCACTTTGCATTCTCACCTGTAATTGTGCTACTGGGGCAGCTCAGCCTGGGCTCCCAGTTCACAGCAAAAATCCATCAGGTCTGGAACTGGTAGAAATATCAGTGGCCTAAAGCAGCTCCTTATCCCCCTGCACTCCTCTGCTCTGGATCCTGAGCTGGCTCGTGGCAGCAGGAGAGGAGCACACGGAATGCGTGTTCCCTTTGGATCTCCCCTCTGCTGTGAGCACGCCTGGGCTGTGCCGTAGCTCAGGACTGATAAACAGGATTTCTCCAGTTTATCAGGAAGTCTGAATAATCCTGCTGGATTTCAGCCCTCGAGTCCTCCCTGCACATGGAGAGGAGCACTCCCAGGGCAGGATGCTGCTCCAGTGTTGGCTGGAGTGCTGCGTTTGCCTGAGCTCGGGTGAAAGGATTTGTATCTGTGATCTTCATTTCATCTTCTGGCCAATAAAATTCTGGGGTTTTTTTTTTCCATTGAGTTACACATCTGTGCTTCTCATAAGCCTTCAGTTTAAAAAAAATAAAAAAAAAAAAAAATTCAAGTTTCAATTCAAGGCAGTGGAGAGCTTTACAACTTTCCCCAGATTTGTCCCCTTTAGCTGTGGATTCCCATCATATCTGTGGCAGGATTGGATCACCTCGTTCTGACAATCAATGTAAATGTGCCAAGATGCAAATTGGTGCCTTACAGTGACACGATAATTTTACTGTATTTCCCTGATTGCACCTTTTCTGTATCTTCTGCAGTATCTTTGTTTTATCTCCTGGATGATAATTGCAATCCCTCCCTCTCGTGTTCATCATTCATTTGGGTTTGTTCAAATCTATTTCAGGTTGCTGAAGCTTTTCCTTCCAAAGCTGATGTGAGCTAAAAGCCTACTTTAGCTGTCTGAGGCTAAATTACATTTGGTGATCCAGATAAAATCTTTTTTCCCTTTAAACCAATTTTGGGAAATAAATAATACTTATCTATTGCTTGGTGGCTTTTCTTTTCCCCAAGCAGACTCCCTAGTTTGCTGCTTTTAGTTGTGTTTTCCCTGAAAATTCTGGAGGATGCTCAGCTGATTCTGCTGATGTTAAACACTCTTGTTAAAAGCTTTTGGTGGTACAAAAGTGAAAATATGAAGTTAATATTGCAAACAGGGTAATGGGAAAGGAGAGTATCTTGCATTTTACTGAAATTATGGGTAACTCCCCAAAACAGTAGAAGAAATAACTGCTGGTGTTTGAAGAACTGCTTCTTTTCAGCGGCTTTGGTTCCAAAGCAGGAGGTGAAGCTTGTGGTGGCCTTGGGTTGTCCCTTTGGCAAGAGGTGCAGCTGGAGGTGTCCCCACCCCAGGGCTTTGCTGGTGCCCCCCCGAGCGAGGCCTTGGGCAGGTTCCCGGGGATGGGGGGTGCAGATGTCCCACCCTGGGCTCTGCCCCTGCCAAGCCCTGCTCTTCCAGCTGAGAACGGGCTGACCTGTTTCCCCTGGAGCTGAACTGGCTGCACAAACTGTTCCCGGGTGCTGGAAAACAAGCCCCCAGCTGGCACTCGGGTGCCTCTTCCCTTCCCCCGTGGTGGGGACCCTGCAGCTGATGGCGCAGCTCCAGACCCATCCGCCCTGGGCTCGGGGTCCGGGCGTGCCGCAGTCCTTATCTCCGCAGGGACAGCCTGGCTGTCACAGGAGAGCGTGGGGTGGATCTGGCAGAGCTGACAGCACTGACTCAATTGTGCCTTTGGTGAAATCGGTCCAATTCCCCATCCGCCTTCCCCGGAGCCTGCAGTGCCGCTTCCCTCGCTGCCCGTGTGGTCTGCAGGCTCCCCCTGCCCGGGTCTCGGGGTGGCAGCCGGTGCTGTGTCCCCCGGACAGTCACTGTCCCTGCCTTGGGGTGCTTAACAGGTGTTTAATGGCAAAGGACGCGCTGGATTTAAGGTGGGGTCTCCTGGGCTCTGCCGTGTTTTTCCCTTTTGCTCAAGCCAGTGCATGTAACTGCAAGTTCTTTCACCTGGGAGCGGGTGCCCGGCTTGTGTGGCCCCGTCTCCCTGTGCTCCGTGGAACCTCACTAGGGCTTAGGTAGCAGTGTTTGGGCTTGAGCCTCCCACGGGACCACGCTGTCCTTGTCCTTCCTTCCCGCTGTCCCTGCACCCGGCAGGCTGGGGACAAAATCGGGGGCTGGCAGCGGCCGCTGCTCCGCGCTGGTGCAGCAGTGGGATTTCACAGGGGGCTGCCTTCGCCGTGCGAGGGCAGGTCCCTGCTCTCACCCATCCCTCACCCTCTTTGGGGCCTGAGGAGCTGTTTCCTCTCGTGTCCAGGCTCCAGCCCAGGTGGGCGTTGTCCCACCCCAGGTTTTGCTCTGGGTGAAGTGGGGACATCACCCCGCTCCCACCCTCTGCTTGTGCCTTTCTGCAAGTCCTGGCCAGAAGTGGCCCTGAGGGTGTTTCCCAGGCAGCTATGGAGGAATCCCTGGCACAGGGACTCACACACGGAGTGCGATTCCTTCTAAAGATCTGGATTGCTCATTGAGCAAACCCATGTGGGATCAGGAGAAAACAAGAGCGGGTTTGTACCTGCCCAGACAAATGTAGGTCATTACAAATGTGTTCTTCATCCACATGGGGGAAAACAAGGCAGGACAAAACAACCGGGAATGCAGGGCAATAAATCAGGGAGTAAATCATTCATTTATTCCTCTTAGGAATAGGTTTTATCAAAAATGGCTTTTAATCTTGCTTTTGATAAGAAAAAGTAATGGTAGCTGTATATTATGTCTGCTGCTCAAAATCCAGATTTAGAGGGCACAGGGAGGGGGAAGTCCTTTGTAGGCTTATATTTTATGTCCAATACTTATCTTGCTGCTGTTAACAATCAAGCCAAATTGCTGCCTCCACTGGCTGAAGGAATGCTCTGAAGAGAGCAAGGTTCTGTGCTCTGTTCCATTCTTTGGGCTGTGTTTTACACCCTGAGAGCACACTGGTGAAATGCTCACCCTGTTTTCTCCTGCATGTTGTTATGAGTCATTCTTGGCCTTCTTTTTCCGAAGGTTTTGTATAAAATCGTGCTTCTTTATTTCAGCATCTCCTCCCCCCAGATTGTTTTGTAGGGCAGCATTTAAACCCCACCATGAGTGGGTGAATGCTGTGAATTAGCAGTTGTACTCTGGCTCTGCTCCGTGGCTGTGGCAGGAGAGCAGAGTGTCCTCAGCTGGAAGTGCTGTTCAAACTTCCATGTATTCAAATGCTTTCGTTTATCTGCTGTGTTAATTTTCTGTGGCCAAAGACCCAATTTATGTTCTTATGGATCTTTGCTTGGGCTGTTCCTTGGCTGTTTTCGGTCAGAAACTTGGAGTCTGTCAGGAGTGACCTGTTTGGGGTTTGTCCTGTGCCAGGCTCCCTGGGGGTTTTTGTTAGGAAGTATTAAACATTGAGAGAGAATTTGTGTGAAGCCACCCCCAAGGGCTCCCAGCGAGGCAGAGCTGCTGTTGCAGCCACGGTGTGACCACACCTGCTGAGCTCGGCAGCAGCTCTGCAGGTGCTTCAGGCACAAATAAGGGACACAGCAATTTCTTTTCCAAGAGATTTGGTTTCTTTTCCCCCTAATTAAAATAATTAAATGGTATTTAATTTTAAGCCTTCATCTGAGTCTTTGTTACATCTCATTAAGTGATTTATTTGGATTATCACATTTGTTTCCACCTTGCGTAGTGGGAGAAGCCCTGGCTCCTGAATTTCAGTGCTGAGCACACCACGGAGCTGCTGAGCAGAGGCAGTAACCTGAGAATGAGTGCAAGCATGGGTATTTGCCAGTGCTGGGGATACAGCCTGCCCCCTGTGTGGCACCCAGGTGCTTTTACCTTTGCCGCTGGTGCCTGGGCTGTGCCCTGCACCTGAGGGGGTCTGTGGTCACGAGGGCTATTCTGGGGTTGCAGCCTCTGTGTAGAAGTGCCTGATGTCCTTTCCTCCTGTCCTTGCCTCTGGCTGTGCTGAGGAGCAGCCCCCAGCTCCTCTCCCCAGGGGCTCGGTGTCCCTGTGCTCACGGCTGCAGGAATCTTCCTCTGGCATCCTGGTGGATTCTGACAGATTCCACCTCTTTCCCTCACAGCTCCCCTCCTGTTTTCTTCTGTGCTGGGGGCACCAAGACATCCTTGGAGATGTCACCATCCCCCTCACGTGTTGCTGCTTTTCAGGTTGGAACTGTGGATAAAGGGGAAAGAACTACGTGTGTATAAATGCAGGGACAATTTTTTATCTCCTGTTTCAAAGGATCAGGGTTTTTTTCAGGACTCGCATTGTGTTTTGAAAAGGTGAGGCTGAAGCACCTGCTGAAGGCTCAGGAGGAACTGAGGACTCCCAGCAAGCCTGCTGGAATTAAGAATAGCTTAAATGATGGAGTCAGGGTTAGAGACCAAGACAATTTTCCACGTAGTCTGTCCAAGTTCTTTGCAGGAAGCAGGAAAATAGACAATTCTAGGTTTTTATCTCCCTGGTTGATTGGCTGTTCCTCCTGAAAAAGTTCTGGCACTGAGTTACTGTGGCTTGTTTGCTCCCCAGGACCCCAAGGCTCAGGTTTTTGGATGGTTATTTCACATTTGCTGCACCTGTGCTCCTGCTTTCTGTTGCTCTTGGAGCACCTCTTCAGCCAAGATGTGTTTAGAGGATTATTGATGGAGCTCTGGTGACCTTTCCCGTGGTTTGCTGGTGTGTGTTTGTGCTTGGCTGAGAAGCAGTCAGTGCTGGATTTCCCCTGTCTCTTCCACCACGAGTCAGTCATGGGATGATTTGAGAGGGACCTCAAAGCCCACCCAGTGCCAGCCCTGCCATGGCAGGGACACCTCCCACTGTCCCAGGCTGCTCCAAGCCCCATCCAGCCTGGCCTTGGGCACTGCCAGGGATCCAGGGGCAGCCACAGCTGCTCTGGCAAGTGATGCACATGGAAATGGGTAAATCCAAGTGTCAAAAACTATTTCCAATGGATCGTGAATAAAGACTGCTGGGAAAAGGACACTTCCTGATCCGTTAAGTCTCGTTCCGATCAGAGCTCATCTGGCGAGAAGGAGTTGAAAGATAAATGTCACAGGAGAAGTGCAACAACTCTCAGGGCTTTAAATGATCAAAGGCTCCCTTGAAAAGCCTGTTGTCAACTCTTGACGCTGTGTCACAACTCTTTGTGTCAGTCCTGAAGGAAAAACAAAACAGAGATGATTTTTGGAGGTACAACCAAAATCATCCATATCGAGTAGGTAGAAACACAGCTGCTTATTAGGAGGGTTTTTTCCCCTAAAATGCCTTTTAACTGTCTGGTTACAGTGTTATGGCTGCAGGCAAAACGGGATCTGCACATATTGCATTGCCTCTGGCTAGCAAATGTTTCTGGGGTTTGTAATATTTTAAGCAGGTAGTGCCGAGCGAGGCTGCGAGTCAATCTGGCTACAACCAATCAATTATTCACAGCGCACTCCCAGCAAAATCATTTAAAGGAAAAGTCTCTTGCCAGTCACTAACAGGCGTGCAGACAAAGAAATGATGTCTATAGCAAAAGTAAGCAGCTTACAGTGTGATTGCCAATTAAAAAAAAAATCAAACCTAGCTTGCTAGAAAGAACTCCACCTGCTTGCTAAAAAAATCTGTCAATTGAATATGTTTTCAATAAGGTGATGGATTTGATGACTCAGAGCTGTGGTTTGGAAAGAGTTTTAGTTTCAGCTGACCCAGACTCTGCATCTGAATTTGGTCAAGGTAAGCGTTTTGCCTGATGTTGCCATCCACAGAGTGGGCTTGGGAAAAACGCTGCTGCTGTGGAGGGGTCCCAAAACCGGCCCTGCCCTGAGGGCCTTTCACAGACAGACCCCCAGAGTGGTTTGGGGTGGAAGGGACTTTAAAGCTCCTCTCGTTCCAGCCCTGCTGCCTTGGGCAGGTGCTCTGCACCCCAAACCACTCTGGGGTTCTGTGGTGTGGTGTTGAAACACCCACCCGAGGCAGTGCCACCAGCTGCACTGCTGACAACACCCTTCCTTTCCACTAAACTGAGCCATTAAAGCACCATTAGGTACCACTTAAAGACGTTGTTGCCAGTGTAGGAATGGCTCTTGAGCAGGCACAACCTTGCCAAGAGATCCTCTTTTCCCCAGCGCTCTGTGGGAATGATGGATGTGGGAACCTCTGGATGAGGAGGTGTTTGCTGCCCTGCTCCCCTCTGAAGGGTGGTGGGGCTGACAGGGAGTGCTCTGTGATGCTCCACCGAGCGCTGTGTGCTGGTCTATAAAAGCCAGCAAACCACATCTGAATTTTACGGGGTTAATTTCCAGCAGCTGTTCTGAACTGTGCCACCAGAGCAGGCCCCAGCTCGGTTGTTCTGGCTGCTCTGTGGCCGGCAGTCTGTGACAGTGTTGTGATCTTGTTTTACTTATCTATGTTATTAATGGTTCTTTTTAATCTCTTCTCTGCTATGTTGTTTTCCCTGGTGTGGCAGCAGAATTTCTCTCTTTGGGTGGTTTCTGCAGTGATTCTCAAAGGAATGTGATCCCTGTGGTGCTCCCTGGAAGGGCTCTGCTGGGACTGTTGAAAATGCTCAAATACAACGAGGGGGTTTGCCCAAAGCAGCCAAGGTTTGTGTTAGAGTGCAGCCAGGAGGGATCCCTGATCCCCAGGGATTATTTGTGGGGTCAGAGATGCAGAGCCAGAGATAAAATTACAGGTCCAAATTTCAGATATAATTACTATATATATATATA
>VZRR01009661.1:0-14270 GCA_013398015.1 Oreocharis arfaki
AGGGGCCGGCTGCTGCCCCACGGCGAGGCCGTGTGTCCTGGCGCGGCGTGGGTCACACAGGCCAGGCGGGGCGGGCAGGAGCCCCGGGGATGTCGCTGTACTCACTGATGGCTGGGGCGATCCCCCCGACGGAGCCCGGCCCGGGGATGTTGCCGGCCACGGCCGCGGCCCGGGCGGCGGGGGGGGGCCGGGCGGGGGNCGGCGGCGGCGGCCTGGGCGGTGGCCGCCTGCTGCTGCATCTGGCGGTGGCACTGGCGCAGGTCGAACACCTGCGGGACAGACGGACGCTCGGTGGGTGGCAGCCGCCCGGAGCAGCGGTGACGCCGCCCGCGCAGCTCTGCCCTCCCCGTGCGGCAGCAAAGCTCCCCCGAGCCGCGCGGTTTCCCGCAGAAGCAACGCACCAAAGAGGATTCTCAGAGGGTTCTTCTTCTCGTGCTGGTGTCGCCACCGCTGGCACTACCAGAACCTGCCCAAAGCGGTACACCCTGCGGGCACCGCAGCCTGAAGGGCGCCACAGGCAGGTTAAACCTAACGTGCTTCGCCAAATCCCAGGGCTTCCCCAAAAATCGGCGTAGACATAAAGGAAGCCAACGAGCCCCAATTTATTGCCCCGAGGGATGACAGTGAGTCTGAAAGAAACACCAGTGACTGACAGGCTGGGAGGCTGCAGGGCTCAGGCTGGCGGCACTCTGCACCTTGGTGGCCACCAGACACTATTTGCCACCCCCGTGTGTGCGGGAACTCTGTTCTCACGTTATAGAGCTCGTGCACAGAGGTCGCGGGGTTTCCTTCACCTTCACGGCACGACGGCCTGCAAAACTGATGGTTTAAAAACCCCAAACCACTGCAAGCCTCGAGCAGTTTGACACAGGATTGGTTTTGTGAGAGTGTGGCTTGTCCTACGTAAGCCCAAAGCCTGTCAGAGGCACATCCAGCTAAGAATCCCCTCGAAATTGTTTGTTTCCGTGCAACTTCCTCTGACCTCTGCACCACTGTCGCTTCACGGCACTTCAACACACGCCTCAAACTTCTGCTGCGTTTGTATTTACTCTCACAACTCTGCTTTTTTCGGAGAAAAGAAACGGATAGCCTACGCTACAAGTTTCAGCTGCACTTAATTTAAACCCGTGTGGCTAAAAATACAAAGAACCGCTATCAGCACTGCTTGTGACGAAGCACGAAATTTACTCTCACAGGGCCCAGACGACACTCCCAGCGCAGAGCCGCTTTCAGAAGCCATCTTTAGGTGCCCCACAAGCGGAAACCGTGAGGCTGCTGGAAAGCAGAGCTGCACTTATTTCAGTAACGCTGCTGGCACCACCCACGCGGCTGTTCCCTACCCTGCCCAGGATTTTCACCCGGCAGACCCACCTTGATATACGCGCTCGGGTAGATCTTGTGAACGGCGTCCCCCGGCGCGCGCCCCGCCTCCCTGTCCAGGTAGTAGCTCTGCACGAAGACGGCGTGGTCGCTGAGGCACCGCACCCACACGTCGCCCTCGCCCTTGCACTCCAGCTGCACCCCTTTGCCTATGTGCAACCTGCGGGGCGACAGGGCCGTCACCGTGCGAGCCAACGCCGCCGCTGTGCCCGGCGCCCCGGCCGCGCGAGCCGGCGCTCACACACGCAGAGCCGGGAGGGACGAAGCCACCCGAAATTCCGCCGAGGGGAGCAGCCACGCCCGATCTGCTCGGGCGCCCGAACGCGCCCAGTTCTGCCCGCCGGCATCCAGCCCCACGAGCGCTTTCCACGGGGAAGCGCTCGGGAACATCCGCGCATCCACGCTCCACAGCGAGGAGCTGCGCGTTTGTTCGGGCGGCACCGCTGACGCGGCGGCAAATCCCGTGACACTCTTGATGGTCACAGTGTGGCATCTCTGGAGAAGGGGAATCATTTTCTTCCGTCTCCTTTCAAAGGGGAGGGGGGAGATAAGAAAGCTGCAAGATTGCTTCAGCTCTGTGCGCTCCCACTTCGAGAAGCACCGAAAACCCAAGAGCTCTCTCCCAGGCTTCCTCTGCTCCTCTGACACACCCACGAACCGCAGCCATTCCCACGCCACCCGGCGCTGCGGAGAGCCGACGGCCAGCCCGCACACGTAACGGCACAGGCCCCTAATTCCCTCCCCGAGGCACAGCCCCCGGAGCGAAGGAAAGCTGCTGCCGCACAGCCCGAGCCCAGCTCGGAACGCACCGCAGGACGGGCCCGGGACACTCGCCCCAGGGACAATTCCCTCCCAACAAACAGACCCGACTGGGCGCTGGCAGAGGGAGGCTACACAGCGAGCACGGGACACTGCCGAACCCCAGAGGCACCCGGGCATACCTCGCTCTCTCGATGGCTTCTGTCCTGTGCACGTTGGACAGCTGGCCCAGGCAGAAACGGTCTCCCCCGGAAGGATCCACGTACCCGTCCACGGTGACAATGGGGCAGCTGGAAGGGACCTTGAACGTCTCCCCGACCTGCACGTCCATTTCAAAGTAGGCGATGGAACACCAGTACTCTGGAGCTGAACACAGACACAATTAGCCGCCCGGAAAGGCACCAAACAAGCTGCAAAACCACCGCAGGCAATCAGTTCTGCATCTGCGTCTGTCGCGCGGAGGAGGCCGCGCACTCACGCGAGCAGCTCTGCTGGACAAGGACGTGTCTGCTAGCCCAGAAGAACACTACGTGCCACAGCAAACACGGGCTCGCTTCCATTCGAGCACACACCAGTGCCTGAGCTCGCACAAGCCTGGTACACTTTAACTCCAGTGAGATTTTTAAGCCCTCTGCACCGCTACAACTCATGGCTCCAGCTCCAGCACACACACACATCAACACCTGGGCTGGTACAAACTAACCCTGGCTGGGGATAGCAGGGTAACCCTTCCCTGTTCGCTCCAGCCTCCCCTGCAGGGCAAACGAGAGTTGGAGAGCAGGACACCGCGGGGCAAGAACATCAAAGGTGTCACGCTGATCTGGCCTGCACACGGCGCCAGGCACAGGACAGAACGAGGGTGCTGAGCGAGGGAGCAGGACAAAACGGCACGTCCTGAAAGCAGAGGCGCCTTTTGACGTCTCTCAGGCATTTGAGAAAGAAAACCTGGCTACAAAGGGGAGAGACGGCAACTGCAGCAATCTACCTCGTGAGGAAAGAGGACCCTGGCTCTCCCTGAAGCGTTCCACCGAAGCCCAAACACCCGGGTGGGCGGTGAAAGCCGACAGGGCACCCCAGGTGACTCCCTACAGGCGTGTCGATTGTTTCTGTGCCGCCCGGGAGCAGCGGGCCTGCCCGGCCTCCCGGCTGCTGGGTGCTACAGGGTCTCTCTTCAGACACCTCACAGCCTGAGGCTGCCCTCTGCTGAGGCCACCGTGGGCTCTGGGGGGCCCAGCACCTCAGCAAGGATCCGTTCCCACGGGAGGAGAACGCAGCCGGGCCTCGCTTGTTGGGGAGCACAGAACAAATCACGGGGTCCCAGAACGGTTTGGGCTGGAAGGGAGCTTAGAGCTCATCTCATTCCCCCCCCTGCCATGGGCAGGGACCCCTCCCACTGTCCCAGGCTGCTCCAGCCTGGCCTTAGGCACTGCCAGGGATCCAGGGGCAGCCACAGCTGCTCTGGGCACCCTGGGCCAGGGCCTGCCCACCCTCACACACAGCAATTCCTTCCCAGGATCCCATCCAGCCCTGCCCTGTGTGAGGCCACTCTCCCTGGTCCTGGCACTCCACCAGCACCTCAGAACGGGAGGAGCAGGGGAAGGGCAGGCCAGAAGCAAAATACAACACCCTGGTAAGCCAAGGGGACCAAGGGCTTTCCCCCTCATTCAGCACAAACAGCAGCCCCCAAAGAGCACACCTGCTTCCCTTAGGAAACTGTTCTGATAAGAGAAGAATAAACCAAGATGCCTCAATTCCTTTCAGGTTTTTTATCTTCAAATAAATACTGCCGTCTGCGAGGACTCAACGGGATGGAATCAGCAGGGTGAAAGAGATACTAAACAAGGCGAAATACAGTTTAGCTACAGTTAAGTTCACCCAGCAGTTATCGACAACTTCATTGCTGGCACCGCTGCAGTAACTGGACAAAAACCAAACAAGTTTGTAACTTTCGGGCTCTTCAACTCTGTAGCTCTGCAGGGAACAGCGTTACTGCTGTGAAAAACAAAATATCACCTTGCACGGCAAGGGAGAGAGCTTTTCGGGCAGGACGGACCACAAAATATCACCTTGCAGGGCAAGGGAGAGAGCTTCTGGGGCAGGACAGGACCTCCGCAGCTCCCTGAACCCCGACACCCAGGGGGACACTCCCGCAGAGCTTCGGTGCCGAGAGGAACCTCAGCACCAGAGTGCCAGCCAGGACAGGGCCTTCTCTTCAGGGCTGTGCTGGCTGGCCGCCAGGCTCTGGGTCCCGGAGGGGTTCGGCACGGCCTAAAGCTCCACCGTGCTCCCGGCAGGCCAAAAGGGGCAACCACGGGCACCCCGCGGGGCCGAGGCTGGAGCACAGCGAGTCACAGAGCTCCTGGGCAGCACCGGGCTGTCCGAGCTAAACCCAGCTCGCAGCCGCGCCCCCGCTCCCAGAGGGATGCCCGAATTCCAAACAGGATTCATCGCAACGAGGCTGCTCGCCCTCTCCCAGCACCAGCACGCGTCTCTCGCAGCACGGCATTCTCCTGCCCGGTTTTACTCACCGGGATGGTTTGAGATGGGAGGCTGGAATGCGAGCTCGTTGTGAACTGGCCCTGAAAGAGAAAACGCACCGTGTTCGACACGAGCGAAAACAGGGGTTTTCTGCCCTAAACCGCTCTCCTAGGAAACCACCCCTCATCAGCCTCATCAATCGCAGCACAAGCTGCTGCCCAACACGCCGTGCACCGGATCACGAGGAGCATCCACCGGAGACGGAAAAAAGCCCCGGAGAACTTATTTTCTAAAGAAGAATAAACTGAACAGAGCCTTGGAAGAGGATTATTCTCCCCTCTCGGTGAACCGGGTCCCCTAGAGGCCGCGGGGAGCAGGGAGGAAAGGCTCAAACACGGCATTGTAAGGAACAGCAGCTTCTGCAACGAGATGTCAGGGCAGGCACCGCGTCGGGAGGTGCCAAAACGCGCCGCTCCCTCAAGGGACAAACGGCAGCAGCCAAGAAAAGCTCAGCGTGGCACCACCAGCCACTCAAAAATATCAATTCTGGAAAGACACGTGCACTGAGGAACATTTACAGCGCATCTCCAGCGCCACCAGTGCCTTTCACATCCTGCCATTCCTGACAAGGAACACGACGAACGGAGTGGGATCCTAACAGAATGAAGGAATGCACCTTAACAACTGCGTCTAAAGCAGTTTTACTGGCAGAGCCGGGCTGAAAAGCCCTTCTAAGGTTGTTCCACAGTATATTCTCCCCTCCAGCAACAACACCTGCTGCATTCGGGTGGTCTGTATCAGAGTAAGTACCATACATTCTGATATAGGATATATATATTACATATTCTAATATAGGGAACATCCTAATGAAAACCGTATGAGGAAACAGAGAACTGCTCTAGCTTCTTGCTACAAAATTCAGAAACGTTTTATGGGAGCGGGAGTTGTTTTTTCCCCACCACAACAGACCCCTACAGCGGACGCTTGACCACTTTTTTTTTCCCCCCATCCCACCTCCTGTACACCACAACAGCAGATTGTTGTCCCACTTCATAGCTGAGAAGGATTTCCAAGTTCGTGCGCTAAGGCACTCACGAACTGACAATAATTTACTGCACAAGCCTCCACCAAGCTCTTTCAAACCCCCTCGCCCGGCGCGCACGGGCGCGCGTCTCCCAAAGCTTGGCACGACTCCGAAACCTCCGACAAAGAACTCCCGAGTTTTGAAAGAAAAAAAAAATACCCCAAAACATCCCAGCGCCGGGTTCCGGATCGGCTTCCTTGCGTTGCAAGGGCACCGCCGGGCACGAGGCTGCCGAGCTTTGGAGGAGGAGGCGCGGCGAGGAAACGCCGCTCTGCCACGCGCGGCCGGGTGCGCGACACGGACGCGTCCCTGCTGCTCCGGCCGGGGAGAGCCCCCGCGCCGGAGGCAGAAATGAGGGCGGGGGGGCTGAGCGTGCTTACAGTAGTGCCCGGGGTGCATGGGCGGGTGGTGCTGCAGGTGGCCGTTCTGGTGGTGCGGGATGGTGGGCGTGTAGGCGGCCGTGCGGCTCCCGGTCCACGTGGTGGTACTGTCTGCAAAGACAAAACGGGGCGCCGGTTCCTACGGGAGCTCTCCCGCGGCTCCCTTCTAGGCCTCTGTCGCTCCTGAGCGTTCGGAAACTGGACGGAGGAGGCTAGGAAGAGCGCACAGGCGGGAATACTCACTGTGGTGGTAAGTGGCTGGCTGAGCTGTGAACCCATTCTGCTGAGTTCCTGGCTGAGGCCCTGACGCAATCTGTAAGAGTCCATCACTATGGCTACCTGTCAATATACTGGTCGGTTGACCTGGTAAAAGAACACACTACCTATTCATGAACGTTCCAAAATTTTGATTAAGAAGAGCTCAGCACGACTGGGCAGGAAAACACACCCCGCTAAGGGCACGGCAAGACACGGCTCCCGCGAGTTGGGTTTCGGCACTTTTCTTTCTTCCACCCGCCAGAGCGCCTTAGGAAACTCGAGGCACAACGCTCTGCATCAGGTAGTTCTGACTCTGACACCCTCGGCACTTCAGGAGCACGAGTACGCAGAGAACTGTTCACCAACCACACTCTCGCTGTGGTCACCTCTCGTTTTTCAGCTCGGAAGGGAAGGAGAGATGCCACAGCTCCTGCTGGGTAACATGGAATAGGTTTGGTGTGGATCCAAACAGGCCAGAAGCAGGTCCAGAGAGTTGCTTGTTTTCACCGTGTTTTAACTACTGTTCCTAAGGAGGACACTCGCTGAAATTTACATTCCTCCAAAGCACTCCAAACAGTATCTTGTTTTTATAAACGCTGCTTCAGTAGAGCTGCGTACAACACCGGACTCAGAAAGTCCCTGCTTTGCTTCGGTTTGTTTTTCTCCCAAATAAACACTTCAAGAATTACCTAAGATTAAAACTACAGATATTTCAGAACAGGTTAACAGAGTTTGACTTCAAAAGGCTTCAGCTCAGCCACTAACCCTAAACTTATCACCAGCTTCACAACTACACTTGCACTCTCAAACTGGTGTGGCTAGCAGAATTTAACACATTGAGAACTTGAAGGAAAACATCAAAATGAGCTTTTTTTTGTGTCCACTTGCCTCCAACAATCACAGCACTGGTAAGAAAAGGTTACTGACTAAGAACTCTAACTACCTATACCCTGGAGACAAATACAGACACAGCGTTTCAGCTCGGCCAAACCATCACCGGTTTCGGCCAGAAAGCGCTCAGCTAAAATTAACGAGCATTATCACAACACCGTGCCGCCCTAATTCAAGCCTGGCAGTGAAACCAGCGGTATTCACACGCGTTCTACGCGCAGCCCCTCCGAACGCCGTGGTTCTCCCCGCAGGACGCTCTCAGTGCTGCCCTGCTGGACTGAAGGGCGGCTCCGGTGCCGGGACACCGAACTCCTGCACTTGTGCCAGACACACGGAACAGCAACGGGAACTTGAGGGCAGCACCCCAGCAGACTCAGGAAAGCACGAACTAGGGCTGCCATCCCGGCAGCACACAGAGCTGTTATGAAAACGGTGAGGCTGAGACTGGGAGACTGAAAAATCGCCTAAAAACCGGTGATGTTGAAACCGGAAGACTGAAAAATTAAAGCCTCTCCATACTGCCACCTCACAGCACATACACCGGCTGTTCTGCTCGCTGCTGCGATACAATGAAACTCCTCCGCTTCTGTGGAGATTACCAAACTGCAGCCGCAACGCTGCATGAGCAGCCAATTGCTCTGATGTTCCGACACCGGATCTCAGGCACGGACAGGACGGTGCCGAAACACTCGTGCAGTGCCAGTCTCAACCCCAAAAAAAAAAAAAGAAACCGCTCACCAGGACACAGCACCGCAGTGGTGCTCCCAATCAACACCTCACGCTCACACTCGTCACCCCCACGCTCCCACGAGCTCCGGCAGGGAGCCGCGGCTGTGCCCCCGCCGAGCAGCCCCGATGATCTTACTTGTGGAAGCCACGGGAATGTTGGGGAAGTTGGTGGTGCTGGTGGTGCTGGCCTCGGCGGGGGCCAGCATGGCCGGGGCGCTGTAGGGCTCCGTGGAGGCCCTGTTGCTGGGCGGGTGCTGGATGGTCTGCACCGAGTGGCCCTCGGCCGACGACAGCGACGGCTGCCCCTCGTAGTCGTGCACGTACTCGTCCTTCACCAGCATGCTGGAGGGAGCTGCGGGGACACCGCGCGTTACACACAGGCACCGGCACAGCCGCTGCCCAGGGAGCGGCGCCTCCAGAGTCCCCCAGGGGCAGGATTTGGGTGGCAGGAGCCCTGCCGAGGCGCCCCTCCAGACCACGAAGGAGCGGCTCGGGCGGGCAGCGGGGCGCATGTAGCGGGAGGGAAAGGCAGGCTGCTCGTCTCGCTCAGCGGAGTTCCCACCGCAGCAGACTTCAACAGCGTGTCGCTCCCCAGTCCGTCACTGGGTGATTGGACATGGTGAATACGAGGGAAAAACATGGGGTTTTTTTTTTTCCCCAAGCAGCTGGATATACATCAAGGTGGTAGCGAACCAAGCAACCTCTACGAGAGGGAAAACACACACCGAGCTCCCAGGAGAAACACGCATTTGTGTGAACGTGGCACGCACACTGCGTGCATCCCCGGGGTCATTTTAAGCTGGAATGGAAACATCACACTGACTGGAAACACCAAATCCACGTTCAAAGCCCACAGAAAACCACGCTGCGCTCAGCAGCGTGGCCGCTAACTCACACTGTTCCGCGGGCAGTGCAAGGGAATCGCCGCTGCTGCCACAACAGTTTGTTTCAGCACGTTCAAGTACAGCTCCCACCTTACATCACCTCCCATGCTGGCTTCTCAGGCAGCCTAAAATACGCTAAAATCCGTTTCCTGCTGCCAGGCCGGGAGCAGGACAAGGAAACGCTTATGACGTATCTGACTGCTGGCATTAAAGGATGAAATAATCCCATTAAGTAATGGAAATCAGCTTTGGCTCTGTGCAGCAGGATCACTTTCCAGAAGACACAGGCAGCAGCGTGAATTGGCAGGGGTGAGCACACAGGTTAAAGCTTGTGAAGATGAGTTTGTTGGGATGTTTGGTGGGGGTTTTTCAGTTCATTTTTGTCTGGATACTCCTAATAACGTGCTAAAATCCCTGGATTACACAAATCTCTTTCTCTGTGAATTTCCTCTGGAAGGACAATAAAATCAGTTTTGAAATGAAGTGATTACCAGCAGCACGATCTCAGATTCCTGAAACAGTGTTCATGAGAGATTTCATGTCCAACTTCTCTCAAGTTTCAGGGAAAGCAAGAATATCCTTCATCCACCTGCGTATTAATTACAGAATTCCCACTATTTTCTTCTTATCCTACTTATTAAATCACACTTAGTGCTCCCAATTCAACTAATCAGCATATCATACAGATGCACGCAGTTTTGGGTGTCTCTCCTTTTAATTAGCAGCACTCAGCTGGTGAGGTTTTTGGTTTTCTTTTCTGCTGGGTTTCGTAAAGGAGGAAGAAGCAATGAAAACAGGATGTAGCTACAAGCTCGCCTGAAGCCTGTGCCGCAGGAATTCATCACCGCTCGCCCCTGACAGGGCACCTGGCCGGTTTTTCGAAGCCAGAGACACAAAAGCATCTCCCTTCTGCCCTTTGCAGGCCCTCCCAGGGAGGCAGGGGAACAACCCGTGGGTTTAACCCAGCTCGAGCCCACGGAAGCGCAGCAGCAAACAGCACTACTCACCAGAACTCTGTAGCGTCAGTCCTGAGAGATCTTTAAAGAGAAGAAAGACAAAAAAAGGGGGGGGAAGGTGCAGAGGGATGCATTCAGAGATCTTACAACACATTCAAACATTCCTAAGCCTGTAAAAACCACCACTGCAGGCTGTACCAACCAGATCCCCTCCGCCACAACACGAGGCCCACCGCTAAAGCTACTCCCGGGCCGCGCGACAGCTGCCAAGAGCCGCGTGCGGAGCCCACGGGAGGGCCCCGAACAAAGCCGCTCGCTTCTCCTTCACCTCCGGAATCAGGGCCAAAGAGCAACTCCACCAGGAAGACAGCCAAGAGCACACGGAGGTGATCTATAACCGGGCCCCTGGAGGCTAACGTGCCTGGCTCAGGCCCGCGTGTGCCACGCTCAGCAAGGGCTCACGCTCCGTCCCCCCCGTCCCGCTCAAAGCCGGGAGCGTACTCACCGATGCCAGGCGACACCACACGCTCGTAATGGTAAGGGTTCACGCAGACGCTGTCACACTTGAGGTCGAAAGCGTACTGGCAGTATTTGACGTGCTTGAGCTCATTTTTGTGAAGGTCGGGCCACCTCCAGAGACGGGCGTAAATCACGTGAGGGAACCCCTTGCGACCGGCCACCTGCAAAGCCAGATGCAAAAGGTGACCCCGGGGGAAGCAGCAAGGCACCTCAAGCAGCGAGAAGCAGAAAGGGAAGGGGACAAACGCCATCAAAATGTATTTAAAAAAATAAAAATAAAGGTGGTGTAGAGATTATCCAAGTTCTGTGCCCAGCACACAGAAGGCTCTTGTTAGGGTTTTGCCACAGTTGAGTCAACACTGTGATTGCTCTCAAGTGAAAAATACCGGACACGAAACGGCAGAAGCAGAACTTGTGCTTAAGGTCCTACGTAGGGCCACCTTCCCCACACCACACCACGGGCGGGCAGGAGCTTCGCCCCAGCTGAAGAGGAACGAGGCGCTAAGCTACACCGCCAGGAATTTACAAGCAGAAGAGTGCCAACCCATTATACCGGGGTGTGGGGGGGGGGAGAAAAAAAATAAAAATTGAAAAAAAAGTGCTTCTAGGGTAGACCGAGAGCTGCCCAGCAGAGCTGGCATCTGCCTGGAACAAGGAGATGGCAGCCCCAGCCCGACAGGCACGGCGTAGGGCTAAGGTACATCCTCGGAGCGCCTCGGCAGGGGAGCAGCGGTGCTTCCCACAGCGCTGAGCGGCACAGAGCCAGCAGAAGCCTGGAAGAGGCAGTGGGAGCCAGCACGAGGCTGCTGCGGGACCCTGCTTTTCAGTGCCAGGCGCGCCCCGGTCCGGAAGGGCCGAGCCAACCGGGGCACAACCCAGCCGGCAGCGCAGCAGCGCGGCAGCGCGGAGCTCCGGCCGCAGAGCGCACCTGCAGCCGGACACAGCAGGGCTGGAGCAGAGCCAGCGCTCCCGGCCGCCCCGGCAGCCCCTCCCTCCCACCACTGACCTGGAGCCTCCCATCCAGCGTTCTCTGTATCGTAACACACTTGCTGGGATGAGCTCCATTCGTGGTTATGGCCGTGATCAAAGAATCCAACTCGTCTTTCTTCTCCTTCAGCTTTTTCACTAAACTCTCAATGGCGCGCTTGGCGAAAGTTTCGCTCTCTCCACCCTGTCGATGGCACATCAAGCTGTGAACAATGCTCAGACAAGCATCATTACTTGTTGGCGTGTTAGTAATAGACATATTGTCCATCTGTCACAGCTTTTTCCTTTCAGATCAAACGTCAGTTTTGGGGGGGGGCCGTCACGGTTTTCAAGCTGATGAACAGGAGATGATCCAAGCTAAGTGCTAGGTGTGCTGCCTCTCGGGGAAACCTAGGAGGAAAGAAAAATACCTGCATTAGGATCGTTTCTAGCAAATCGCAGGCCGTGCCTCTAAGGAAGTCTGTGGCTTCTTTTTTTTTTTTTCCTCCTTTTATTTTCAAGCTAAGTGCAGGATATTAAAAGCACACGAAAAAACTGCACCGCTCGTCCCGTGATAGCTGAAACACGCCTAGGAGGCTGCTCGCACAGCTTCAGTTGTGAGTTTTATTCCTCCCCTAGTAACAACACTAAAATAAAGGCCACAGTTTGCACGCATGTGCACATGGAAAGGCAGGGATTCTTACACGGACCAGGAAAAGCAGAACGGTGACAATGATTTCCTGTGTGTTACACCGGCGGGGTGAAACCGAGTGAAAACACCGGCTGGGCATGAAGGGGCGCTGATTTAAACAAAGCCTGAGCAGCGAGGAAGCGTGAGTGCACACCAGAATCCTCTGCCATCTTCATCCAACGGCCCTCCTCACAGCTGAGCCGTGCTCCGACCTCAGACCAACTCCACCTCCCTCCGCTAACCAGAAGGGCAAAACCTGCACCTGGCCATCCTCCTCACACACATCTATGCACATTAGCGTGTCTTTAGACAGGAAAACCCCAACACCTGCCTCAGCTTCTGCTGGATCGAGACAAACCAGCCCAAGGCAGGCAGAAAGAGCCCTCCCAGCCCGTCCCATCAGAGCTGTGCTGATGACACCGGCGCGAGGAGCCCGCCGCGCCCCTGGCCCCCAGCAGGCCTCCTTCGCCCTTCCCAAGCTCCTGCCAGCCCACGGGACGGAGGGGCTGGGCCCCTCCTGCCGGCGCTGGGCTGCGCTTTAACCCGACGGACGCGGAGCAGAGCGGCGGGCTCGCGCAGCCGCCGACAGGGAGGCTGACGGCGCCGAAAAAGCCGCTCTTCCGCACAAAAATGAGAGCGGGGTGTTAATTTAGAGAGCCGCGGCATCGCACAGTGCGAACGCATGGCTTCCCCCCCACCCCACGCCGTAAAATGAACGCTGTCAGACAAACCCAGCGCAATTTTAAAGGGAAACAAACTCTTCCTCACTCGATACGTTCTGCAATTTTAACTTGAACACACCACGCTGTGGTACACTCGAAAAAACACACGGTGCAAATCCCTCCCCCTCCCTCCCATTTTCGAGCCTTCCCTTCTTCTGTAAGGATGCTTCTGCACCTAATTCCTCCCAAAGGAAAACAATTACCTCCGCGTTTGAGCAGGATCACAGATTTTACCTAGCTATTAAAATTTCTCCCTCAACGCTGGGGTTTTTTTTTTTTTTTGCGCTTCAATTCAATAAGCCCCTTTCAAAAGTGAAGCTTAACCTGCCAGTCATTCTCTATGGCAACTCACACTAATCTGTAAAGCTGCCAGCTGAAACGGAATAGAACATAATTTTCCTTAAATACAAAACAGCATCCCAGATAGATATGCATAAGTAATCGCAATAAACGCCCTGATAAAGCTATTAGCTAAAGGAGCTTTAAATAAAGAGACGATTGAAATTAGACAGGCAGCTTTATCTCCTGCAACCCCAAAACCATGAATGAGAATTCTGTTCGGTGACCTCCAGAAGATTCAGATCAAGCGGATAAAACCTTATCTAAGCGGAACGATCCTCAGAAATGTTGAGTCACCCCTCAGCTGCCACTGTGCTCAACAGGAGCTTCTGACTGCTCAGCACTTCTGAAAGCCGGGCCACTTGTTCAGGGTTTTGGGTGCTGCTGCACGCTGCTGCTGCGTGACCGCACGGCAGTTCAGGAGTCCCCTGGACAGGAATCCTGCCAGTCCCGGAGCCCTGCAAACAGGGGTGAGGGCAGTGGGCATCAGTATCCATAAAAGCTGTGACACGTTTCCCCAGAATCACCAGAACCACCAGGGTATCTCACAGGCAAGCCAAGTTTTCACATTCTACAAATTTAGCTCCTGGCCAAACAGCTCGAGGAGCCCATCTTTAACTCAGTCACACATTCGAGAGGTGCCTCGGCACCTCCTTACTACGCTCCTTCCCTGCGTGCAAGCAGCACCGAACGGCACTCCCAGGGCTGGGCATTTCCACGTGGCAGCCCGGGATAGCCGCAGCCCGGGATAGCTGCAGCCCGGGATAGCCCCAGCCCAGGATAGCCCCAGCCCGGGATAGCCCCGGCCCGGGATAGCCCCGGCCTGGGAGAGCCCCAGCCCGGGATAGCCCCAGCCTGGGATAGCCCCAGCCCGGGATAGCCCTAGCCCGGGATAGCCCCAGCCCGGGATAGCCCCAGCCCGGCACGGCCCCAGCCCGGCACAGCCCCAGCCCGGCACGGCCCCAGCACGGCGAGTCGGGCGTTCTGCACGCCAGNGCACAGCCCCAGCCCGGCACGGCCCCAGCACGGCACGGCCCCAGCACGGCGAGCCGGGCGTTCTGCACGCCAGCAGCGCACCCGTGTGAGCTTCACGCCCGCTCCGAGTGAGCCGGGACCCTCAAAGGCAGCCCCGCGCACACGGAGCCCGGCGGCTGAGCCCGCAGCGTGGCTCCGGCCCGGGGAGACAGCGGGGACACCGCAGCTCCGGCCCGGGGGCACAGCGCAGCTCCGGCCC
>VZRR01009664.1:0-10730 GCA_013398015.1 Oreocharis arfaki
GGAGCGGCCGGAGGGCGAGGAGCGGCACGTGGAGTGCGCGTGCCCTGCAGCCCCCCCCGCCCGCGGGGGGACCCCGGCCCGGGGACCCCCACTGTGCACCGAGTGACCCCCTGGCACCCCGGGACCCCCACTGTGCACCAAGTGGCACCCCCGGGACCCCCACTGTGCACCGAGTGACCCCCTGGCATCCCAGGGCTCCCCACTGTGCACCGAGTGACCCCCTGGCACCCCGGGGCTCCTCACTGTGCACGGGGTTAACCCCTGGCATCCCAGGGCTCCTCACTGTGCACCGAGTGACCCCCTGGCACCCCGGGGCTCCCCACCGTGCATGGAGTGACCCCCTGGTACCCCGGGACTCCTCACTGTGCACGGGGTTACCCCCTGGCATCCCGGGGCTCCCCACTGTGCACGGAGTAATCCCGTGGCACCCCGGGGAGCCTCACTGCACACGGGGTGACCCAGTACCACGGGGAGCCTCGGTGCGCACTGGGTGACCCCGGGGCTCTCCCTGTGCACAGGGTGACCCCCGCAGCTCCTGCAGGCTATCCAGGCCATGCAGATGCCCATGTCCCTGCAGCCTGGGTGACCCCGTGGCTACACAGTCCCGTGTCCCCACACGCCGAGAGCCGTCCCTGCCGCAGGGCCCCGAGGATCGCACGGGGCTATTTTTGGGCCGTGGCGTGGCAGCCGATCGGCAGTGCCAGGGGGCCCCACGTCACAGGGTCGGCCGGGCCCTGCCGCCCCGGCATCGCTCTCGTTCCTGCCGGCGCACGGTGAGCAGCAGCACAGCTCGGCTCGGATCCCCCGGCTTACAGACAGGGAGAGGTAAAGCCTTCACCTGGCCAGGACACACCTGTGCCCAGAAGGGGGACTCCCGGCATATGGGGCACCTGGCTGCCTTCAGTGCCAGGCTGCCATCGTAGGGCACATCCCTGGGCAGGGACACCCCGTTGTAGGAAATGCTTCCTCCGGGGGGACACCCTGTCCCTGACACCCTGACAGGAACCCCGACCCCTGTCCTGGGGGATGCTCTGCTGCCAGGGATGCTCCTTTGCAGGGGACAGCCCATCCCAGGGGATGCTCCTGCTTTGGGGGACACACACATCAGGGGGACACCTCGCTGTGGGGACCATCCCACCCAGCCTTGCAGCCCCCAGCCTGTGATATCGGGGGAAGGGGCACGCTGGGGGCAGCCTCGTGCCACGCAGCTCATAACCTAAAAATAGTCAGCAGCTCGTGGGCCCTGGGGCAGGATTTGTCCTTTCTGTGGCAGCCACAGTGCTTGCACAAACTGGTGCCACACGGGGTCTCTGGGCACGGGGCTTGGCTCTCAACCCCACAGATGGCGGGCAGCATTTTCTCCCCACTGGGGAGCTGCTCGGAGCTGGAGAAGGCCAACTGCCACCCACTGGTGTGCCTGCTCTGCCATGAGCCCTACCAGCACCCCTGCCTGCTCGACTGCTACCACAACTTCTGCGCCAGCTGCCTGCGAGGCCGTGCCAGCGATGGCCGCCTGCGTTGCCCACTCTGCGGGTAAGGGACAGCCCTGCCCGGGGCATGCCAGGACTGGGGGCACAGCACAGGGCTGGCAGCTTGGCACCGCACTGCTCCCTGCATCCCCACAGCTGCTCTGCTGGCCTGGGTGGGTGTCCCTATCCTTGTCCCCATCCCATCCCTGCAGGCACCCCTCAGTGGTGAGGGGAG
The DNA here is from genome assembly GCA_013398015.1 of Oreocharis arfaki. NCBI lineage: Eukaryota > Metazoa > Chordata > Aves > Passeriformes > Paramythiidae > Oreocharis > Oreocharis arfaki. Next base: position 1,705 of record VZRR01009664.1, read on the forward strand.
GCACGGGGCTGCCCCCCGTGGACCGGCTCCTGCAGTTCCTGGTGGACAGCTCAGCTGACAGCGAGGAGGACGTGCAGTGTGCCAACTGTGACCGGTGCTGCACCAAGGCGGTGAGGGCAGCGGGGGGGACAGGCGGGGTGGGCAGGGGTCCCCTGCCAGGGCCATGCCTGCCACCAACTGTGTCCCCTCACACAGGAGCTGGACACCATGTACTTCTGCAACACCTGTGGGCAGCCCCTCTGTGCCCCGTGCCGCGAGGAGACCCACCGTGCCAGGATGTTCACCCGCCACGAGATTGTCTCCCTCTCCAAGCGCACCAAAGACATCCACAAGAAGTGCCGTGAGTGCCATGCCAGGCTGCCCCGTGCCATGCTATGCTGCATTGTGCCATGCCAGGCTATGCCATGTTCCTGTCCCCTGCAGCGCTGCATGAGGAGCCCTATATTATGTTCTCCACTGAAAAGAAGTCCATGCTCTGCATCAACTGCTTCAGGGACATGCAGGGGTGAGTAGCTCCAGCCCCATGCTAGCTGTGTGCCCCATCCTGTGCTTTGCCCTGATGTCTGTGCCCGCAGGGAGAGCCGGGCGCACTGCATCGACATTGAGACGGCGTACATGCAGGGCTGCCAGCGGCTGGACCAGGCAGTGATGGTGGGCAGGGCCGGGGGGTGTGGGGGTGGCGTGGGGGTGCAGTGCTGCCCCCCCGCGCTGCAGCTGCCCCACCACCCTGGGCAGGCTGTGAAGGAACTGCAGACATCCACGCGCGAGGCCATTGTCCTGCTCAAGGCCATGATCGAGGAGGTTCGCAACAGTGCCAGCGAGGAGGAGGCAGCCATCAACTCCCTCTTCAGCCGCATGCAGGTGCGAGGCAGCCACCTGCACATCAAGCCCTGTGCCCGTGGGACAGAGCTGGGGCAGTGGGAAGGGACCGGGGTGGCTGCAGGACACAGGGCAGCTGTGCCATTTGCAGGAGCAGCTCTCGGAGAGGAAGAAGACACTCCTGAAAGCTGTGCAGAGGTGAGGGACCATGGGCTGAGCCCTGTCCCAGGGCTGTCCCTGCTTCCCAAGGTGTTTTGGGATGCCTGGGGCTGGATGGCTCCCTGGGATCCTGCAAAGGCTGTGCCATGCCCTGCTCTGCTGCAGCCAGCATGAGGAAAAGGAGAAGGCATTCAAGGAGCAGCTCGCCCACCTTGCCTCCCTGCTGCCCACACTGCAGGTAGGGCCTCACACCAGGCAGGGACATCCTGATACCAAAGCCAGGCAGTGACAGACCCCCTCCACACACACAGGTTCACCTGGTGACCTGCTCGGCCTTCCTGAGCTCTGCCAACAAAGCTGAGTTCCTGGACCTGGGCTATGTGAGTGTTGCCAGCACTGCAGGCTGGTCGGAGCAGCCTGCGGCAGTGCTGAGTTCATGGGCAAGGTGCTGGGCACCCCTCACCATGCCGGGCACCCCTCACCATGCTTCATTGCTGCCTTTCAGCAATTGATGGAGAGGCTGCAGAGGATCGTCAAGCTGCCGCACCGCCTGCGGCCAGCCCAGACCAGCAAGGTAGAACCCTGCCTGCAGTGCCTGTGGGCAGGGCCAGCTGCCGGCTCTGCCCCAGCCTCAGCCACACTCTCCTTCCTCTCTTGCCCCCCAGATCAACAGCGAGTACCGAGCAGAGTTCGCCCGCTGCCTGGAGCCCCTCCTGATGCTCAGCCCCCGCCGCTCCGTGGTGGGCAGCGCTGGTGGCATTGGTCCTGGCATCACTGGCACAAACATGTGAGGTGCTAGGATTGCACCCAGGGCACATGTGCTACTGTGTCCCCTGCCACGTGCCACACTGCACAGCCCCCTCAGCATCCTGCCATGCCAAGCTTGCCCCGATGCTGCCCTTGAGCCTGTCACCTCAGCAGTGGTACCAGGACAGCACAGGCACAGCTGCACTGATGAACAACAGGCTTCAAGTGACACTTCTGGGAAGTGGGGCGGGTGGCAGCGGGGTGGGCGGCAGCAGGGCTGGCACCCGGGGGCCTTGTTGAGCCTCACTCTGTTCCCCAGCCCGGCCCCTGCTACGGTCTCCGGACGGCTCTGCCCCCTCTCATGGGTGCACCACCTGGGCCAGCTCCTGCTCGCCCACATGCCCGTGGTGCCGCAGCCTCTTTGCCTGCCACTATTTTTATCAGAATTTCAGAGAAGTGCTCGGCCATTCTTCACCCAGGATATATTTAGGCCTGTTGATGTCACGGCAGCACTGGCCCTGCCAGGCCCTCCCGGCCAGAGAGGACAAACGGGCACTGCCGCCCCATGGGGACCACTCCTCGCCAGCAGCCAGGCTTGGCACTGCAGGGTGGCTGAGCTCCTGGGGGCTGCTGGCCGCAGCACAGGCGGGGGGAGCACGGCGCTGCACGGTAGGACCAATGGTGGTGGTGGTTAGCATGGGGAGACCACGGGATGGGGGGAAACGCAGGGGCAGTAGTGCCTGCCAAGGGGCCAGGAGATACCAGCGGTGCAGGAGCGAACTGTATCCCGCCCTTTAGTAACTGGAAGGTGCTGAGCTCAGGTCCTGGCTTCTCACTGCTGCAGCTGGTTCCAAAGCTGCAGGAATCAGGAGAGCAGCCCACAGAAATCTGATTTTTGGGGCAACAGAAGGCACCTCTGACTGAACCTCTGTGCTTGGGTGAGAGAAGGGACATGTGGGACTGGTGCGTCCCCAGGCTCACCGGAGCCAAAGGGCAGTGGGGCTGAGCTGGCAGCACGGTCCCTGGCACCTCACCCCCACTGCTGCTCACCTGCAGCACGTCACTTTCACCTCTCCATACAGGCTCCCCGGTGGCCAATGCTCAAAGACCCTCATGGTGCCCAGCTGTCCCCCCACCAGCGATAAAATGTCCACCGGCCCCATGGTGAAGAAGCCAACGATGCACCGGTACATCAGCACCAAGGTGCTGCTGGCCGAGGGGCGCGAGACTCCCTTTGCCGAGCACTGCCGCAACTACGAGAACACCTACCGGGTAGGGAGCGTGGGTCAAAGCGGGATGGAGCGGGACAGGACGGGCCAGGTTGGTGCTGCTCACGTGGCTGTGCCCCCCCGGTTCCCACAGATGCTGCAGATGGAGATCCAGGGCCTGAAGGACCAGGTGCAGGAACTGCACCGTGACCTCACCAAGCACCACTCACTCATCAGGTCGGAGATCATGAGCGAGATCCTGCAGAAGTCACTGCAGATGGACGTGCAGATCGCAGCTCACTACTCCGCCGTGGAGATGATGCGCAGCGTCTTTGAGGAGGTACAGCTGGCACATGCTGGCGGAGCAGGGCCCCTCTGTGCCGTACTGCCACACACTGCCCGGCTCCCTCTCCTCCTTCCAGGTTTGGGAGGAGACCTACCAGCGGGTAGCAAATGAGCAGGAGATCTATGAAGGTACTGGTGACCCCACGCTCCCTCCCCATGCCCCCTGTGCCCACACTGTGAGGGTGGCTGTGCCCCAGCCCGCTCCTCTTGCCCCCAGCCCAGCTCCACGACTTGCTGCAGCTGCGGCAGGAGAACAGCTGCCTGAGCACCATCACCAAGCAAATCGCACCCTATGTCCGCTCCATCGCCAAAGTGAAGGAGCGGCTGGAGCCCAGGTGAGGGGTGCAGGGGCTTTCAGGGTCAGGGGGGATGTAGCTCATGGCTCACATCCATCCCACCACAGGCTGCAGGAGCCCCAGGAGCCCAACGAAGAACAGGCCCAGATGCTGCTCAAGATCTGTGATGACAATGAAGTGGTGCCAAGGTAGGTGACAGCAAGCACCTGAGTGCCAAGTTCCTCCCATGTCCTTTCCCAGACAGTGACCCTATCAAGGTGCCTTCCCTTCCCCAGGGGTGCCTCGCCTGGCAGCAACAAGGGGGCTTCAGTCAGCCCCGAGGAGGGCTTCATGTCCAGGGACACCCCTGGAGACCCCTCCCCAAAAAACAAAGACTGCTGCAGGAGCCAGCAGAAGAGTGGAACAGAGAGTGCTGCCCCGAAAGAGCCGGCACCATAGAGCCCAGTGCCAGACACATGGCAGAGCTGCTGGGCAGAGCCATGCCCCGGCCACTGAGCAGCTCCTCTCACCCTGTGCCATGAGGCAGGGCAGGAAACAGCCTGGGCAGCCATGTCTGCAGCACAAAGGCCTCAGGTGGACTTGCTTCTGAAAAACTGCGTTTGTGCTCTCCCTTGCATGTGTCAGAGTGAAATAAAAGGGTGCAGTTGTCCATGTCTGCGTGGTTCTGCTGTGCTGATAAAAGGGATCTGCTGGCTCAGGGTGCCCAGCTGCTCCTAAAACCACAGCATCTGCAAATTATGGGGAAAAGTAACAATCTCCGGCGCAGGGCAGAGCCAGGGGTACATGGCTGGGTGTTGGAGCATCCTGTGAAGTGCGAGGCAGCAATGCAGCAATGTGGGCCAGGTGCCAGAACAGCTGCTCCAGAGGTTTCCTGCACATCTGGGCTAGCTAAGAACGCACCGATCACTGTGGCACAGAGGGCAGGGCTTCATGCATTACTCCAGCTTTTCCCTAACATTTCACATGCCTTCCCCACACCCGGTAAGCTGCTCCCTCCTCACAGAGCTTCTGGTCACAGGATTTGGGAAAAGGAAAGGTTAAGAGAAGCTGCTGGTCTCAAAAGTGCCAAGAAACACTGAAGGTTTTGCTCAGGGTGAAGTTTATCCCTTATTTTCGGTGCCAACGCATCGTGCTTGGACAGAGCCTGCACACTTGTGAAATTAGGATCAGGGTGCATTTACTATGAACAATCTGGGAATGAGGCATCTTTGTTTCGGTTGTCAGCACACCAAACTCAAGTGACAACTGCTTGTTTCAAAGTTCCTTTGATCAAGGGCACAGCAGGAACACTACTGCCTACAAAAAAATTAGTTACAGATTAACCTGCCCGAGGCACCACTGGCTACAGCATCAGATTGAGCTTCCCTGAGACACGAGAGCCTGAGCAGGAGCCTCTGAATGCCCAGCACAGACCAGCACTTTCCAACTGGTGCGTTTTCACCTTTGTTCTTTTCTCCCAAGCCAAAATCCCGCTCAACAAAGATGAGTCACCAGCAACGGCATCGGGCAGATCCTCTGTGATCAAGCAAACCCAGTGGAGGATGGACTCTGCATCAGTTCAGATGAAAGGAGAAACAGAGGGTTGGGATTAGGGTTAGGGTCAGCCTCATCCCTGTGGCTGCACAGCCCCACAAGTCACTGAGTCACAATCATGCCTCAATGCAGCACTGGAGTGTTCTGAGAACCCACCAGAAATTATAAAGGATTCCAGTTTCCATGATGCCACCGTACTTCGAGAGACCTTCAAATAACCAGACAGAAGTTGGCAACATTTTCTCATGGGGTTTTTTTTATAAAAAAAGAAAACCTAAATCCAAACCCAAGCCATTCTCACAAAGTGCCCCTTCCTGAGCCGTACCGCAGCGCCTTCCCCATGGAACACCACAAGCTCCAAGCATGAACTGACAAGCAACTCATTTCCATTCCAGCAAGGAAGAATAATGTAGAACTCAAGAAAACAGTGAACCTCTTTGGTATATAACAACAAAGTTATACCACACAGCTCAGTGGGAACCATTTCCAAATGGTCACTATTAAAGAGCGTTAGCTAACCCAACTCTTCTCCTGGTTGGAGATTTCCCTAAAAGCATCTCCTACTTGCCCTGACATCACAGCTTTTGCCCAAAAGAGCAGGGGAGGATCTCAGGGACTAAAGCCCTTAGCAAGCCTGGCAGCTGTGGTTCTTTCACAACTCAAAATCCTGGTATCTCTGCAAGACAGAAGCAGCCTGGCAGGATAGGAAGCAGCGTGATTTGGAAGCAGGAAGAAGGAACAGAGGTGGCAGCGGGAGGCAGCAGCTGGAGCAGTGACACTGCATCCGCAGCAGCATCCGAGGGAGGAGGAGCGGGCCCAGAGGTGCTTGGACCCAGCGGCACAAGAGGAGCAGCAGAACCCTCCCTGCAGACCCCAAGGCCTAGAGAGAGCCAAGTGGTGCCGTGCTGCCGGTACTCCAGCGCTTCGAGGGCAGGCAGAGCCGGAGGCTGCTCCCACGGCCACCCCAGTTCCAGCTCAAGGAGTTGGGCCTGAGAAGATTAAAGCCGTGTCACCGGGCTCACGAGGTCAGAAAGCTTTAAAATCGAATTACGCAACAGGAACAATCTGCTGCCCAGCACCTTCCCAGCCCAGGGCCAGGAAGGCAGTGCTGTTTCCTGGTAGAATCAGTTCCAGAGGCGTTCCAAGATAATTCAGCTGCTGCAGGCAGGAGGATTCATTCTCTTTAGGGTCGCTACAGGCTAAGTTATCTGGAAGATCCCTGAATGTGCAATGAAGGACTGATCTCAAGGAGGAGGAACGAGCTTCTGATCTGCGAGTGACCCAGCAGGCTGCCCAATGCCGCAGCCCTCCACCAGCTCCTCCTGGGTGGCTGGGAAATACCAGCAGGCACCTCCCATTGCCAGTGCCACACAGGCACTGGGCACAGCAGGAGCCGGGCGTTTGCTCAGCCAGTCCGGTTTTTGCCCATGTTACAGTTCCAATTTGACTCCTTTAATAAAAGGGAGACCCGATGGCACCTTCCTTTTGTACTCCAGGTACTCTTCTCCAAAGAAGTGAATGAGTGTGATCTCCTCCTCCTCGATCCGCTCCCTGAAGAAGCGCCAGGACGCCAGTGCGTAGCCCACCACACAGATGGGATTGCAGAGCAACACCTGCAACAGATGCTGCTGGTGAGCATCCCCTCGAGAATCCAAGGCTGCCCCCGCCCCACAGCTCATCCCCCTCCAGTAACATTAACACAGAAAAGATCCCAACACTCCCAGTGAAACTTCATTAGCACAGAATGAAGAAAGGAGTGCACGGGCAGCACTGGCTCCACCCAGCTCTCAAAAGCTCCATGTGCCACCCTGACGGACTCTCTCCAGAGAAATACAATCCAATGCCAACCCCCAGCCAGCTGCAAGGACACACAGCTACAGCAGCACTGAGCTACAGCTCGGCCACAGCTGGCCAGAGCTGACCCTCTAGTCAGGGAGTTTCCTTGCCCTCCAGCACAGGACTGGTGTTTGGCAGGAGCCAGGTTGAGTCCGATCACTCATGAAAGGCATTTTGACCACAGGGAAACAGAAAACTCTGGACACCAGCTTTAGACCAGCAGCAACTCACACCACAAGCCTCCGAGGAGATTCTGGCTCAAACTCCATCTCCACCACCTCTCTTTACAGCACAGAGAACATTAAGGCAATGGGATCTTCCCAAAGATCACATGGGGCAGAATGCTCAGGGATTCCTGATTTCCTGTGTGCCAGTGGGAGGCAGCAGAATCCATGCCCAGGCCACCTGTGCCACAGAGTGCCCTCTGCACCCCATCAAAGCATGGGCAGCACTAAGAGCAAAGACTGGGATTGCGACACAAAAGTATCTGAGCACTGTTGGATACAGTACCTGTGTTCCAATACTCCAGTAAAACCATCCCACATAGGACGGGTGCCGGAACCAGCCATACACCCCACTTGTCACCAAAGTGTGGGTGTCAGACTTCTCGTTCTGAACGATGTGGTTGAAGTTGGAGCCAGCCGTAAGCATGGCCGCCTTCCTTAGGCAGTCCCCGAAGATGACCATCAGCAGCCCCACGGTGCTCAGCCAGGTGATCTGCTTCAGCTCTGAATGGACAGGGAGGGGCACAACAGGTTTGCACAGGTCTCGAAGCGGTGCAGGGGGCTGCTCGGTGAGTGGGCTTTGCCCCCCATCTCAAAGCAAAATGTGTGACAGCAGCAGCCACGCGCTGCCATTCCACACCAAAGAGATAAAACCACCAACCCTTGCCTGGTGTCAGCACGGATTAGCCTATGGGGCCCAGCTCTAGCGGCTGAGTAAAGACAACAAAAAGCACAGCCAAGGACATGCTCAGACCACTACAAAACAAGAGAGAGGAACAGCTTCCCTCTCCCAAGAATAAAGCACAGCCAGTGTGCCCCAGACTGGGCAAACAGCAACATATTTTGATGACTTGATTTTATTCCTGTCAAAAGGAGACACTCAGGTGTACCTGGCACATTATTCCTGTACCATCAAGGCAGGAAAGGGCTGAAGATCCCCTGGCCTGGCATGTCAGAGTGAGGGGGGGCTCCCCCCTGACCTCCCGAGATCCAACCCGAGCGGCTTTAAGCACAGAGGGATTATGACCACGGCAAAGCTGCTGCAGGGCTGTCACGAGGCAGCAAGCTGAGGGTCACCTGCCCTTTGCTACCAGAGAGATGGACCCCAGGCGAGCCACGTGCAGCTGGGCAGAGTCAGGGAGGGACAGAGTGACCGACCTGGGAAGAAGAGCTTCTCCAGCGTGAATTCCACCCAGGAGGAGAGGGCAGCCAGGTTGTACTCGAAGCTGTGGTTGAGTAGGAAGGAGTCCAGCGAGAGGCTGCGCGGGTTGTTGATGGCTGTCACCAGATACTCCGAGTAGTGAAAGAGGGAGAGGGAGCACATGTACCTGCGGCAGGAGGAAAGGAGAGCAGGTTTAGTAGGGCCGGGGGCACTGCGTCCGCCCGGCTGCCCGGCCCAGCCCTGCCCTTACCATCCGAAGTGGCGCCAGGCGGAGCGGCCGGCGCTCAGCAGCAGCCCGCAGCCGAAGGCGAAGCCCAGGAAACAGGCCCGGACGGCGATCTGCAAGCACAGGGAGAGGAGAACACGCTGCCGCCGCCGCTCCCCGGGCCCGGGGTATCCCGACCGCCGCACCCCAGGCCCGGGACCGTCCTCCGCAGCCGCATTTCACCCCGTCTCCCGCCGGGGCCACCCCCGTACCTTGTAGAGCGGCCGCGAGTAGATGAGCAGCAGCGCCGCGTTCACGCCCGCCACGTGCAAGGCGAGAGCTAGGCGGCCGCGCAGGCCGGGACCGGCCAGCAGGGCGGGGGACGAGCCGAGTAGCAGCGGCAGGGCCGCCACCGAGGCACCGAGCAGGAAGGAGCAAAGGCTGGCGCGGCCCTCCCGGCCCAGCCGCCCCCTCCGCGCCGCCGCCGCCATC
>VZRR01009670.1:4869-51325 GCA_013398015.1 Oreocharis arfaki
CGGCCGCCGAGCCCCGGCCCGGCCCGCGCTGCCGCAGCCTCCGCCGGGCCCGGGGCAGCGCCGCGGCGCCCCGAGCCCCCGACCTGGGCAGGCGGCGCAAGGGTTAAGCGGCCGGGTTAGTCAGCGAGACTCCTGGGGTGATGGCTTGGAAGAGGAGAGTCCCTCTGGCTGGAGTTTAAAGGAGGCTGCTCCAGACAGATTTGTATCGCCGTGGCGGATCGCTTCAAACCATCCCAAACCTGAAGGCAGCCCAGTCCCTTCCCCGAGGGCCCTTCTCGCCGTGAACCCCTCCTGCCCACCCCGCCTGCCAGCGGGCTGGAGCCGCGGGACGGCCCCCGGGCCCGGGAGGGACCTGCGGAGCCCCGGGAGGGGAGCGACACGGGGACACGCACAGCACACAGACAGGCAGCAGTCACACCCTACCTTGATCCATAGACCTCATGATGTGGTGGTAGTGTACCAGCCTGCAGGCAGTTTCTCGCTGCATCAGGAATTTAAAAAAAAAAAAAATCAACAGCAGAAAAAAAAAATTAAAAAAAAAAAAGGAAAAAAAAGTCTCCTTTAAACCATGTTCAACCAGTGCCGCCCGAACCGAGGGAACCCCTCTTGCTCGCCTCCTCAGTAAGTGTTTGGAGGTGCAAAGAGGGATCCGAACTGGGCTGAGCTTGTTCCTGAAGTGAAGTCAGTTCTCTGCTCTGAGATGAGGGTTACTAGAGAGGGAAAGGCCACTTCCTTCCCTGCTCCGAGTGTTTATAGTCTTTGAATGCTGTAAAATAACGGGATTCCCTCACTGTTTCCTCCTGTTTATCCCAGTGCCATGGAAACCCCTGGATCGCCTCCATCTCCCAAACTGAGGGCTTTCCTGCAACTTCACACTCAGGAATCCATGACGTCTCCCAGCTCCGGGCCAAGGCAGCTCTGCGGCTTTCTCAGTCTGCAGCACAAGCACTTAATTGTTGAGCAGAAAGTTAGAGAGCGAGTAAGAAAGAAATATGGATGATGTTAAAAATCCCAGTGTGTGCTTTTTAAACAAAACTTGCAGGAACTGCAAAGCCTTTCAAAGCAACGGGGCTTCTGTGCAGAAGTTTTCCTTCTTCCCAGCAGAGACAAGCTCAGGCTGCTGCTGCTTTTACCTTTGAATAAATCATTCAGAAAAGCGAAGTCCTCAGCTTATATTTATGTCTTTTAAATTCACCAGCACCCTATTAATACCCATCTTGTTACTGGCACAGCTTTTGGCTTCTAATTACCATTGGCTCAATTCTTCATACAAGGACGAAAAGAAAAATTAAAAATCGGCGAATTTGTTTAGTGGCGTTTCACAGACCTCTCTCTGTTCCTATTTTTAGATCAATTTGGGAGAGGAGCAACCCCATGGATTTCCACTGATACACGTGGAGCTTAGCAAGAATGAAATAGCCAAGGAAGCCTCCGAAACCAAGACAACCCGCGCGTGTTTACATGTCCCATGTATAAACAGGAAAATAAAGCAAAAGAAAACAGGAAAATAAAGCCGGGGATGTCATGAACTGCGGCTGTCTCACAATGTATGGTTTTCACTGGTGTGGAAGGAGCATCTGCCTCTCGCTTCGGCGCTGGGCTCCGTGTCTCCCTGCGCCTGCACTTGCATAGAGTTTTTTCCAGCGGGGATGAAGAGGTCACATATATAAACGATTCTCCGGGGAGGGTGGCAGCTCTGCCGCCCCTCGGGGAGCGCTGCCGGGGTCAGCCGGAGCCCCGGGTGAGTCACGGCAGCCGGACTTGGCCGGGTGAGCGCGGAGGGCTGCCTGGCACCCGGCCCGCATTTCCATTTTTCACTCCCTCTCTCCCCAAATCGACTCGAAGGAGGTATCGCAATCAAACTTTCTGCTGCTCGGGTTTGTTGTCCTGCAGGCTAGCAACTGCAGGCAGCCCGGGGAAACTCAGCGCACCTCACTTTCCTATCCTTTGTCATCTTTGGACACGTCGGGGCGGAAATACCTTCCCCAGCCCCGCGGGCCCGTTATGCAACCCGGGGAGCGGGGCAGCCCCGGCCCGGGACCCCCGCTGGCCGCGGCTCCCCCTGGACCCCTCAGCGAGACCCCCTCGCACTCCTCGGCTCTCGGGGAGCCTTTTCCTCGCCGGCCCCCAGGGCTGAGCTGCCCTCCCGTGAGGAGAGTCCTGCCTGAGCCCTGGGTGGCGGGGAAGGACCGAAAAGCTGCACCTGACCCCCAGGCTCGTACCTGGAGGCTTCTCCCGTTCGCAGCCCTCTCCACGAGCAGCTGCGGAGCCACGAGCGAGGTCCGGCACAGCCCCGGCGCTGCTCGGCAGCGGCCCCGGGCCCGGCCCCGGGCGGAGCGCGCATCCCCCGGCACCGGTGCCGCACCTGAGCCCCCCGCCGGCTCTGAGCATCCACCTCCGGCATCGGCACAATCGGGATCACCCGATTCCTGCCTGGGAACGGTGAAGGGAAACCGAGGCTGCCGCTTTGCGGGGGGAGCAAAACGATTTTCATTAATTACTAGTCGGGAGAAATAAGTAATTAACCCAGCTTCTACCCTCACCTCCTCAGCTCCTCGCTGCGGCTCTGACCAGTCACCCCAGCATCCCCGGTGGGAATTGCACTGGGAAGCGCAGAGGACAATTGGGACAGGGGCTCCGGGCGAGAGGGAGCTGGGAAGGGGCAAACTGGGGGCGAGCAGGGGGAGCCCCACAAGCTGGGGGGGCCGAGGGCAGCTGGCCGTGCCAAGGGGATCCCGGAGCGAGCGGAGAATGGGCCACCCCGACGGAAAGCTCGGCCTCCTCCCACGCGGAGCGGCGGCGGGGGAGCAGCCCCGGCCCCGCGGTTCTGGGCACACAGGTTGGCTGCCCTGGGCTGCACCGTTTAAAAATACAATGTCTTTCTTTTAATAGCTCGGTTTGATCGGCTCCCGCTAGTTCACATGACAGGCTTTTCCTAAAATATCTTCTTCCACTAAGTTTTTTCCAACTTAAAACTGCTGAATCCTGCTACCCAAATTAAACTCAGTGCAACGCGAAAAAAAAAAAATAAATAAAGAAGTGAAAGAGGGCTGGCGGCTGCCTCCGGACTAGCATTCCCCAAACCAGCATATGACACAACTGTAAGATTTCCAAGGCTTTTGGAGAGTTCAGCGAGAGAATCGTGTCCTCCACTGGCTGCAGCTTCCCCGCTGAGTTAAACTTTCCTGACGGAACCTTTCTCCATCTGGCCGCGGCTCCAGCGCGTTGTGAGCGGCCGCGGAGGAGAGGGGGATGTAGTTCAAGTCTTATATAACTGTGCAAGCTGGATGCGGGGGCAGAGACTTTCCCTAGAAACGAGAGATTTTTATATATATATATAGTTATTTTTAGCTTCCCTTTTCAAAGGAAGGCCAAATACCTCCGACTTTCCTTTGCTTTCTTATTTTGGTATCACTAAGGGATTTTATTTTTGGAGGTAAGGCGCTATTAATAGCTAATATTTTTAGCTATTTATTCCCTCATTAGGAGAATACTTCCTCTTCCTTTTAGGGGCGCATTCTGGACTGCATTCCTACCCCCCAAAAACCGAGTCAGCCCCCCCCATGCCCATGCCCATGCCCCGCTCTGGGATGTGCCCAGCGGCTGCCTGGCTTTGGGGACTGGGGAGAGGTGCATCTGCTGGCGCTGACCCCGAGCAGCTCCCTGGCTCGGGGGATGGATTTGAANCTGCCCACAGCATCGCCCCGACGGAGGATGAGCCTCCCTGCCCGGCTCCATGCAGGCATTTGGCAATAAAACCGATTATTTTTCTAAATTATTATTATTTCTCATGCTCTTCAGGAGATAAGGCATTAAGGCTTCCTGAGGATGTGCTCTCAGGCCATTGGGGCAGCTGCCTGGATTTTATCATCAGAGACTTCATGGAGACATCTCTGTTTTCCACTTGCAAAAGGTATTTCAGTCTCACAGCAACAATAAGTATTTTTGACAAAAGCTGCTGGCCCTTCCAAAGTAAATACTGCTCTCCCCGAGTGTGCCCTCGCACACAAGGCTCCCGGAGCAGCCTCCACGCGGCCCTGCCGTGCTGAGCAGGGATTCCCACACTCGGGCTGTGTCCTCACTGCCCCTCCCGGCTCCCAGAGCCTCGGCACGGCCCCAGCAGCGCCCGGGTCCTGCCCTCCGGCACCTCCCTCCCCTTCCCGAGCAGTCCCGGAGCATCCTCCCTGCGTGGGACCGCTTCGGGCTCGCTCCTGACCGTGCACTTGTCTAAAGACCATATTCACTCACTCGATGAAGTTACAGGGTGTCTGAGCTTGCAGTGAGCTCCACGTGGCCTGGGGAATCCACCCACACAGAGCTCTCCATGTCTGGAACCAGACCTGCTTGAGTCTTCCCCAAATGAGAACTCGCTTTTCATCTACCACCGAAAATTCTGCTTTGGAAAGAGGTCTCCAACCAGCAGTCATGAGTGAGAAATGCCAATTCTTCTACTTAGCCCTGGATTTTCAGCCCCAGCTACTGGAAAATTCCCATTATTGGTTACATCAGGAGTAGAACTGGCTTGTGAACCTCCTTCCCTTTGGATAGTGCAGGAGGAAAAGGGAGAGGAAGAAACAGCAAGGCCAGGCCGTGCAGCTCCAGAGGCACCTGCTGGATCAGCCCATGCACCCCCGGAGCTGCTCCGGCCAGTGCCCATCCCTGGGGCACAGAACAGCCAGGTTTCTGTCCTGCCTGCTCTGTCCACTGGAGCTGGACACCACAGAGACCTGTCCCCAAATGTCACTGTTTACAACAGCACAAGGAAAGAGCTGTTCCCTTTTGCGCCTTGCTCCCAGCTCACGGAAGGGTTTATGGATTGAGAACAGCGTCATTAATTAATCAGTTTTTTTCACACAAATTCAGAGGGAATTGTGGTTTAGAGTGATATTCTGGAACCTAAAGACAGCCAACCACCCACTATCAGGGCACTGGCAAAAATGTGTATAAATTGATAGCATTAATTTCAGTTACACTGAGACATAGGCTGGTTTAATAGTAATAATAAACCCACAAATTAATCAAGTTAAACACCTGTGTATTAGGTTCAGGATGGAAACACTGATGCAGTCGTTCATTATATCATCTGATGGCTAAACTAAATAAAGATAATAAAGAAAGGTTATGACTGTTTTGAAAAGGTGGCTTTAGTCCTTTCATATCAGCGCCAGGGCAAGGGAATCTGATATTATATCCTGAACAGAATTTACAATTCATTACTGGGGCCACACCCGGCAGCTAATCTAGAATTTCACACATTTAATGAACTTCATACTTGAAATATGTGGTCTGTAAAATCTGATTTACACTGTTGTTAAAATAGCTGGCGTTTGAAAGAGAATGTATTTTAAACTATGTATTTGTGCACAAAGTTTGTTGTGTTTTTTTCTTCCCGAAAACCCCAAACCCGGTCATTAATTCACCCCAACACGCATAAAACCTTCCCCACAGTGTAATTTCTGCCGCAGTATTTCTTTCAGCACCTCAGATTTACTCCCCGCGTTTCTTCAGGAGCCAACTGCATCCAGTTACGCGGAGGGGCAGGGAGCCCCCCGGTGTGACCGTAGGCACTTCAGCCCCTAAGTTAACCTGACAGGCCAGCCCGTGACGGAGTGCAGGGTCTGTAATTAGTCCTTCCCTGCCACCACCATAAAGCCCCGCATTAGGTCAGGCCTCGCCTGGGCCGGACCCTGCCATCGCGGCTCAGCGGAGCGCGTCAGCTTTTTATTGGATGTTAACACCTGATATTTCCTGCAGGCTCTGGTTTTACTGAGGGCTTTGTGGCATTATGTTCTTCAGGGCTGGAGTGGCCGCAGGAGCTGCGAGAAGGACGGGTGGGAGCTGTGTAAATCAGCGCTGGCCCGGGCTCCTGACGGGGACAGATCACAGGGACGCCCCGGCCGCTGCGGGAAGTGGTTGTCGCTCACGTGTGAAACACAAGAGGTTTCTTTCTTTTGAAGGCGATTTATGGAGAGCACGGCACCTGTAAGAATTAGTTCCACACTTCAGTAATGAGCACTGGCAGGAATTCAACTCTCGGGCTTGAACAAACCCCGAGGATTGTGTGAGAGGGTGGGTGAGTGTTTCTTTAAACCAGCCCTGGCTCTTCCACCGAGGCACCAACACCATGCTCACGTTCCATCTGCCCTGGAAAGGTTCTCTCTTTAGGGGTTACTGCTGCAAATAGAGTTTTCACTCAGAGAATTCATTTTCTGGAGTATCTCTAGGAAAGATCAGGTATTAAAATCTGACAGAGGGAATGCTGATCCTTATAAATGTGCCTTTCATTCCAAACCTTAATCTCAGATTTACAGAGGTGCAGAGGAGTTCTGCCTCAGTGGGCACCATCCCTTGCCTTTCCCACAGCTTTTCAGAGTGCTGTTTCTCCCCCTGGCAGTGACACCACTGCTGCTGGAGCAGAAAAAGGATTCAGTGAGACCATTACCAGGCATTTGATCTGTTATTTTTAATAGGGGTCCTGATCAATAGGAATTTGCATCACTTTTTGACACGTCACAGGTTGGTGGCATTGGTTCAAAAGGAATCTGAGGTGACCTCTTTTAAACTCAGCAAAGGCAGCACAGGACAGGCACAGAAATGCAACATCTCCAGCACAGCTCTTTTGGAGCAGATGTGAAGCTCAGGAGTCAATCTGCTGCTTGCCAACAGCACAAGGCCAGGACATCCTCGTGTCCAGTGCCACCAAGGTGTGTCCCAGTGCCACTGAGGTGTGCCCCAGGGGCCTCCTGAGCTGACTGAGCACTGCCACTCAGTGCAGCCCACTCACCTCCACCCATGCTCTTGGTTTATCCTGTGGGTGACTCCACTTTTACCCTGGTAAACAACTTTCTGGATATGGTTAAGCTACTCAGAGTGTACATTTAAAATAAAATCTGTTTCACATAAAAGGACAAATGAGAATGACTATTACCCCCATCTTTACTGCGTTAAATTCTTTTGCACAGATTGTTCTTGTTACTCCTCCTTTCTGAGAGGGAATCTGAAGAGCAGACAAAATTCTGCCTTACGTGGACAATGCCAGCGAGCCAAGAGCAGGAGGCTTTAGAGTGGGAATGCAGAGGTTTTAAAGCCCTTTTTTTGTAACCCACTCAGGTCTTGGGCCACAAAGGGAGGAACAGCAGCAGAGGGAAGGACGTTCTTCTCAAGGCCAGATCCTGCAAGATGCTCATCATCTCTAACTTCAATTACAGCAGCAAAATTGCAGAGAGATTTTTAACCCAGAGAGCTCCACAGCACCCAGAGAGTTTTAAGGCCACCAAATGCTCATGGCCTAAGGGAGTCACAGCATCAGCTTTGAAACTGCCCTAGAAGAGGTGCTGCCAGGGCCCAGGTGCTGTTGGGGAGCGCTGGCACGCTCCAGGTTTCCCCTGATTTCCTGTGCAGTTGCAGTGGTGCCTCTCCTGCTGCTCCCACTCGGAGTCCCACAGGCAGCTACACTTCACATTTATCACAGATGTGATTTGGATCTGCAGTTCCAGGTGGGAGATGGAAGAATCCACTGAAATGTTTGGACTGGGGGTTATCAACACTCCCAGTCAGGTTTTTAAAGCCTGCAATCACGCTCCTCGCTTGAAACCAGGCACCTGAATACTCTGGGGAAGAAGGAACTTCCCTGTAGGATTGACTCGCACATTTAAGGTGCTGAGAAAGTCTAATCATCAAAACAAAAATATTTTTCTGCTTTCTGTGCTCTGCCTGCAGGGCCAGCCCAGACCACAGGTTCTCTCTGGCCCCATCTCCCACCTGGGAAGGGGGAACAGGAGCAGTTCCCTACCTCCGGTGAAGATTTAAGACAAAATGTAAGGCCACAGCAGTGCAGGGGAGAAGAGGCAGTGCAGGTGTCGTGACCTGAGCCATCAGAAGGTGCAGACAGAGCAGGTCTCCGAGGTTTTCCTCCCTCCAAATGGTTTATGGCACAGGGAGGCCCCGACAGCTCCGTCAGGCTCAGGGCCAGAGGAGACACCCAATTACAGGCAGCACCTATTCTTTCTTCTCAGAAAAAAGGAAAAACAAAGACACACCAGTGCATAATACAACCACAATCTGAAAAACAAGGCCACTGGCATCCTCTGGTAAAGCCTGGGCTGAAAACTTACCCCAGGATGCGTGATCTTCCAAAAATCTGCCAGCCCCTGCAGTGTTCAAACTTCTTGCATGACCACAGCCACATGAAGAATGAAATGAAACCCCATGGAAATCTTTGACATTTCTACTATTATGCAATGTTTGGGTGAAAAAAAAATTGCTGAAATTCTCCTTCCCTTCCAGAGTGAGTTTAGAAAAACTATTTCTAGCTTTTTTTAATTACACATTTCACCATTAAAAAGAAACCATCCATAAATTAAAGGAACCACTAACCAGGGCTTATGTAACCCATTTAGAGTGGGAAATTGGTAACACTTGGGAGCAAAGTCTGTTCCTGTGATTTCTGGAGTCTACACCATTCATTTGATGTGTGCAAACATCACAAAAATGGTTTATTTAATATTTTCATTAACTACTTTATACCAAAAAGAAGTCATTAACAAGGGCATCTGTGTCCTATAGAACCCAGAAGAAACATTCCCATAGATGCTCACTGATCCGAGGGATAGTTTATCTCTGCTTTCATTAAACAGTCTCCCAAGTTAGAGATTTGCTTTATCCAACTGCATTTTTTTTTTTCTTAGGAGTGTTTATGGCTCTATTACATTTTTGGTAGAAAATTGCTGTGCTGTGTTTGTACTCAACATCACTGACGTTTCCCCCGTGGAGAATATTCAGTGTTAAATCCTGCCTCTCCCCCGTTTCTGACCCCTGGCCCTGGGACTGCTCTCGTGCCGAGCCACTCACTGAATCAAATGTCCAAGGGATGAGAACAGTCCCAAAATAGCTGTTCCCAATGCTGCTGCATCACTGCTCTTCCCAGGGCAGGATATCTCTGTGCTCCAATGAAAGATTCCCCCCTCATTCCCAGCAGTGACCAGCCCTGTTAACACCAGAACTGGTTCTACGAAGAATTTAACGAAGCAGCTCCGATCCTTTCCTGGATGGGCATTTCCCCCACACAGGTGACAGCCCACACTTCAACTCCCCTCTATCCTGACAATTCCCAGCACATCTGGGACTGATCAGGCCAGGACTTGCCCAGGTGCATCATACAGGGATGAAGTACAGAAGTTGCATAAAATTTATTTTTTCCACCTTGTTTTACAACATTCCCTTTTAAGTTCTTACACATCTGCGACATGTAACTCCACAGAACAATAAATAACTGGCATTCATATTTCTCTTGACTCAGGAGTATTTACAGGTTGTTTAGCTGGATGACAGGTACAAAACATCGGCATCACAGTAAATATCATTTTGACACCAGAATCCATTTCCCCATTAAAAATTAAATTAACTAAACATTGATTTTTAAAACAATTTTAACAATTAAAAATGTTCTCAAAGGCATATAAGTACACAAGTTGTCGTAGGCAGTAGTAATGGACCATATTGGCAAAGCTGTGAACCACAGGATTTCATGCAAATCATAGAGTTTAACACTTATGAAATAACCAATACTAAATAAGGAGCCCACCCAGCTCCTGCGGAAGTGGGCACTGGAGTGGCCCCAGGCACTGTGGGAGGATCCCAGTCCCACAGGGACAGCTCGGGACACTGAGCTGCACATGGCAGGGGTTCCCATCCCTGGGTTCCCATCCCTGGGCCAGAGCTCTGCTCCTGCAGTCCAGGGGCTTGTGATGCTTCAGAGGCTGCAGCAGCTCTCTTACACATAAACCCCAAGGGAAGCTTTAGGGATTCCCCCTCTGACCTGGGGCTCTCTGACAAACCCAGCTCAGCTCCAGCACAACTTCCCTGGGCAGCTCCAGAGGCCGAGGCTGTCCTGGGGTCTGGCTGGGACAGCTCAGGGAGCACAGGAAAACACCTCTGGAGCTGCCCAGCCACAGCTGCAGCTCCCAGCACACAGACACACAGATCTCACCCCGAGGGGACACCAGGGATGTCCCTCACCACCCCCAGCCAGGTCTGACAGGACCCTGCTGAAGCTGCTGCTGCTGAACACAGAATGTTGGGTTTCCACTGCACCCCGAGCTGAGCAAAACAAATGTTTGCACAGATGAACAGGACAGGCTCTTTGGAGGGGGCAGATCCAGAGTTAAGGGGATAGAGAGGGCTGTCACACACCCTCTGTCTGTGAATCACTGCAGAGGTGCAAGAAGAGAGCTGTGCATGCCACAAAATTTCACCTGCAGCAGCCCAGCATGGAGTGTTGGCAGCCACGGGAAGCAGGAGCACAGTGGGGCTCACACCAGTGCCCAGGAGCAGCACCTGGAGCCACGGGAAGCAGGAGCACAGTGGGGCTCACACCAGTGCCCAGGAGCAGCACCTGGAGCCACGGGAAGCAGGAGCACAGTGGGACTCACACCAGTGCCCAGGAGCAGCACCTGGGGCAGTCCCAAAGCACACATGTCACACATGAACTGCTACAGCACGTAACCCACACGCATGAAGGAATAGGAAGAACACCAAGGCCACAAACAAGATACTACACGGAAGAAGAAAACAGTGCTTCACTCCCCAAAAGTACAAATTATGAGCATACTAGAGGAAAAGATGAAATTTCCAGCAGAGAGTCCATTTATTTTAATGTACAGTAAATGTGAACATATGTATTAAATTTTGCTTTTAAAAACATTTTTAAATAACTTAAGAGAAATGGATGGCAAACATAAAGTGCTAAACTTGAAAAATAGAAGTGTTCCTCTTTCCTGCTGTTTGTTAGGTGGCAGTTTTAGTCTCTGACTGCTTTGAAAAAACGTAGTGTATATCCAGGCAGAAATTACTTCCTGGATTTCCTACCTTGTGCAAAAACATGAGCTGCAAAGAACATAATCCACGCCCCAAAACACAGCTACAGATCACTATCAACTCTACTGAATATGTTACTAAACTTATGATTCAATAAATATAAATGAAATCACAGTTCACTCCCTTTCTTGGTGTAAGCTGATAGTTTGCAAATATGGTCCACTCAGTGTAAACTGTATTGACTTGAGGAAACAGTGAATTCTACCATACATATGTCTCAAATATTTACACACAGTAGCTTGGCACTGTTGCTGTTGCAGGACATGGAACTACCAACACACAGGAGAGAGGGACAGGGCAGGGCACCAGGGCCCAGAGGGAGCGGGCGGCTCAGTCACCAGCTGGGGCCAAAAGAATTCCTGGTTCTTGTACTTAAACTACTGAAGGCAGATTAGGTGGGATATTGGGGAGAAATTGTTCCCTGGGAGGGTGGGCAGGCCCTGGCACAGGGTGCCCCTGGATCCCTGGCAGTGCCCAAGGCCAGGCTGGGACAGTGGGAGGTGTCCCTGCCCATCGCAGGGGTGGAATGGGATGGGCTTTAATGTCCCTTCCAACCCAACCCATCCCATGATTCTGTGAAATGCTGCCTGGGGACTCCAGAACAGTGGCACGGCCAACACCACACAATCATGATGAAGACAATGTTAAGGATCTTTTTGGCAAAAAAAAAATTCCATCTTTCGTGGCATAATTCACAAAAGGCTGTGAGCCCAACTCCCCCAGAAAGGCTCTTCAGGGACTGCTTTTCCTCCACAAGACAAATCTCTGGGAATGCTGGACTTTCACAGCCTTGTTCAACATGAGCACACCATGTCAAATAAGTAGAGATGTATATTAATACTACTTTTAGGGAAAAAAATTAAAATATAAGGAAAAAGGCAGATTTTCAAAACCTTACGACAAGGTGAATATTAAGAATTTGCTTTCCTTAGCCAGCCAGGGTGTCTCTGAGGGCAGTTGCTCCATGCCAGGGCTTCAGACCCGAGCCTATCAGAAGACTGGCACAAAACAAAACCAGTGAGTTAAAGAGTGTTTGCAGCCCTTATTCCTGAAGGATTTTGAAACCTAATTTTCTAAATCAAGAGGGTCCCCCTGCCCCATGAAACCACACAGTCATGTGGCCTTGCACCTTCCCCTCACCCCAAGCCACGTGTTACAAAGCACATCCAATTTTTCTCTAAAACTTCTGGAACTCGCTCCCCCATCCCTTTGATGTTCCTTCACGGGAACTGAGAGCAAGGCAGGCAGGGCAGGCTGTGCAAAACATTCCCTGGAGCCACGGCCACACACCGACCGCACAGGGCACGGCTACCTCAGATGTGAAAACTCAGGACACGGCACTGAGGGCCAACACAGGCTCCTGTAAAACAACACTCCCATTTCCCACGGATTCTCACATCAGACCTTCCGTGCTGTTTGAGACGGGAACGCCTGCAGCGATGGCAGCGGGAGCTGGCAGCCCTTTCAAGAGCTTCAGCGTGGCACAGAGATGACCCAGGAGCTTCTGCACCTCACCAGTGCGGTGGCACTGACCTGGAGGAGCTTCCTTGAGATTGGAGAAGGGAGCTCAGGCTCTGATTCGGAACAGAAGGAGCTCAGGCTTGGATTTGGGACAGGGACTCACGCTCTGATTTGGGACAGGAGAAGGAGCTCAGGCTCTGATTTGGGACAGGAGCTCAGGCTCTGCTTTGGGACAGGAGCTCAGGCTCTGCTCTGGGACAGGAGCTCAGGCTCTGCTCTGGGACAGGAGCTCAGGCTCTGCTCTGAGACAGGGGCTCAGGCTCTGCTCTGGGACAGGGGCTCAGGCTCTGCTTTGGGACAGGAGGAGCTCAGGCTCTGCTCTGGGACAGGAGGAGCTCAGGCTCTGCTCTGGGACAGGAGGAGCTCAGGCTCTGCTCTGGGACAGGGGCTCAGGCTCTGGGCTCTTTCCCTCCTGTGCAGCCAAGGAACAACGGCGCCAAGCAGTGCCAGCTCCGCCCGTGGTTTCTCTGATGTGGGAAGAAGACAGCAAGCAACTAATTCAGCACAGATTAAAGAGCCTTTAGACAAGGATGGCTGCCACTAAAAGCTCATCCGTGTTTGATGCATCGATCCAGCTCTAAAGGGTCCCTCTAAGTCCCTGTCCTTCTGCTGAGAAGCCCAAGAATGTGTTGCTCTCCTCATGATGTTAAAATGTGGACCAAAGTTTACAATAAAGGCAGAACTCACCGAGTTTAATTTTTGAAAATTAAAACCTGATAAATCTGCTCTGCACATGAGCCTAATGCCTTTGTATGAACCAGCTCCTGCGATTCGGGTTTGGTTTTCAGAGCAAAGCAAGTGCAAGGTTCCAAAAACTGCCTCTCTGCAGGGAGCATGTCATTAAAACATCCACCTAGGAGTGCCTCTGCTTATTTGCAGCTCATCCTCACAGTTTCACACTAACAGGAAACAGATTTCACGGAGCTGTGAGGAGTAGCAGCTCTGTGACCTCTCCTTTCAGTCTCCAAGGATTCAAGACACGTCTGCCACATTGTCTGCGGAACAGTACGAGTCTCTTCTCACGTTGTCGACACATTTCAAGGATGATCAACTGCAAAGTTCTGTTCCAAAGAGGATTTGCTTTAGTTTAGATAATTTTCTCCTACACAAATAAATACAGAGTAAAACTATTATGTCACCGGCTCCTTTTAACAGGAAGCACAAAAGCTAAGCAAAACCGAATTCTCTTGTTTTGAACCACCCCTTCTCTGTCTTTATCAATGTCTGGATACCTCCAAAATCACTGGGGTGACCACATTTCAGCGGAAGGAAAATCTCAGACACGCTCAGATTCTCCAGCGTGTGTGGATCCGACAGGCTGGAGCCCCATTATGGAAACAACATGCCATAAATCAGGAATCAGCTGTCAGCAGGGCAGTGCATCACCTACATTAAGGGATTTCCAAGATGTACAAAGAATGTAACTACTTGAATCAAAAAGACAAATAGCATAAAAAAACCGTAACACAATGCAAAAGACAGCGCAGACACTTAAAAAATTCACTTTAAATTGTCAAATGTAAATCCCAAGGTCAGGTAGCAGCTTCCACAGACTCTGAAACCATGCAAGAGAAACCCATCGCCATCACAGTTCCATGTATTTGACCCCAGTTAAGCGGAACAAAAGTGACAAGGACTGGATGAACTAAGAGCCTCCACCCTCCAAACACTCCCTTTTCGCGTTAGGTCCTGTTCAGGGCAGTCTGGAAGTCTCTCACTACAGCAGCAGGTAACAGATTACCACGGGGTCCTGACGCAGTATAGGACGTGTTGGTTGTGGGAATAGCTGGGGGTTTGTCTGGGCTGGGGGCAATGTCTGTCCCCGTGTGCAAGGAGCAGCCCTAGGACGTGAGCTTCGAGTAGCTGGGGGGAGAAAACCTCCGTCTCAGGTACTTGAGGACGTAGAGGGGCAGGCAGCTCACCAGGGTGATGACAGTGACCTTCCACAGGAACGACAGGGTGGCGATGAAGTAAACATCTGTGTGGAGAAAGGAGCACAGAGTCAGAAACACGGGGAGGACCCTCTGGGAACGGGGGCAGAAAAGCAGTTCAATCTCCCAGCGCTTCCTTCTGCCCATGGCACGGGGTTGGAACTAGATCATCTTGAAGGTCCCTTCCAACCCGGGCCATTCTAGGATTTTACGGTTCTTAAAACTGCCCCACCTCCATATTCAAGTTCAAAGCTCACATGATACCTCACACCTCTGCCCTTCTCTTCCCCAGAGAGATGTGCTGTGCAGGGGGGTGCGAGGAATGTGACTCTCACAGGTAACTGCCCTCCCAAACCCCACCTGAAGCAGGGATATCCTCCTGGCACTGCCAAGGACTGCGTGTCCTCCCACCCTGGGAGCTGCCTCTGCTGCTTGGCTGAGCCCAGCAAACACAGCTCTTGGCTCAGAATCCTTACACAAAGAGTTAAAGCATCGTTCAAAATGGAACTGGTGTAACCATATGTGAGAGAGACAGATCCAGCCGTGGGGAAGGAATCCCTGTTGGCTTCAGTTAGGAAAGAGCTTTATGGAAGAAGTAGTGACATCTTGTGGCTCCTGAACGAACACTGGAACAAGCCCATGGGTCTGATATTTGCAACTCGACGGTTACTGGGGGAATCTGGAATTCCTCACCCTTTTCCCTCTAGCCAGGGAATAAGATTGGTTGTGCTGCAGGCAACTAAAATACCACCAACAACCAGACCCATAAGAGAACGGCCCCAAAGAACAGATAAAATAAGGTAAGCTTCAGGAGGCAGCTCCTTCGCCTGGTTTAAAAGACCAGCTCTTTCAATCCAACAGCAGACACTTCCATCTTTAATCTCAAATTCCCATATGGAAATAAAGGTCACTGCTACATGAGAGAGCTGACACGAGCTGGAGCGCAAAGAATGGACGAGACTCACAGCACAGTCTGCTGAGCACCTTCACCTTCTCTAGCATTTTGCCGTGGGAAGGAACCACAAAATATCTCCCAAGTGCCTTCAGATCACCCAGAGCTTTCTCTGGTACCACTGTCACTGTGCCTATTGCTGGCTCCACCTTTTGCTCAGCTCAGCTCTTTGCAGTCCTGTTACCTTCCAGACCATGAACCGACTGAGCAGAGCATTCAGCCTTACCAATAAACTCGTGCAAGAAGACCAGGGAGGCGATGTAGCAGGAGAGGCTGAGCAGCTCAGCCACAATCATGAGCCAGTGCCACGTCTGGATGGTCAGTGCCACCATCAGCAACTCGGTGAGAATCAGGGAGGTGAAGGAAATGGCAACGATGTGCACAAATTCGGATTCGAAGAGGAGGAGTGCTCCGTACATGATGATGCTACCTGCAAGGGAATGGAACTATTTGAGCCAAACATCAGGCTCAGCTCTAAAACCCACAGTTAGGTCTTGGAAAGGCTGAAACAATCCTATCTTGAGGCTGTTTTTCATGAAACCTGATGAGTGTAATGACAACGAGTCAGTTTCTATTTAGGAGACAGAACTGATGAGAAGACAGGGAAAAGTTACAACAGAGGTACCCGAAGTTTTCTAACAGTCTATCATATCCATAGACACATGGAGATAGGAAATTAATACATGCTGGTTTGGCAGCTGGAGATCTCTAACATCATGAAACTCTATCCTCTCAGAAAAGCACTTGGTCACTACTCAGAAGCTAAAAGATATCAAATTCTTCTATATCCTACTGCATGGCCTCGGTGCCAAGAGGCAGCAAAGTGTTGAAAAGCTCAGTGGATACAAGTGAGCCTCAGTTTGCACTGCCTGGGCTGAGACCTCTCCCCTTCACACCTCCCCCTAAGAGAATCCATTAAAGCTCTGCTAACGAGGCATTGTTTGTGCTCCTATCCTGCCTGGCCGGGGCGAGCTCCAGGCCACCTGCACAAATAACTCATGTGAGCAGCGTGAGTAATCCACACCAGCATCCATCACCCGGGCTGCCTCCGGAAGGGAAAACCTGCGAGGGAGAGGAGCTCGAGCCACAAAGTTCAAATGCAGCTGTGAACTTTCCAAACTTTGGGACCGCTCAAGTTTTGGTCGGGCTCATCTCTGCTAGCAACTGGCCCCGTTGTTTGGCCGCTGTTTGCTGGTTATTGAGCACATGGCTGGTGAGGTCACTTTAACCAAAGCCTGTAACCAGAGAGTGCTCTTAGCTCAAGGAGGAATCTTTTTTCCCCCCCTGCATCACCCTCTGGCTGCAGCTTTCCACCACTTGGGAGTGTCCTATCCATGCCTTGGCCCTGCCATTGTGTTATTACACAGCATCCTGAGCCCTGGATCCCTGTTGTAGGGCTCCACTGTGACAGATTTCAGAAAACAAAGCTAACAGGGATTTTACACTCCTAGATTCACTCCCTGCTGAGGATGGCAACATCAATTAAATCCATAAGAATTACCTGCTTGGTTTGACCCATTATTCTGACTCATGTTGATAAAGGAGTTTTGGAAAACAGGAAATATTGCCACTTCAGCTTTCAGCTCCACATTATTGACCTGTTTTCCACAATTCCCTGATTAACACTTACAGAGAGTATTTGAGGGTCCTTGATTTAAAAAAAAGACAAAATGAAAGAAAAGACCTTCTTAGATACATACCCAAATTATTATACCCACTGTTGAAAATGCATTGTAATTAAGGCATTTACTTAATTGCTGAGCAGCCTAATTAGAGTGCATGGGATATGATCAAGAACCTGAGCTCAACTCTGAGCCTCAATTACAGATGCCTGTGAAGCAACCAGAACTATTGCCACTTCCATTTTTGGATAAAATACAGAAGGCTACAGATCCTGCAGTTCCATGTCAACAAAACCCTGCAACATCTATAGACTGGAGAACTTTTTCCAGAAGAAGGGGAGAGTCGTGAGCTCTGCTTTACACATGGGGCAACTGCAGCACTGCAAGGAACTTGCACGGAATTACAGTGCGTGGTTCTGATGGGAAGAGGCACAATGGTTTGAATTCTGCATCACAGGGCTGACCAGTCGCTGCCAATATTTGGTTTTAGGTAATTTTTTCCTTTGGTAACGCTAACGACATTTTCTGAGACAAAAAAAAATATATATATTCATCACCACAGAGATACTTTGGGAAATTCATTTCATGCCTTGCTTAGCTTCCTGCAACACAGACACTTAGATAGTCACACACACTGCAACATCTAAAGGCACAAGCAGAAGCTGATTTCTTACCTTGATAAATGCTTATCAAGACCCATATTAAAAAGGTTTTGTATGACAACGGTCGTCCCTGGGAGGGAGGAAAAAAAGACAAAGCTCCATTGGTTTTTCGGGTTTTTTTAATGAAAATTCACTTACTGATCAACTTAGAAATTAATAAGAGAACTGGAAGGTGCTTTGGAAAAATAAATAAATAAATAAAACAAACCAAGCAACCCTGAGGCAGTGCCCCTTTATTCTCATTTTTCTGGGTGCTGGAAGGGGCTGTGGAAGCTCAGGGCCCCCGCAGCACAGCCTGGCCCTCACTGCACACACAATTAATTCAGTGCAAAGATGTCTCAGGAGTTCAGTCACCGTACTGTGAAACACAGGATGTGTGTACACACATGCATGTGAACACATTAATATTGTATTTCTAGGCACACACAAATCACCCTCATATTGAAGGCAGATAGATTTTAAAAAACCATCTCCAGCCAACACAGCCATACCAGCACAAACCCCCCTATGTTTAGACCAGGCCTAAGGATGGCTGAAGAATTAGTGGTTTATGACAAGAGACAACATACAAGTGAAACCAGATGGAGACTTATTGAGGCTCTGGAAAAACAGGCTGTGCTTCTGAGAGTATCTGTTTAACAGGAATCCTTGAGGGAAAGGATCTGGTGAAGACTCAGTCCACCCTTTCCTTCAATTAAGAAAGATGTTCCCAGGCTGCATACCCCAGTTATTCAAAACATTTTCCAGGGAGGAAGAAAAAAAATTACAAAGGAACCTAAGACAAGATTTACCTTCCTGGTATTTCTATGGTAAACATAAAGTAAAGCTCTCTTTGTTTAAGGAGGAGGACCTGACTTAGATGCTAGAGCTGCAAAAGTGGCACAGCAAGCAAACCTTTAGATCATGCTCAAGTCAAATTTCTGTTGAAGGAACTCTGGGATAACCTCCTGCCTCCACCAAATGAGCATATCCCTTCCCCTCTCCCCTTTTCTGGCTTCAGGACAGCGCCAAATCCCCAACATTTTCTCTTTTCCCTTTATTATGGAACAAATTGGTAATATTAAATCCCTAGAATTTCCCACAGAATGGAACTTCTACTTCCCCAGCCGTTTTTAATAAATTGCATTTCATGTAGCATTCAACAAGCAACTGCCAGGAATTCTGGTTCTATCTGTCAATGCAAATTTGACTGAATTTTGCCTGAAAATGCCTGATAAAGTTCTGGATCTCCTGATAAAGTATTTGACTTTACACATTTAGAGCTTCAGATCAAGATGGGGATCTTGCCTTAAACCAAAACACACAAACAAGAGTCTCCCACACCTTAAGAAGATCTTTGTAGAGCTCTGGGTACAACATTGCAACTTCAGATTTCACATCCTTGTCCAGGACAAGAGAAAACACAGGGAACATGGTGTAAATTGTGGAGTACCTGGGAAGAAGGCAGAACACCAGTAAATTATTTCAGGTGGAGATGAGCAAACAAATGCCAGGCTCCAGAAAGGAAATAAAACATTCTTCAAGTGCCAATAATGTACACACTATAAAAACTTTTAAATGGAGCACACCAGAGTTTTGCAGGTAGGAAAAACCTGCAGGATTGCTTTTTGAGTGACTTTGCATGAGGAACACTCATACACAAGTGACTGGTTCAGGTACTGCAGTGGGTTATTAATGGAGCCAAGGACTGACCTGTGCCCATCCCAGAGTGTGCTCCACAGCTCAGGTTTGATTCTGTTTGCTTCAGAAGGGAATGGAGAGGAATTTGCTGGGTTTTTAATTATGTACTCGGAAGTATAAAAAGTCATACTGGGATGACAGCTGCAATCCCCTATTTTGGACAGTTTTTGGACAGGAACTAAGGTTGGGGTGCCCCTCTTCCTGACACTGCCAGGAGCTGGGCACTGCCTCTCAGTGCTGTGCAGACACCAGCCCAGAACAACTGTCCCTCTGCTTTCACTGGGATCAAAGGAACATTCCTGGAGCATGGGCTGCTTCACACACGTGACAAACCATCCTGCTGGAAAGGTTTCTGGAAGTGCCTGCACTGACTGCTCAGAGCAGAGGGGCAGGAAGGGGACAAGGCTCACAGCCACCTCCTGAAGCAGGGCTGTAACAGAGTGGGGATGTGCTTGGCTTGCATGTCAATGAGCCCAGAAGTGTCCATTGTGCAGAGGTTTTCCTCATTACCAGTAAGGAGGGAGCTCTTACCCAATGATGAGGAAGCCTTGGTAGAGAGGAACCGAAGCAAAGTAAAATACTGATGAGAAAACAGCCTAGAAAAGAAATGAGCTTTTTAGGCACTAAGATACTGCAGTAAAAATACAGCTTAAAAATACACTCTGTTCAGACTGGAATGCACTTGCAGTGGGTTCTCCAAATTCCTGAAATGAAGACAGACTAATGGAATATCAGCCCTTTTTTTATTCTTTGGAACAGTTGCTGGTATTTGCCCAATACCCTGAACTTTCTCATGTGTTTTCACATCGAAGTAACAACCTCAAGTCGGAATGATGGCATCCAAGATAAGACACAGGACCTTTCCTTTATGATTTGGCTTCTCCACCTCTCTTTGGAAACCCCCTCCTGGCAGCCCCTTTACCTGCATGGTGCTGATGCAGAGGCTCCTGTGGATCACAAACTGGCTGAGGGCTGCAGACCTCTTGTAGCTGTTCCTTCCATGGACCATGAGTAAACGACCCAGGTGCTTGAACTGGGTGATGGAGAAATCGGCTGCCAGCGATGCCTGCTTCCCTTCCTGGGAACAACAGCAAGGAAAAGCACAGTGAGATCACTCCAGAACTGCAAACAAAGAATATCACGTTATTATTGAGTCATCACTGACAGAATTTCCAGGAATATTTGCAGTATGTTAGGTGAGGGAGAGTATTGCCTCAGCACTTCTCCTTCCACTGTGGATTAAGCAAAGAGCAAAAATATGAGGAGAATTCCCATTTGAGCCTTGGCCTCCAATTCTAAGCAACCTCCGGATTTGGATTCACAGCACACATGTTAACGTGACACTCCTATCAAGTCAGTGCTCAACACAAATTCTCAGCCTCAAAAGTTCACTCAGTTTTGGCTCACTGCAAGCAGAGTCTGTCTGCTGCTGCCAATCCAGCCCTGCAGCTCCACACAGCTCCACGTGCAGGAATCAGAGTTCCAACCCAAATTTTGTTTTGCAAACTAATATGAACAGTTTTTAACTGTGCATGTAGGGTATATCTTATCAGTGTCATTATAACTCCAGCATCTGGAGCATCTAAACCCCCCCAAACTAACATGAGGGTCCAAATTCAGGGATTCTGCCAAGAACCAAATAATGAATTTGAACTCCCTGTAACAGTAGTCTCCTTTATAGCCAAATTATTTCTCATGACAGGGCTGCTGGTCTGACGATGATTCTTGTGGGAGCTTGTTCCCTTTCTTGCACAAATTTCTGAGGATTCATTTAAGAGTTGCTTGAAAACTGGCCACAGACATTCTCATTAAACATGAGGTAATCTCACCTTTCCTTCAACTCCAACACCACAGTCAGCCTCCTGAATCATGCTAACATCATTCCCTCCATCACCTGCAGGGCAGAGCACAAACAAAACTGGGAGTTAAGCAACAGGGGCAACCTGCAGCCCCACCAAAGTCATCTGCACCACACTGTAATATTACAAGAAACACTAAACTCAGCCAAAAAAAGCAGAATTTTAAGTAGAAATCATGAATTTCAGTTCTTAAGTTTTGTTTTAATAGACCCTCAAGTCAGTGATCGATTTATCTCACTTTTAGGTGGTCCCATTATATCTACAAAGCTGAAACAAAGCTCTCAGAATAACAGTGGCACTTCACCTGATCAGGTTCAATCTCTGTTTTGCAAAGATGCCCCTTGAAAGGGTTATGAGGAGTTTGGCATTGAATTTCCACGTGCAAAATTCCACCTTTGCAATCGTCCCACAAAACCACCGCTCCCTGGAGCAGCATTGCCAGGTGGTGTGAGATGATGTGAGACTGTTCACTCAAAAGGAGGAATGTGCAGCTGCCCTCCCTGCTGCCCAGGCGGTCACTCACCCACGGCACAGGTCAGCTTGCCCGTCCTCTCCTGCAGCAGCCGCACGATCTGGGCTTTCTGCGTGGGGGCGCAGCGGCAGCACACGACAGCGGGGCACTGGCACGCCAGCTCCATGAACTCGTACTCGTAGTACTTCAGGCACACCTGGTGGGCACACAGCACACACCTGACTCACACCCTGCCCTTCGGGCACGGGGGTTTCTGCAGCCCAGGCCCCGGGGCTGTCCCTACCTCCAGCGAGTCCCCCGAGATGACCAGGGCGCAGTCGTGCTTGCGGCGGAAGGCGTTCAGCTCCAGGTGGGCTTCTCCTCGGTTTGTCACCTGGGGGAGGATGGAACTGAGTGAGGTGTGCTTCACTGGGGTGAGAGAACAACAAAGAGTCCCAGGGGGAGCAGAGGTAACGCGGCCAGGACAGGCAGCACACTGAGTTAGGGCACGCAGCCACAGAAGCAAAAACTCGGGGTAGAAAGCTGGGTCAAAGGAATAAAAATATACTGCTGGAAAACAGCTGTGATCTCACACCCCTCCTGTCCCAGAGTGTGGGCCCCTCGAGAGAGGGGTCTGTGGGTGTTACTCACTAGTCTGAATATATGGATGTCCTGCGTCCGTGTCACCAGATGCGCGTTCTTGGCTGTACACGTGGCTGTCTCCAGCTTATCCCCCGTCAGCATCCACACCTACAATCCAAACACTTCACGTATTGAATAAAGCTTAACAACCGCGCCTGCAGGACCTCTGCAAGTACCACCTGCCACTTCAGGCTTACAAAAGGACTGTTAAAACACACAGACAAATTATTCTTCTAAAAAATCCCCGATTTTAAAACACGCAAGAAAATTCTCACACGTGAAAGAAAGCAAAGAGGCCGAGACACAGAGGAAGTTGCAAACTCTGTGTAACATTTTTCCCACCTGCAATACTTCAAGATTCTGCTGATAAACCCACAAAATACAAGCTAAAAAAAATGTGTATTTGTGTGTTAATGTGTCCCTCCCCGGCCATTTCTCAACCGGGCCCTGCTGCAGAAAGATCCCTCCTGGCCCAGCCTGAAACGTGGATGATGCAACCGGGGTTAGCTCAGTGCTGATGTGTACGTCTGGAACACACTAACTTGGTTGAGGGGTTTTTTTTAGATTTGTCCTTTTTTTTTTTTTTTTAAATCTACACTGCTCCTTTTATTTAGTGCTGGTGAGAGGAGGGAGTTAGAAAGCAATGTCAGCAGCAATGGCTGGGAATTCCTTCTCCAGTGTAAATATATCAGAGCGAGTTTGGTTTTTTCCACTGGTGTTTTTATTCTTTCAAGACACTGCCCAAGAATATTTAATGAAAAATACAAAAACCTTAAGAAAATCCCAAAGCATCAACAAAAAAACCCACACAAAGACTCATTTATTTGTTTAATAATCTGAGGCTGGAAAGAGATTTGATCTTAGAAAGATGGTCCCTGTCATGAACTGCAAGACCCCCTTCACTCTGGCTTTACTCCTAGAGTGCAGAGCCCTGATGAGCATCGCAGTGCCAGGAGTGCTCAGCACATCCCACCCCTCCACACCAGCTCCAGCCACGGGAGGAGAAAGGAGAGAAGGAAAACCCTTTGGAGCGCGGGCCAGGACTACAACACCACTAAGGAACTCTGATTCCACCGGTCCCACTTCTCTGCTGAAGTCTCTGCTGTTTACAGGGACGGCTCCAAACAAAAAGCACTTCTGGAAGCTTGTCCCAAGCCTTGAATTCCACTTTCTAACCAAGCCCCAAACACACAGCCCTGACCTACATTCACAGCACGGCTTCAGATTTTTGCTCACTTTGCGACTTAAAGCAGAGAAACCACAACCAGGACCTTTCACCCACTTTTCTTACCCAAATCTGAATGTTTAATCCGGTTTTTTTTCCCTTTTGCAAGGCTGACAAAGTTTTCAGAGAACCTACACAGGCACCACAGCAGCTCCCTCACTGCTGAGCACAGCTCGGGCTGTACGTGTGGAGTCAGAGATGCTGGAGCCCAGAAAGCTGGAGAGAAAATCCAGTCCCTGATTCTCTTGGCTCAGACTCCCCTCTAGTGGCCACTGAAAACGTGGATTTGCACAGCTCCAAGCTCAGCACGGGGCTCATGCTCCACAAAGCAAACCCATCCAAACCTGCCTTGTTTCATGCAGC
Organism: Oreocharis arfaki; assembly: GCA_013398015.1. Lineage (NCBI taxonomy): Eukaryota > Metazoa > Chordata > Aves > Passeriformes > Paramythiidae > Oreocharis > Oreocharis arfaki. The sequence goes on from VZRR01009670.1 coordinate 28,653, forward strand.
TCCCTGAAAGAAGAATTGCCCCAAAGTCTCCTGTAGGATCCCCCCTCGTGCCAACACGATTCCTTTCTCTGCAGGAGGAGCCAGAGCGTGTGAGGGGACGAAAAGCACAAGAGGTGACACACTTTCCTGTGTTAACATTTACCACTTGCAGCACGTTCTGTTCCCAAAGCGATGTTTAGAACCCTGACAGGGCCCCCAGCTCCCTTCATTTACTGCCCGTGGGACAGTGCCACGCACCCCAGAGGCTCTCAGTGCCCCTGCTGGAGCACCCCTGGGCTAGGCAGACCTTGATGCCAGCGTTCCTCAGCGTCTCCAGCGTGGGCCTGACGTCCGCCTGCAGCTGATCCTCCACCCCCGTGAGACACAGCAGCTCCATCTCCATCTCCAGGCTCTCGATGACCGTGGCCACTTTGAGGGAGCGGTCGTGCACGCTCAGCTTGGCCTGGACGTAGCGTGCCTGGGGACAGACAGCACGGTCAGCCTGCTTTTGGGGCACGCAGGGCTGGCCAGTCCACCGCCCTCCCTGGCCTTCAGCCAGGGAAAGACGTCCCCGTGCACAGCTTGGAACCAGGCTCAGGTCCCTTCCAGCCCAGGCTGTTCTGTGATTCCATGATCCGAGACGGGCCCTGTAAGGGCTGGTGAACACGAGACGCCTGTTACAGAGTAGAGGCTTCAGGGAGTTGTTGCTGTTTTGCCCCTGTGCAGTCCCAGGTGGGCAGCACAGGGCAGCTGCTGGAGTGGCACCTGCAGAGAGCCTGCAAGCAGCTCCCTCCCACCACAGGCTACACTTCTAGAAACAAAGGCACCAGAGAATCCTGAGCAGCTCCACTACCACATCTCTGCGCCAACTGAACAGCTCCCCTCCCCATTCTGCCTGCCTGGCTAAGCCAGTCAGTGCCCTGGGGAGAGACCCCAACCCCACATGTGGAGCCCGTGTTTCCAGAGAGCTGCCTGCGTTGTATTCTGGCTGTTTGCAGCTTCCCTGGATGTCAGAATGCAACAGTGGAGATTAAAAGCCAACACGCTTCCCAAACTTGTCTAACAAACGATGAGAATCTGCAGAATTTATAATCACAAGAGATTATAAGGCAGGATTCAGGAACTGCTTGGGAGGGTCTTGGCTGGGATACACACTTCACACCTATCACTCGAAAAGCAACTGATTGAAAGAATATCAAGACATTTTACAACAACAATTCTGGCAGAGAGTAGGGAGATGAGAGGCAGCATTACCACAAGAGTTTTGTGAGAATCACTTCAGTGATTGTTTGTTTAAAAACAAAGGAAAAACCCAAATAAAAACTTACTTCAAAGTCTTGATACTGCTCTTCCGTCAGAGACTTCTTGGCCACGACAAGAACCCTCAGGCCTTCCCGAGCCATGTTACCACACTGCAAGGAAGGATCACATTGTAAACCATGAACTCCATCTCCACTGAAATGATTTATGCACAGCAGGGTGGGGATGGCAGTGTAAGATAGCAGGTTAAGAAAATAACCATCCCATTCGAGCAACCCCAGCGAGTCTATAACATCTGATAAAGTGCATGATAAACTCGAGAGGAAAGAGGGGATCTGCAATGGTTTGTGACCTATCTCAGTGATCAGGAAGAAAAATGCCCTCTCTGCTATACCAGAGAGGCAAAAATAATCCCATTGATTAAATTTTCTCTGTCTCTCAGTAAAAGGGCACAAGCCTGAGATTTGTAGACTTCATATCTTTGGCAATCAACTCTTTAAAATAAGACCAAGTTCTTATTATTTCTCTGAACACCAGAGAATCAGTAACTGAAGCTACTGTTGTGGCTGCCCCTGGATCCCTGGCAGTGCCCAAGGCCAGGCTGGACGGGGCTTGGAGCACCCTGGGATAGTGGGAGGTGTCCCTGCCCATGGCAGGGGGTGAAATGGGCTTTAAGGTCCCTCCCAACCCAAACCATTCTGGGATTCCAGGAACTCTGTGCCACCATTCCTGCTAACCTGACAAAGCTGCCAAATGTAGTTTTGAAATTAGACCTTTCAGGCTCAGATAGATCCAAACACAGCACCAATCCCAGGACAAATTTGGTGAGTGTCAGTCAGTTCGGAGCGAAACCCATTTTATTTACAGGACTCATTCCGCATTAAATACGCTGAACTCGCCAGTGACTTCCTTGTTTCTGTGGATGTATCTGGCTGAGGACTAACCCAACGAACTGCCAGGATCAGTGACCTTCTGGCTTGCAGGTACCTCAGCAGTTAGCCCCCCCTGCTGCAGTGCCAGGCTGTGCCAGGCGCTGCCCGGGCGGGGAGAGGCGGGAGCAGCCGTGCCGTACCTCCTCCTCCAGCCAGTCGTTGTACTGCACGATGCCAGCCATCACCACGTCTGCCCCCTTCATGTAGAACGTGATCTCCCCCGTGGATTCATCCTGCACAGAAAACACAGCAGGCTAAGCTGGGACAATATCAACAGGTCTGGAGGGGGCCTCGGCAAACTGAGCGATGAATTCCAAGCGCAGCAGCCACAGAATTGTCTGCTCTGGCTCAGGTGAAGGGCCACCAGCTCAGCTTCTTGTCCCAGGGCCAGAAGGAGATGCCTAATCAATTGCAACTCGGGTCCTTGCAGCAGGAATTAATGCTTTAGGCGAGGAGGATCAGCTTTTTAATCAGCATCTCCACGCACTCAGACCCCTCCCAGGCCTGACTGCCTGTGCCTCCAGAACTGCCTCAAGCCCTCACCTTGAAACTTGATTTCCTGCTTACCTGAAACAACAAAACAGATGCACAGAGCCTAACAGAGTCAAAATCCCTCTAATTCACCTGCTCTGTTACACTAGATGGAATAAGCATAATTAAAGCTCGTGCTTGCCACGAAAGGCTTAGGTTGCTGATAAATCTACACACAGATTTGAGTTTATAGGCTGCAAGCAAAGCATATTTGCATTACCACAAATTAAAAAGTCCCTTCTAAGCAGGCAGATACCTAAGGAGGCCACAGCTATGAGTATTACAAGCTAATGGAAACCGTGGCAATTTCCTCAAAGGAGACAAAACAATGAGTAAGGAACAAACTGCTCTGCAAACCAAGACAGCCACCGGGGAGAGGAGGAAAACAAACTTGAAATGCAAAACCAAAAAGCCCAGGAAGGTCTGAAACAAACAGCTATGAATGAAGGGGGCAAAGTACTTTAGGGAAAAAAGAAATGAAAGAAAAGCAGAGTGGACACTTCATTCTCTCACTAATGCATGAGTTGGTCTGTTCTACCATGACAGAAATTAGTGGTGGAGGCTCTCACACATGAATAGGTTAAAAACCCCATGTCCTGTGGCACTGGCAAAACAGAGTTTAAATCCATAACAACAACAACAAAAAAATTGGCAGAAAGTAGCACCTGATGTGGACACTGAAACTGCAAAGAAAGAAGTGTCTTGGATGAGGAAATTAACAATTAGCCACAGATAACAAAGCTCCTTTACTGAACATTTTTGCCAAGCTCACAGAGATATTCACGAGGAAGATGCTCATAACTAAGCCTAAGTGTGGTTTTCAATGTCCTGGAACACCCAGCCCTCGCACACAGATTCACATCCCAGAGGGAAACGGGTGTCACTCCTCCAAAACTGCCAGAATCTGCTTAAATAAAACACACCACTCCTGGCAGTAGCCAAAGGTAAAGGTTTATCTATGAAATTATTTGATTAAAGAGTGTCTAACAACATCTCTGTAGGAAACTGAATAAAGACTGCACTTCCCGTGCTGCAGAGCTGGCTTAAGATAGTTTAGATTTTTTGGTCCAATATAAATACTGTATCAGCTATCTCCTTGCATTAGTCATTTCCTCTGCCCGAGTTCAGGAGGAGGTTACTGCGTTCTCAGATCATGGCAAGATCACTATAAATCTACACACAGATTTGCCAGTTATATTGTTTTGGAGAAGCATCTTTTTCCACCATGGTCTGCCTCTGGCCACGGTTCAAAGGCTCCTTTCAATTCCAGATATGACAATAGCACTATCTCTGCTCTACAACAAAGATCATTCCACATGGGTAAGGGGAAAAAAAAAAACAACGCAAAGAAAACGAAGAATGGAAAATATTGTGGTCAAACAAACAGGCCTTCTTCAAAGGGGAAGATAAGTCAGTGCACACTATGGTGAGGAGGCTGCTGGGGTAGAACAGGATTTCTTAGAACTGAAATAATCAGGTACAGAAGTGACAGTTGAGTGCAAGGAAACACTCAGATATTGCAAAAGTATCCCAAACCCAGCCAACATCTGTGACTCGTTTTCACTATTGACTATTGCCTTATTTACTAGAAGTTATGTGTGGAAGGAGATCTTCTCCTAGGGGCCAGAGCAGCCAGGACATGCAGGGGAGAGGGTGGCTGCAGAGACAGCTGGGCTGGACATGGGGAGCACTGCTCACACTCTGCCCCCAGGCTGGGCAGGAAGCCTGGCAGAACTCTGCCAAGGGCTCCCAGCAGCCAGAAAAACTGCAGCTTCTAGGTTTTTGCAGCAGCTGCACAGGTGAGCAGGAATGTGTACAACACATCCAAGATGCAGCTGCATCTCCCTCCCTGGGTGTGTTTCCCTCTGGGTGCTTCACGCTGCTCTCCCTCCTCTGTTCCTGATTTTCAAACGAGCAGCACAGTTCAGGAGATGCACTGAAAAGGTGAACTCCCCCCAAGTTGTGGATCAAACCAAACAGAGTGCCCACACGTGCACTCATGTATGGGTAATTAAAGCAAACTTTACTTCATAACTACCTATTTATAAAGTCTTTTTTTTTTTTTTCTTTTAATGGAAATTAAAACCCTGCTTGAAGATATTCTTTTGGAGCATACAGAAACGTGGCAAAGCAATACCCAGGCAGAAAACATCTGCCACTCAACACTAATTCTGCACAGGGCACACAGGGAGCTGATTTTAGTGGCTTGGAGACACCGAAAGGATACAAAATAAAAACAATTAACAGAGAGGGACCAATGCTTCTTTAAAGGTATTACAGTCAGGGTCTAGGCCTGATGTTGCTCCCACTGACCACAAGTGGGAGTTTCGCTGGTTTTGCCTAAAATACAAACAGCAAAATCTAAACAGAGAAATACAAGCTAGAAATATTGTTATTCCTACTGGGGGAGAAGATAAATAAGAGGTAATTTAAAAGGAATAAGTTTCAAATCAAAGAAGGGAAAAGAAAAAGGAGCATTGTTACACTCATTATAAAAAAATTTCAGGGCATTCACTTTTGTTGAGCATATAAACACAATTTAATGAAGCTCACCCTGGCTTTGATGGGTTGTCCACTTCTTACACCTTTGATAGAACAGCATTTCATCAAAAGCTTGCAGTAGAAGCAATGGGGAGGGAGCTTCTTTAGTCCTCCCTCTTCTACTGATAATATTTTTATTCTAGATCTTGAAGAGATTGCCTGAAGTCTCCACATAATTCTCATCATAAAAGTAATTAATCTGAAGAATTTACACGTGCTGTGCTGAACTGGGTGCACACTGCACTTGCTGCAGCTATCCCCTGCAGCACAAGGGATCTCTGGGAACACTCAGTGCGTGTCCAAAGCATTTCGTGGATCCCTAAACTCCCACATCTAACACAGTGATTACTTTGTGCCAGCTCAGCCTCTCAGCCCACTGCCACGGGCACCTCTGCTCCTGGCTGTGTTTTCACACTCCAAAGTCTTCCAAGTGTTTCACGGCGTGTGCTGCCCAGGGAGGGAGCGGATCCCCCGACTGCCGATGCCCCAGCCCTGCCGGATGCCCTCCCGTGCCGTGGGCTCTGGGTGACCCCTCTGAGCAGGGAGGGTGGCCCAGGTGAGCGCTGGGTCCCTCCCAGGCTGCCCCAGGCGTGGCTGTGCCCGGGCACACGCAGCCCTTACCCGCACGATGATGCCCATGCGCTTGCTCTCGTAGGTGAAGGGGAAGATCTGCAGGATGGTGAAGTTGAGGATGTGCCCCCCCGGGCTCCTCAGCTGCACTGAGGACTGGTCTCTGCCCACCAGAGTCAAACCCACGCTCTCTGTCCACTGCACCAGGGCCACCTGAGGGGAGAAGGACACAGTGAGGGGTCCTGCCACACCTCCCGAGGGAAGGGGTAGCAGGGGGCTGCAGAGCATTCATCATTAATTCATTAATTCATCAGTCATTAATCCATTAGTCATTAATGGTCCTATCAAACAGATCCATTAATAAACACAGGTGCTCCTCCATGGCTCTTCCTAGTGGTTTTTTCCCTGATTCAGACACTTCCTGCCAGTATTTTCAGGGTTTGGGCAGCCCAGCTCATGTCTGAGGCAGCTGTGGCACTGCCCCACACCCTCAGCAGGAGGTGGTCACCTCCCTGCCTTTGACTGCCCCATTCCACTGAACACCAGGAATTTGTCCATGGAAAGGGTGCTCAGGCCTTGGCAGGGGCTGCCCAGGGAGGTTTGGAGTGCCCATCCCTGGAGGTGTCCAAGGCAGGGCTGGAGGTGGCACTCAGTGCTCTGGGCTGGGGACAAGGTGGGCATCGGGCACAGCTTGGACTCAAGGATCTTGGAAAGCTTTTCCAACCTAAATGATTCCATGACTTTGTTCCAAAGGAGAACCCTCAGCAAGGGCAGGCATGGGAATCCTCCACTCAGCCCTGGGTTGCCCAAACCTCCTCGGGCACGTCAGGGAAATCCCTTTACAGACAGTTACTTTTGGAAAGTGCCATTTCCCAGCTTGCTGTCTACGAAATTAAGAATTCAAAACGATGCATTCACCCTGGATTTAAAATTTCAAAGCCAGAAACACTAATGGAGCACATTAAAAATTCATATTAAAATCCTCCAAACAAAACAAGCTCTCTGTTATGCTCTGTGTGTTCAGCAGCAACAGCTCAACAACAAATTTCAACAATTCTGCAGTGATCAGCAAGACAGCTGGAAGCTGGCTCAGACACTTCTTAGCAGAGAACCCTTCTCCCTAAACATTAAAAAAACCCCAAAACCAAAACAAAAACCCCAAAACAACCCACAGATTGTTCAAGGTTGAACTGAACTGAGGTGGGCATCGTTTTGATTGCAGCTTCTACTGTTTCAGGCCCTACAAAACGGAGTTGTCCACAAGCCCTCACTCGATTGCAAGCAGAGCCATGCCAGAAGACCAAAGTCTGTATTTTGCTTCCCTGAGAATGCCCCAGAGTGCCCAGCTCAGCTGACACATCCATCTCAGACTGGGCTTGCTGGGATTTAACTCCAGAAGCTGTCTGGGCAGTAACAGATGGAGCAGCAGCTGACACGAGCCCATCTATCACTGGCCTCCAGAAAGGATCAAGGGATACTTTCCCTAAACAGACGTGAAATACTGCAAGTGTTTTACAGTGACATTTTCAAAGGCACAGGAGAGCTGGGCACAGGGTTGCTGTCGACTTGGAAGGTTAATTATCCCTTCTGCCTTTCAGGTTCTGCCTCTACTGCCTCAAGCAACCACAAATATCTCAGTTAAAAACGAAATTTATTTTGGAAAATCACATATAAGAGATACAAATAAAATCAGAACCTGTAAATACTTGCCCGGAGTCTAGATTTGCCTAATGAATTGATACAATTGGGACTAACTGGAGAATCTTTTGTGAACTCAGGTCCTTTTCATCCAAAATCAGGCTTAAAAGAGAACCTAAACCAAACTTTTCCTTTCACAAAGTAGTTTTAAATTGTCAGATTAAAAAAAAGACACGTAATTGAGTTGGCTTTGCCTTGAAAGACCTTTAAATCAATTTGAATCAATATTTGGCTTAATATTAACAAGTTTGTGCAGGCTTACTCACAGAGATTACGACAAATCAAAGGCTCTTTCAAGCTTATCTTTCTCGAGAGTTTCTTCAAGCCATCCTCAGTGCACTAAAGTGTGCAGTCAGATAATCCTCCCAGCAGCCTCCCAGAGCAGGGATGGAGCTTGGCCTTCTAATACTCTGGTTAATAAATAATTATTGGGAATTATTCCCAGCATGATGCTACGTGATGTCCAGTGAGCACAGCCCTGGCTGCTCTTCTGCCCGTGCTGGTGAGCTCCAAAGGCCTGGAGCTACAAACCCCTGCTCCCAGCTCAGCCTGTTCAAGCATCTCCTTTCACCTCAGGTGCTCCCAGCCACAGCCAAAAGACGAGAAATATCCAGGATGCAAAAGTGTATTTACGACTTAGAGGAAGGAGGATTAAAAGCAGGCTTGAAATGCCACAGACACCTTCAAGGGAGCCCATGCTCACTGATGAGGGAAATCAATAAAGTCCCTGCCAGCATTTTGCAGCTCTGACCAGGCCAGGTCTGAGACAGATCTGAGCATTTCAAAGCACAGCAGCCCCAGCAGCTCAGCACAGCATCCTCCAACTTTGCTCCCTCCGACAATTAAATTACCCAAGCCACCACTGAAGTGGGTATCGACTAATAAATTTCATTCTAAAGAGACAAATTGATCCTTGTGTGCCATGAGCTGCTCTGCAGGGTCTCCTTTAGGTTGCCTAGGCAGGCAGACAGCAGGCAGAGACCAATTGATCCCGCACCCTTTCATGTCCTGGCAGCTGCCGCCGTTGTCAGGGTTAGGGACTGTTTGCCCAGGAATCCCAGGCACTCTTATCTCTGATCAGATTATATCTATTTCATTTCCCCTGTTAGTTACTGTATGGCTGCAACTGACAACTGGCTCGCAGAGCCCCAAGGCTGTAACTGATATCTGAATAAAGATACTTCAAGACTTCTAAATGGCAGCGTGCACAGGAAACAAATTTAGGAAATCCTGCTTTCTGTTACAGGAAATGAATCCTATGCCAACTGGTAGAAATTACCCTTGCTGTTAAAGTAAAGAGAATACAAGTTTTTGTACTCATTTCATAAACTGACCTTCCCTGCCATGGCAATATTTTATTGATATAGGATTTCAAAGGCTGGCTTTAACAGGAGTCCAAAGCCATTCCCCTACAGGGAATGTTATTTAACAGCATTACTCCCTTCTCAAGGACTCCACTTGTGTAGCTCCTGCATTTTGTACCATCTAGGATGACATACAGAGCACGGCTAAATAATATTTGTGTATCTAAGACCTACAGACAAGATTTCCTCAGTGCAGCAAAGCATATCTGATTTCTGAAACCTGCTGTAATTCTCTACTTAAGATATCACAAGAAAGGAAAAAAGAATTTAAACAATAATCTTGGAAGGATTAGTTATCATGCTATAGTAAAACAAATAAACAATATCCCCTGGGTACTTCAGACAAATTGCTGTGTAAATATTTTAAAGACAGAACAGTATAAGGAGTAAAAGAAAAATCACTGACTTCACTATATACAACAATATATATGTAAATAAACAGAGATCTGTGCAAAAACAGCCTGTAAATGCTTTAGGAGAAAAAAAAACCCACCAACTTAGATGCAGATCACAAAAATTACCATCTGGAAATCATTCACAACTCGTTTCAATGCACAGGCAGTTCTGTCTGTACGCTGCCTCTTCAGGGAGAGCAGCACGTTCTAGAGGAGAGGAGCAGGGAAGCAAACCCTGCCCCACCCCAAGCGTGGGACAGGACACCCACACCCTGCCCAGGGCACCTCACTGCAGCCTCAGCCACGGAGGGGGCACAGCAGAAACGCACAGAAGAGAACACTCCATGAACTGAGTGAACTGCCTGCTTTGGGAGAAAAACACTACAGGCAATATTCTGAATGCACATAAATGTGAAAAGCAGCTCTGTGCCAGTCTTTCAGTAGCACAACAGCCCCAAACTCCTCACACAGCTGGGCTTTCAATGAGTACATTTAATTCCAGGCAAAGCATTTCTCTAACAATGAGGCGAGCCAGCTTCTCTTCTGATGGCAAAGGTGGAAAGGTGATTATCAGAGGCAGAGCTGGTTTGTTTGAGGCAATAAATGGAAGAACCCTTTGAATGTAGTCAAAAGGGTGATTTGATCTCATAATGTCAGTGGGATTCTCAGGGGAAGTCTCAAACTTCAGAGTCTCTCCATAGCACACAGCAGGTGTAATTGTACAAGTTCATAGAGAGCAAAATGTGTTACCTCTGTTGCGCTAAAAAACACATCCAAGAAGCATAACCAATACATGAAACCACATTTTATTCCTCCTGTCTTCCTCACTGAAGGAAACAACACTATAATTATGTTTCCCAAATCTTGCATGGGGTGGCAAACAGCACTTAAACTGTAAGTCCTGCATTGAACCCGATCTCTCAGATGCTCAGTAAAGTCTCCAGTGAGTCTCTGGAGAACTCTAAAGCTTCTCTCCACTGTGCCACCTGCACAGCCCTGATTGCACTGGGTGCTGGCAGGGAACTGGCAGAGCCCAGCTTTGCTCTCAAACAAAGCTGTGCACTCCACTCCCTGCCCAGAATTAACCTGGGCACTGGCTCTGTGCACCCGCACGTGGGACGTGCCACGGTTACAGTGATCTACAGCTTTCCACTGGTCTGGAAGGTCAAACACCTCGCAGAGCTGAGCTGTGTGAGCATTCCAACCCTCTTCCACAAGCTGTCTTCCCCCAGATAAGATAAGATTGCACATAATTTACCAAACGTGGTTAAAGGGATCCACGGCGTTGAAATGAAAAATACACCCTGGACAAAAGGTGCAGAAACAGGAGCACAATTCTGCGATGCAGAGGCTGATACAACAGCCAGATACCAGCCTGCAGCTTCAGGCAGAGAGGCAGAACAGCTGAGAGGGCACTTACTGTCTATTCATGGCTTACCAGAGCAATAAATGCATTAAAATATCATCCCCTTCACTACACTGCAGCATCCCCCACACAAATAACCGTGGGGTTTTCCAGCAGCCGGCAAGGTCACATCGACAACCTGCCGGCCCCTGGGCTGACCTCATCGGGGCTGGAGGCCTGGTACACCCTGCAGGAGTCCTCGTAGTGGCGCTCGGCCTCGGCCTGGTCGGTGACGCCGTTGGACTCGTACACGGGGGTGACGTTGTGGCACAGCGCGATGGCCTTCACCGCCTCGTGCACGCGGCTGCTCATCGTGCGCCGCACCTTGGTGGCCAGGGACAGCCCCTTCACGGCCGGCGGCTCCTGCGGCTGCTGGGGGACAGAGGAAAGCAGAGCACGGTGTTTTCTCGGGAGAAAATAACGTTTAAGTGAAGATTTACTTCGGCGCAGACGGAAGCGGCTGGGCAGACTCGCGCCCCCGGGAAGGAGACGCGCTCTTCCCAGACCTCAGCTCAGGCCACCCGCCCCGGGGACACCCCAGTGCAACTCAGCTCCTTCCGCATTGTTCCCGAAGGGCCCCAAAAGATTTACCTAAGTTTTGGGACAGGACACCAAGAAAAAGCCCCTTTGCTGCAGATCCACCAAAGGATGGACACGCCAACCTCAAACGACTCCGAGAAACCATTTTTTTTTTTCACTCCACGAAAGACCAGTGGCTTTGAAAATTTAGAGTCACTTGGGTTTCTTGTGCGAGAGAACATAATTGGTGAAAACACAAAGCAGATGACTCGTATGGAGCTAGAAAATCTTAATTACATTCATTTAATTTTTAATACTATTTTTAGTATCAGAATGGGAGTCTTCAGATAATTGCACAATTACTAAATTATCCCAGTTGAAGAAGGGACACACAGTGATCCAGTTTCCTGCTCTGTTAACCTTTAGTGTCAAGAGGACAAAAGTTTCACTTCCAGGTCAAAGGCCACAACATGGTAAAAATAAGAGCAAAGAATAAGAACTACAGTTCAAAATGAATCATTGCCAGCAAATGCTTCTCATTATAAGGAATCTCACTTGATAATTATAATATGAGACATTTCCATTACCAGGGTAATTCCACACGTTATTTTCCATACTAGTGATTAGGACCCATAAGATCTTGGCATTTAATATCACTGCTCATCAGCACTGCTGCCACAATCCAACAGCAAACCCTCAGCTGAAGTGCACTCAGTCACTGCTCACACACCGGACTAGTCAGTCACCCAAATGCTCTTGACAGATATTGGATACTTAGGCAAATAATTAACCAGTAGTCAAGTTTTCTCTAGAGATTTGGTATAAAATGAAGGCAAATAAAGCTGAAGTTTGGGGGTTTGTGATTTGGGAGATTTTGTTGGGTTGGTTTTTTTTTTCGTACAGTTCAGTAATTTAAGGGTCTCAAGACCAAGAGAAGAACTAAATGCTAGGAAGGAGAAAGGAAAGAGATGGCTGGATATCTAAATAAATGTTATTTTAGACTCAGACCTCAGCAACAAGGCACAGGCACACACTTACACTTGCGTGTGACACGAAACAACCCACAGAACGTAACGCGCGATCACGACATTATTCATGCAGTAAGCACCCAACGACCTTCACACTTTCCCAAAAGTAGTTCATAAGCAGATCCCTACCACATTAACTCACCATTAGCCCAGTGATGTGGAAAACTTTTGGGAACAGAGAGTCAGTGAGTGCAGTTAATGGTACCTGTGTGTAAATGCTGAATATGTGGCTCTGCACCTCGTCCATGGAGTCCAGGCCGTACGCGACCGTTCCCAGGTGGAGTCTCTTGAAAACCATCTCGTTCTGGGTGAGAGTCCCTGGGAAAAGGCAGCACCACGGAGTGGGAACAACACCCCCATGCCCCAGCACACCTCCCTGTCCTTGCCATGCCTCAAACACAGAGAAACCTCAGTTAGGGCCAGAGGTTGAACTGGTCACTGCGCCGCTCCCAGCACAGCGAGGCTGGCAAAAAACCTAATATTAACAAACCCGAGGGATGATTCTCCTGGGAAGTGGGGGTGCATAAATAGGAATGAGATTCACCCCACAGTCAATGCCAGCAGGAGCTGCAAGCATAGTTCTGGTCCCACTGGAACCAAAACAAAATTGGACTCTACTTCAGAAGGATTTTATGTCAGACCAAGCTTTTCATTACAGCTCAGGCCTTCAACTCAAGCTCAGCTTCAAAGGTGTAAGGACAGCAGCAGACAGTCTCTGCCTATATATGTAAGTTATCTTTATCTGTCTTTGAGAACTAGCTCTAAAAAGTTGATCTCAGTTTTGGTTTTCCCCTCAGATTTTGTTGTAATAGCATGCTTTAAGTGTTGCTTGAAGTAGTACACCATTCCTGTCCTACCTTACTTACAACACATTCAAAACAAAAAAATGCAGAACTTTTTTTCAAAAATCAATTAAATCATATTGTCAAAGCGACAGGAAATGTTTATTTCTTCCAGTCCAAAGAAATATCACATTATCCTCTTTTCCTGGCCAAAACCACACCAAACTCCAAACAACAACACACCATGACTCAAAGCCATATTTTCTGCACCAATACCTGTTTTGTCCGTAAGCAAATAGGATATCCTCCCCAGCTGCTCAGGGATAGTGCTGGACCGAACCACAGTGCCAGGGATTTTGGAATCTCTGCGGATCACCCAGCTGTACACAATCTTCCCCATGTCCAGATTGACACGTAAACTACGCAGGAGGAAAGGGAAAAAGGAAAATAAAAATATCACCAGGTAAACTTTGGAAAAAATCCTGGTGAACTGCCACAGTGCAATGAAAGGACATGAGTTCCACAGTGAATCTGAGGTGACAAAGGGGGGCTTCAGGAGAAGTTTATTCCAAGTTAGTGCTCTGGTGGCAAATGTAATTACACTGTGATTCAAAGACAGGTGATAAAAATACAATGAGAAGAGCAGAAATTATTTGAGGGGAAGGTGGACACCGAGTAAGGACAGTGATGGATAGCAGAGAGCAGATTAAAAATGGAACTGGAATTAATCCCAGTCCTGCACCCAAAGTAAGTTACTAATCTACTTACTAATACAGTATAATTTAATATTAAAGTTTCATTGCCCTCTAAATGTATTCCCCTACACTCTGTATAAATAACCCTGCTTTGCCAATTTTTTGCTCTGTTCTAATCAAAGTAACCAGGCAGTCCAGACACTGAGAGAAGGGGCTTTCAATGCCTCATCCACAGCCTGAGCCAGTGAACGGGTTAATAAACCAAACAAATTCAGCAGAGACAACAAAGCAATTCTTACATTTGAACAGCAACTTCCTTTCTACTTGCAGACTTGCTTGGCTGTGAAGGGAGGAGCAGGTAAGAGCTCACTGCCTGCCCGAGCTGGGAGCATGCAGGAACACACCGAGCAGGCAGCCTGGGCTGGGAAGCTTTCCCAGCTGCCCCCTTACCTAATGGGAATGATGTTTGAGAACAGCAGCAGGAATCTGATGATCTGGAGGTACCAACGGCCTGCAAAGTGCTGAAGGGCCACCATGACCAGGGACACCACCACGAGAGCCCCAAACAGGATCTTGGTGAGACAGTTCACCTCCAAATCAAAAAGACCAATCTAGAACAGTAGGGGAGAAGGATTTCAGGCACACAGATGAAGATGTCAGCTCAGTGCAATATTCACAAAGGAAATGAGCTGCTATTCTATCCAAAGAGCTGTTCCCCGCTAGTCAGCTTCTTTTAAACCACTACAAACATATTTAAATTTATAAACGATACTCTTGCCAGCTTATTAGATGAGATTTCCATCCCTTAGAAGCTCAGCAGAGCATGCAGACGTGTGAGAGGACTCAGGCTGCCAAAAGCTGCAGACTGTGTGAACACCCCTGCACTGTGTCTTAGCTTTGCTGCAGTGTNATATTAAAAAAAATAATGCAGCAAAATAGGCTTTTCTATTCTAACTGGGACTGTCTCATTATAAACATATAAAACAATGGTTTTGACAATCTTAAAGTGAGAAGACACATGTATAAGAGGATCAAAAAAAAGAAGAAATAGGTTCTGTTATGGTAACTATCTTAAACCACAGGCTGGAAAATACGAGTTATTCCTGTGAGGTTGTCCCTATAGTGTGTACTTAGAGCATTTGGAAGGATCTTCTTTTAAAAAAAGGATCCATTTCTGACCCTTATTATTTATGATAAGCCTGTCTCTTCACCATACCTTACTTCTTGGGTTGGAAGTGTTCATCACACTGCGCAGCTCCCTTCCGGTGTAGAGGACAACTCCCACCACAGTACCTGAACACACAAAGGTTTTCTCTATAAAAATACTTGTCAGGTGGAAAGCATTCTTTGCAGGCTAATCTCAGAAGCAACAAGAAATTGAAAAAGCTGATTATCTGCAACACAACACCTACGGAAACACAGACTGGAACAGCAAACACCCTCGCAGTCAGTAATTCTTCAGTCACAGGGCTGGACTTGATGCAGCATCACAGGCTCCGTCAGCTCGTGGGAAGAGCAGCCAGCTTTGCTCTGCTTTCCCTGACCCCCTTTTGATGCCTCTTGTCTCTCCACACTATAAATAAAAGTTGGTAGGGACGGAGGATTCCTTGGATTTCCTCCCACCACTTGGAATCCCACTTCGGTGCTGCCTTCCACCAGACCGTGATCCTTCACTGTGTGTCAGAATCAAACCAGCTCCAGGCCATGGTTATTCATTGGGTAAAGGTTGACACAATCAGAGCAGATCCAATGAATTCCAGAGCTCAAAGACAGAATTACCTCATTTTTAAATCTACAATTTACTTTAAGTGTTTATCTAAATACAGTTCCTACCACAAAGTGAATCATACCAACTCCTACCTTCCTGTAACAGATGGAGCTGCTGGGAGCCCATCAGTGGATTTTAATGTTCTGTCCCACAGTTGCTAAAGAGCTGAGAGCAACCAAGTTCCCCATTTTCTTCTTGCAGAAACATAATTCAGTCTAGCACCATAAACTACTGGGTTTCTATGGGTTTTCTCTTAAAGA
Organism: Oreocharis arfaki; assembly: GCA_013398015.1. Taxonomy (NCBI): domain Eukaryota; kingdom Metazoa; phylum Chordata; class Aves; order Passeriformes; family Paramythiidae; genus Oreocharis; species Oreocharis arfaki. Next base: position 44,380 of record VZRR01009670.1, read on the forward strand.
CCTTGCAAAAAGCCACGAAGAAAAACCTATCTACCATCAACAGTTTAAAAGCTGCTATTGCCAAGTGTTGGGAGTCTGTAAAAGTAGAGGAAACAACTCTGGAAAAAGCACTACTGCCAATACATTGCTACTTTATACTCTACTATTCCCCTGCTCTCATTAATGATCAAAGTTTTAACAAGCTGCAAGTGACTTATTTTTAAATAAGACTGATTCAAGAGAGGTGGTTTCTAAAAATATGCTGAGAAACATTCCTTTAAAAAAAACCACCCCCAAAACCAACAACAAATCCCCGGAGCCAGATGGCAGGTGGTGGTAAGATCATCACAATTCAAATCAGCAGATGGCACAGCTACTCCAAATCCACTGCAAACAGTCAGAGCCAGACCCAGCCCTGCCACAGCAGATGGAGAAAGGCACATTGCTCTGCCTCGTCCTACAAGGGCTGCCCCACTGACATGGCACCACAACTCGCAGCAGCAGAAAAATGATATGCACGTTTTCTCCTAACAGAATTAACCTACAACACGCTATTTATTGTTACCACAGGAGAAACAAAACTGGGTATTGTATTGATATGTCAGTCCAAATGAGAGGAAGCACCTGCTAGGACTAGAAAAAGCTTGAAGACACATTGATCTGTCAAAAAAACCAGTATTTCTAGTTGGTTTATGGCCATTTCAAACAGACTCAAGTGCACAAATCCCTTGAAATTATATTTGCAAATGCACTGTCAAGTCTCTTCATTTGACAACTTTAATTCCAGAACTGGACTCCAGAATTCCACTCTCCTCCAGCTGTTGCCCTGCAAACTCTGCAAACACACTGGGCAGCAGAGGAACAAGGCTTTTACTTTGACAAGCCCCTATAAGGGAGCACTGATTAATCTCAGGCCTTGGGAGTTTATCATATGAGTCAAAATCTGTCAAAGACTTGATTTTTTCCCTTTTTTAAGAGTATATAGGACAAACTCAATGGAAGCACTTACCTGGAAATCTTTCATCTTAGCTTCTGTTACCAGAATCCATTTGACACCATTTCTGTTACAGATTAGGATGTCAATGTGGAGAGCAATTAAGGGCTATTCTGGTGCTGGATGCTAAAGAAGGGCCCCAAAGGCCACTCCACTTCTTCCTCATCTAGGAATGTCTAAGAGGCAATTAGATGTCAGCTCAGCTCCCCAGAGGTGTTAGGACAAGGGGGAAACCTCATTCCAACTGCTAATTTCTCCAACTGACAGAATTATTATTCCATCACATAAATGCCTTTAAAAATTGTTAACATATTCCCTTAAAAACAATGTACACAGATCTCCAACCTCACCTGATGCAATCACTGTGCTGGCCCACAGGGTGTTTTCTATGCTTAAACTTTCATTTACTGGAGGGTCACTGTCCTCCTACAACAGGATAAAGAGAGACATAAACAAACTTGTCAGTAACGCAAAAGAGCAGAGGATGACAAGAGTCCCACAGAGGTGTTTGGAGAGGGCTGCTGGGGGAGTTGGCAGAGGGATTTCTGATAGGATGGAGAATTTTCATAAACCCTGGTGAGTCTCTGGTTGGTTTCAAGCACGTGCCAGCAGACTCACCCTGGTGAAGGTCCCCACGAAGTTGTGTATGTCAATATTGGGTTCCTCTGCGTACACGTAGGAGCGGATTTGCAGCAGGTCCTATCAGACAGAGAGTCAGCCACAGCTTAGTAATGTACAGAAGTTTTGCCAGGATACTTCACCAAGAGTTACCCAGCATGATTTAGAATTGACTTATCTTGATACCTACTGCAGCCCAAGAGTCCAACAGAAAACACCCCTGGGGTGGGAGTTCACCGAGGGGCATCTCCTGGGGTGACACCTGAGAGACTCCTGGGACTCATTAGGTGTCTGCGCCCCATTAAAGAAACTGCAGCCTGAAAACAGGACTGCAGCACCCACACATCTTCAGGTAAAACATGCCCACAGTTCCCAAGGCCAGAATTTGCAGGCAGGAGCTTACAGAAGCCGTGGGCAGGCGCTGGGTGCAGGTGACGGGCAGCCGCAGCTTCCAGTCCGTCTCCCCGTCCAGCTGGTCCGTGCGGAGGAAGCAGGACCCTGGGGATGGGCAACAGCAGTCAGGGATCCTTCCACATCTGTCCTAGGCACATCTACAGACAGCTCATGGGATGGCTTCCCCTCTAGGATATCCATATCCTTCTTTCTCTGGAAACAGTGTCTGATTTACATTTATACAGTGGAAGGATGACATTCCTGCACCACATTCCTTTCCTTCCACTAGGCCAGAATTCTCTCTTAAGTATAGCTTAAAAAGCTATACTTTTTAAGACACTTGAAATGTTCCCAATAATCTGTTTCCTAATCTTTCTGATCAAACATTTCCTAACCCCACACTTAACAAAACAAACCTGAACAGCAAGTAAAATGATTTGTATCTAAAATGCAACCAGATTCATTTACCCTGGATTCAACCCCCTACATCCTTTGATTAGCAAACAAAATGAGAGTCTAACATCCTGAGAAGTGGTGGTCCATAAAACCACTTGAGTTCTCTCTCTCTCTAAAATTTTACTATTATCTATTTCTTTCACATTTCCAAAAGATAATTTTCTCTAAACAACCAGTGAAAGGTTAATGGCTATTCTGACAATTGGTTCCAGATGTTTACCATTCTTCTCCGACGTCCTCAGGAAGATCATGTCAGCAGGGACCCTCTGGTTCTGGGAGGAGAAGAAAGGCCATTATTGTGCACCCAGCCCTGCACGCGTGTGCAGCGCCTTCCCCAGCCCCACCGAGAGCAGCAAAGGCACAAAGAGGATTCCTTTGTCAGCCTGCAGCTTGGGACTCAGTTTGCTTTGAATCCTGAACTCGCTTCCCTGCAGAATTCCAAGTGCAGGATAATAACTGGTGCCAGCTCCCACTGACCAGACCCAAGGGTTAGGTTTACAAAAGGGCTGGAGAGTAATTCTAGAAGTATGAAGAAATCTTAAACTAATGCTGGTTTCCTTTCAAGGAGTCCCATGTTAGCACAAAGGCTGTATCTGGAATCTGCAGCTACCAATTTTCTCTTTTTGCACTGACTATTTTCATACTAATGGCTTTAGAGGTCACAGCTGCTTGCAGAGAGTGTGTGGGAAAAACATAAAATCAGTGGACAAAGAAAGCCACACAAAAACTTGTACAAAGGGGGAAATATACCTGCATGTACCAGTGCCTACAAATGGATCACTGGGTCTCCCAAAACTGCACTGTTTATACCCAAAGAAACACCTGGATGCTGCATTTGTTTCAGGTAATTTACCTGTGTCCAGCAGTCAGAGAAAGGATAGGGAGGCTCTTTATCTTGCTATAGTACAAGTAGGAAAATGAGGTTATAGGTGCATGCCTACAGATCTGCCCTCATTTGTAAAGATAATGGTGTTATTGGTAGTGTGAGGGAACCCTGAAAAGTGATTAAATATTTTAACTTGTGTTCAACACTTGACATTCTAAGCCTATTGTAAAATAGTGTGAATTCAAAAGATCTCATTTTCTATGGTCTTGGAAAAAAAAAAGGACTTTACACAGGAAAGATGAATAGAAAGACAAACCTTTTCAACAATGATGAGGTCGCCAACTTGTATGTTAGAGCTCTTCACCTTCACAGTCCCTGCAAAGGAAAGGTGTTGGTGTGTTAGAGCCGAGCAGGACAGGGCTCAGGGGTGCTGTGGGGTGCTCCTTCCCTCTCTCCCTTCCACTGCACTGTGGTGGGGGAGATGGGAAACGTTTCCACCACAGGAATTGGGCAATGCTGCCCTGTAAAGACTTCCTGAGCCCACTTCTCCCACTAAGGGGTGGGTCCCCCAAAAAGGGCTGAAAGCCCCTCACCCAACAGCTCCAGACCTCAGCCCTGGATGCAAAAACCCCCAGCCACTCCCTAATGATAACTCTGAAACAACTCCTTAAACTCTTCTTTTCGTACTGCTTAACTCACGAATTCAAAAAGACTTTCAGCGTCAGGCAGACAACAGAGCAAGAACAGAAAGTTACAGCAGGGAACCATCAAATCCAATTCCTTTTCCTTTAGGTTTCCAAAACTTAAAGCTTGACTCTCAAGCCAAGACCTGGAAGCTGAAAGTACAATGGGCCCATCTAAAACCCAGGCTCATTTCCTCCCCTGCTGCAGCTCCAGTATCTGGCTCAGCTCTGCCACCTCTCCTTTGCCTCTTGCTGGATGTGGCCAAACAAGCCCTGCAGAGAACAAGTCCCACAGAAATCATGTAAATATTTAGTCCTGTGCAGCTGTCAAACATTTCCCAGTTGCTTTAAAACAGGGGATTAATTTAACAATTGGCTAGTAATTTCAAATCATTAGCCAGCTCAAGATTTGGCTTCTCAGACTAACTAGTGATTTATAATCAGTTAATTTGAACCCTGCCTTGACGTGTCTGTTATATTTCAACAAAAGCCTCTTTAATCTGCTGTGATTTGAGTGGAAGTGGGGGAGGCACGTGGAGCTCACCCTGGCACGGACAACACTCCTACTGTACCTCAAAATTCATGGGCTAACTGGCCAGATAGCAGCTCTGGGGGAAAGCAGAAGGGGGGAAGGGAGGGGGAATAGAAATTAGCACAAAGCACAAAGGTCACTGGGATTTTACTACTGGCAGTCCCTTCATTAGCATCCTTCTCAGGATATGCTTCAGTGTTTCTGCTCCAAATTAACAATGAAAGCCATTCTGGGCTGGGGGCAGCCTGCTGCTTTGGTGACACACTGTGTGCTTAACAACATGCTTCATCACTGCTGCTAATAAACGCAGACTTCCTTGCATGCTGTAATTATTCCTACAAATTATAAGCAGTCATGGCCCATTTCACAAATATCTCATAGGTCTTTCATGGATTCTGGAGTTTGCCTTGTGAGATTTTTTTTTTTTAGGGTTTTTTTTGTTAAAAAAAAAAAAGGTAAACAAAACGAATGCTGGGCTAAAGACATCTCTGCCGGGGCAGGAAGCAACCCGGGGATTAAGAGTCCATTACGCTGAGGCTTGAAAAGAAAAGCTGCACTCCAAGAGGATCAAAAAAAGCATCCCTGGCAGTCTTCTGTATGGGCTATACAAAGTTAGGTACTATGACACTAAAAGGGTCTGACAGATAACATCTCTTCCTCCCCTTTTAATACGGTTATTCACAAAACAACAAAAAGTGCTTTTGAATATTCTCCTGTGCAAAGCAAGGGGGGAAAAGAAGCCCGTGTGCTCCCCCCACACAGGCACGGCCCAATTCCTGACCCAATGGGCAAAAAAGCTCTGGATTTGTTTAACCATATTTTCTGTGTTCTCTTAAGAGATCACAAGGATTTATCTGGTGACTGTCAGCAGAAGCAGCGCTACCTGCAGGGTTCAGGGAAACTTACTTTTGTAAGGTTTTTCTTAATGAGGTAAAAAAATCACTCTGCAAAAGAAAAATTAATGCCTGGACAAAGCTGTAATGTGATGATTTCCTATCATTATGCACATAAAAGGCTTTTGGGATCATTATTCTGAAAACAGTATCATCTGCTTCAAAATCTTTCCAATATGAGAAAACCCAAAGCAGCTGGAGCAGATTTGTCTCGTTCAGGAACCCTCCCAACCTCAGCTGTTTGAGGGTAAAACAAAGAGGGGACCTCTCTAACCAGCACACGTTTTTATAACTCCTGGATAAATGAGATGCCCTTTTTAGGTAGCTAATTCTGCTTTTCCAGCCTCCCTGGCCCCCGTGGGTGACATCTCTGCAGTGTGTACCACACGTCCTGCTCAGAAGGCCCAGGACCAGATGTTTCCTTTGACTCAGGACTCCCATAAAGCAACTTACTTGAATTAGTTTTATTTTGATCTTGGGAATTCTGTAATTCCTTTTTCTTTCAGTGGGGAAACTGCCACCTAAACATTAGATGTTTTCTCATGCATGTTTAAAACCAGCTAACAGCACAACTGTTCCATTTCCCATTATTGCTCTGCTACTAAAGTATTTCTGTAATTATAAACTCCTGTTTTTCTAAGTGCAACCAGAAATGCTTCCTCTAAATACACACAGGTTTATTTAGCATTTATATCACTTTCAGTTTGTACTTCCTTAAGTTAATCAGAATAGAAGTTGGTGTTCAACACTTTTTAAAGGAACTAATCTTGATCTCTTGTTAAAAAAAAAAAATCTATTGTTAAAATTTGTCAGGTATTTGTTCCATTCTTTGCTGTATCCTGATTTATCTTTTTTAAAGACAAGAAAGTAAACATAATAAAATGCAAACAGTTTGTTCCAACTTAAGCTATGGTCTTTGAAATTATCACCAAATCTGCAGTGTGATGGATGTAGCAGAAAGCAGATTATTTAAATGAATAAATACATTAGCCAGAAGAGATGCCTTTTTCTACCATGTGAGTACTTAAGTCAAAATTTCACAATAGACCTGCAAAGCTTCACTGAGGTACACATCCAAACACTTCATTTGGAATTAAAGATGAAGGCAGAGGTTTACTAAAACAAGTTAAATGCATCTAAAAAAGTTTAAAAAAAAAAGGGGGGGAGGTGTTGTTTGATGTGCTGCACCAAACTTCTGGCATTTGTAGCCTTATGCTGTGGAGCAGGACTTGCAGAGTTTGGGAAAATATTGTTTTTCTATGGCTGGTAAATGCCAATGATCTGTATCTTAAGTAGCACCCCTCAGTAGGAGGTCCCTTCCCACTTTTCTGTGGAGTTTCTCTCTATTATGCAGCGTTACCCAGGGAGGGGGGGCTGCCAGAGAAGAAAAACAAGCCAGGAATTTGCAAGCACAGTTCTAGCTTTCCATCAAGCAGATCAGAACACAGACCCCTGAACACAGGGAGGCTTGTGGGTTTATGAATAGGGGATTGAAATTTGATTATTTTTTTATAACAATCCAAACAACTGTCCTTTACATGGAGAGCTTTCCACCAAAAAAAAAAAAAAAAA
>VZRR01009670.1:51346-62542 GCA_013398015.1 Oreocharis arfaki
AAAAAAAAAAAAAAAAAAAGCTTTCCAGAAGTCTGCTGGTTTCATCGTTTTGGAACAGAAGTAGATCATCTGGGTAAAAAGATAAAAAAGGTTTAGGGTGGAGGGTTTTTTGTCATTAGGTCTCAGCACAGGGCTGTGCCAAAACCCTGCAGCATGACCGGTGCTGTTCAACAGCAACTGAAAAACAAACAGCCTGCAAAGAGCCCAAGTCCTACTGCCAGCTACACTGAAAACTGACTGCTCACATCGGCTGTTCCCAACTTAGTTTGACATTTGCTGCTTCTACTTCTGAGCTGGTGATGGTCTCCCTTGAAAACCCAGCTCCTTGCTCTGACTGATAAATCAAACCCCAAATTTCCATCCCCAGCCAGGGTGGCCTCACCAGACCCTTCCCTGCTCCCAGGCAATTCCTAGAGGTGCTGAGGTTTTAATCAGGGGCAAAGGAGATGATCAGCTCTCCCAAAAAATTCAGCACTGGGATTCAGGGAGGGACAGAAAATTACTTTTCTCCCCAAACCATGTGACAATCATAAATAATTTTCTATGTTTTTTTTTCTACTCTAAACTATATTGCTACCGAGTCTCATTCCTGTTTCTGCACAAAATTCATGTTAAATACAGTGGCCTAAGATCTTCAGCTAGTGCCCAGCTGCCAATCCTCCTTGGTTTCTTTCACAAAATTAGAAAAGTTAAAGGACTGGGGGGAGGGAAATCATTCATGGGAAACGTAATAGCAATATGAAAAGAACTAAAGGAGAGGTCAGGCCCCTTATAGATCATTGAATAGAATCCAGAAGGCAACTCTTTTATATCTTTAAATAGATGTAGTACACCCCTCTTGGATGAGGCTTTTGTTGGTTGCCAAGCATTTTAAGTGTTGTAGTAAGAACACGTTATTAAAAGGGGATTTAATATTCAGAAACTCAAACTCCCCAGTTTGGAGTTGCCTCATAACTCCTGGCATGTGAAATATCTCCAGCCTTAAGCAATTACATTTAAAAAGCAGCCTTATTCCTACAAACGCAGCCTATTTTGCTACACCTACACCACTGAATTTAATTCAGGGATATAAATTTTATAACTAAGAAACTGGAAACGGAAAAGAACCAAAACGTGCTCAGATTGTGTTCATTCCCGTTTTAAAACAAAACCCTGGCCTCAGCATCTTTTTGTCATGGCATTAGGAGTAACTCCATAGTGAGGCAGCACTGGACTGCTCAAATGAGAATGTAAATGTCTTTGTTAGGTACAGCAGAGCTGTGGACAACGGCCAGAGCAGGGCCAGGCTCAGCTGAGCCGCAGCCTGGGCTCACTCACGGATGGGGCTCCAAACCCATCACGGCTGGAGAGGGGCTGGAGGCGATGGACACAGAAAATGCAAGAGCTGATCCTGCCAGTCCTGAGGAACTACATCAGTTGCTGCTGACAAACACACACATCTCACAGTCTTTTTAGGCTCTTTAGGGTGGGGAGGCCCTGGCACAGGGTGCCCAGAGAAGCTGTGCCATCTCTGGAAGTGTTCAAGGCCAGCTTGGACAGAACTTGGCGCACCCTGGGATGGTGGAAGGTGTCCCTGCCCATGGCAGGGGTGGAACTGGGTGGGCTTTAGGGTCCCTTCCCACCCAGACCATTCCATGAATCCCTCAGCAAGCCCCAGCCTCCACCAGAGCCTGGTGAGGAGCCACCCACGAGCGGCCACCCGGACCCTGAGGGCTCCGCGGCGGCAGCGTGGCCACGGAAGCCACGTGCCTGGGAGCCCACAGCCCCCTCCCACTGCCTGAACTCTGGCTCTGGCTGTCAGCAGGGCTGGATTCCGGAGCCACGGAGCCGACCTCTGGCTGTGAGCTTGCTGTAGATCTGCGAGTTCACTTCCTTGTCCCGCATGTAGCATCGGATCTCCTCGGCCGCCTCGCGGATCACGGTGACAGCCAGCACAAACCCCTGCGAGGAGCACGGGGGGGAAACAGGAGGGATGAAAAGGTCAGGAAAAAAAAAAAAATCACATCTGCCTCTAATAAGAGCAATATTTATCAGTGCCACTGCCAACAATCTGCATTGCCTTATTCCATCTCTTCCTGCATCAGTACAGTGAAGTGCACTGCTGTGCAAACTCCCAGTGCCAAGCACACAACAGCTGCTTTAAAAAGGAGTTGTTGCTTAAAAAATTTTTCAGTTTTATCGTGATGCTCTCCCCAAGCAAATCTTTGTAAAGTTTACCTGAAGGATGTAATGTACCAGATTTCACTTCACCTCACAGGTGAGTAACTAAGACTGAGGGGTTACACAGAATTCCAGGGTAAGGCAGGATCCCTCAAACCTCAGTGCTCCCACCACCACAGAGCCACTGAAGCCAGCACAACTCCTCTGGGAGATTTCTTTATATAGAAATTTATACAGTAATCTGTATAAACCCCCTTTTTATACACACAGATAAACAGAGAATGCACGTGCCTTCACGTGTGTGTACAGACACTCCACCTACACAAACAACACTCCAAAGATATTTATGTGCACTGCTCATGGTGTAATTACACGTTTGCCTGATTCAGTCCTACTTTTCTGTGCACATGAGCAGTCATTTCATTTCCTCTTGCCATGAGGAAATGCCCACATCACATCCTTCACGGTATAAAAAATAATGAATTAATGCAAACCAATTCTTTATGGGCTTGGTATCACAAAGTCATGTTACTACTAGAGACTATTAGCTCAGCCTCACTAAACAGTTAAAACACTCCTTGTGCATCACAGAAAATGAACTTTTTTCAACCTGTATTGTGTTGAAGATTGCAACCATGTGCTGATTACTTTTGTCAATAAGGAAATTTCAGAAGGGAGCAAGATGATTTTAGGAACCGAAGGTTTCCAGCACATACATGTATCTAAATGTGTTATCTAATTAATTCAGCAATGAAATGCATTTGTTCATTTACCTAGCAATTCCTACCCGCTTTCCAAAATAAAATTTAGAAAGTGTCAGCTATTTTCAGCTTAGGTTTCAGCTGCTTGAAGAGCCTTCAAACAATCACCCCAAAATATTCCCACATGTTCCAGCTGACTGTGTCATCTCATGTGTCATTCCAGCCCCAACATTTGTAGTAGCAGCAGTAATGAACAAAGAATTTTCTTATCCTGCTCTCTGGCAGCTCATGGGCAAGTTCTAATTTGTCTCCTGGCACAGACAAGGCACAACTGCCTATACAGCAGAGAGAGACACCCTCCATGTGCATGGATATTTAATTGACAGGACAGGATCCTACGAAACCAGCAGCAGATTCACACAGCAAATGCAATACAGCATTTGAGAGAGGCTTTAACACCAACAGAATTTCAGCAGCAAGGTCCCAAAGCCGCCCCTTCACTTCTTCCTGGCTTTTAGCAGGGATTTCACTGCACTGAAAGTCTAAACCCTACAGCACGCACAGCACAGGCCTCAGGAAGCAAGTTAAAAATGTGATTTAAGGTGCAAACTTAAGTTAAAAATGTGATTTAAGGTGCAAACTTACACCTCGCAGAAAAGGCAGCACGAGAAATTTTGTCAAACCCCAAAACTTTCTTGGATAAATAAACCTTGAATGACCTACCAGAGGAACCCAGTACGTGTAAAGTGCACCAAGCCTCATTTCAACCACGAACTGAGAGCAGGCCAAGAGCAAGAAGTAAAGGTTGAAGAAGTATTTGAACTGGTTAAACAACACCTAAAAAAAAAAAAAAAAAGCAGAAAAAGAGAGGAGGGAGGATGTTATGCATGTTGAACTAACCACCAGAAATATTTCTGCATGCTCTCCTCGTGACCAAATGCTGGCTTGGGGCAGTTTTAAAGCAGTCCTGGACACTCAGGACAGGTCAGTGTCTGGTTTGCTGCTGCCCTGAGGCAGTCTTGGCATGAGCTCTACCAAACACAACCCCATCATTTGCTCCAGCTCCTGATTCTGCACTTACCTGCTGTAAAACCACTGAAAAATGGGGAAAGCATTGGGGTGGGATGATGAAAAGCGACTTTATTCATGCTCACCCCAGGGAGGAAGGTAAAGAAGTTGTATTTCTGATTGTTGATGACATTGCGAGGGTATCTCTGGTCTCTCTTCTCCGGGTGGCCAAGCCAGACAGTCCGAGGCCTGGGGTCTCTCCTCCCACAGCATCTTAAGCACTCGCAACACCTGCAGAAGGAACATTAATTAGCTAATTCGTTAATTTTTAACACACTTCTCTGAGTCACACACACCCACTGCAGCCCCTGGCCCAGCTGCACAGCTCCAGCCGCCTCACAGGACCTCCAGCCCGGCACTGAGGCCACAAGAACTCTCTGCTCACGGGAATTTCAGTGACAAGAACCGTGCCCTGCCCCACGTTACAAATCCTTGCTCCAGGCACAGAACCAAGCTGAGGTCAGGTCTGCCATGGAACATGCAAACATGCACCAGCCATCCTTCCTGCACCTTGAGAAAGCCCCTCAGCTCCAAATTGCACCATTGTACCCTCCCAGACCCCAAAAGGGCACCTTTCTGTTGCCACTGCTGCTTTCTGAAAGCCAAGCTCCTCTCAGTGCCCTTGTTCCTTCAAGAGCAGAGCTGCTGAATTTCACTGACACCAGCATCAGCCAGATTGATAACCCAACGCTTCAGGGCTCTTACAAAACACCTTTCCAGAATGTACCACCAAGATTTGTTCTGGAATCAAGCATTCTGCCCCAAAAGTTCAGTTCAATGCACAGCTAACACAGAAGTAAGTGTTGAGGGAAGTGCACAAAGCACTCTGGAAGTCCCTGTCCTGCCAGAAGACAGATGCAGTGCGTTGAACAGAGCTCACAACTCACCACACAGAAGGTGATTACCTACAAAGAACCTAATTTTTAATGTTTCCAGCCCTGCTGGCTGCAAATAGAAAGATGTGTTATCAGTTAACTCAGTTCCCCGAGTACAGAAGGGGACTAAAACTCGACTTTGTTTCCAGAAATAAAGAGGTGTCACCACGTGATCCAGCGCTCCCTGAGCAGGCACAGGCACTCACTTCACCAGCCTGACTTGCAAGGTGATTTCTCCCAGGCTTTTAAAGCTACATAAAAGGACTTTTGCTTAATCAAATTACTTGGACGTTATTCTGTCTCATGGAGAGCCAAAGACAAGCCCTGAAAAGGTGGATTTTCTCTAGCCTGTACCAAGAACAATCTAAGCCCTAAGTACAGATGCCCCCCAAGCCCAGGGAAGGTGGTTTGCTTCTGAAAGAGGCTTTGAGACCAAAATGCTGACGAGACAGCAGAGCACTGCACAGCCCCCACACAGCAGTGCTGCAGGAACTTGGGATCACAGCTTTGGGATGGTGCCCAAGAGACTCCTTCAGCTCCAGGCTAAGCCAAACCCTCCATCCCAACAGTTCAAACCATGAGAGCAGCGAACACCCAAATCAAATTACTGGAATGAAATAACTGGAGATGTTTTTAATGTTCAGGTGCATACAGAAGACATCTGATTTCCTACGGACCTGCAGCACCACTACTGCCACACCTGCTTACCTCTGGACAGGGACATTCCCTGTTACTCTGCATCTGTCACCTTTCTAAGCCAGTGGATTTCCTTCAACTACTCCCTAGGTCGTGCCATGCAACCATAATTAATATAAATGCCCGAAATACAACCACTTGAAAAACCTATGCTTGCCCCTGAAACTCTCCATTTTTGTCAACTCCACAAACTAGTTTTCCTTGTTAAAAAAACCCCTAACTAGTAGATCCTTTTCCCCCACATCTGTGTATAACACCCACGCTGAAAGGCACTGGGTTACCAAGACCAGACAAACAGCAAAGCTGCTGTTAAACACCCAAATTCATAAGCTCTACTACAGAAATGTATTTTATTAGCTGGATACCTTTTAACTGCAGTTTGCTTTCGTGTTTTGCAGATGAAGACCTAAGACAAATAGCCACTTGCATCCCAAATATATTTTAATGGAAAGTAGTGGAAGTGGTGGTATTTGGATTCCAAGAGAATACAGACATATTCTATTAAAAAAAAAAAAAAAAAAAGAGAAAAAAGTGGTTTTCCTTCTTTCACAAAGGAGAAGAGGCCCCAAAAAGAGGCTTAGCCCAAGGGAGCAAATCTGGTGTCCACACACCCTATTTCATCACAGTGCGCTTTCCAGTCAAGAAAAATCAGTCAGTCCTTGCAATCAGACATCTGAAACCATTTACCTTTGTTTATTTTTTAGGTTGGGCCTCTTAGAGGGATTGTACTCAACAGCAAAAATACCCACACACCTATATCATAATATTTACAGTAGGGTGACCTCTTGTAGCATTTCCACCACAAACACACGGGCTGCTGTAAGAACGGTAATTTACAAATGCTGGGCTGCTGTAGGGTCTGAGAAACAACACAAAAATAATGCAGCTCCAAGTGTAAGCAAAAAAGGGCATGGGAGAATCTGCTGAGTAAAAATAACAGCTTTGTGAAATCCCTGCCCGGCTGGAGTCACAGCTTTCGCAGCCTCCTGAACTACAGGGAAAGCAAACTGAAAACCTCATTAGACAAACAAAAGAAAAACTTCCTGCCTAGCAAGTTGTGAAGGCAAATATCGAGGAGTATCAATGGCCAAGTAAAGAATATCCAGCATTTCTGCTGGAATTCTCCTGCACGGCCTTTCAGCACGAGGTTTCTGTAAAGCATTTAATTAAAAAAAGCCCAGCCGAGGAACAGAATACTACAACCAGCGCTTGCAACACTTTAACTGGGGAGGTTCCTCAGCGCTCAGGAATCCCAGCTCAGGAATGCCATTACATCACAGCCCGGGGCTGCAGCCTCAGCCAGGAACTCAGGCACCAGTGGCTGAAAATCCTGACAGCAAATCCTGACTTCTACCCCGTAAATGTTCCAAGATTTTTGTTCTGAAGGCACCTACCCAAGCCCAGCGCTGGCACTTAACCCTCACCTGTTCTGTGCCCGTGTTTTCCCCTGCTGTGGGCACAGAGCAATCCGAGCCCTGGGCTAGCAGGAATGTTATCTCACAGTAATTGCTCGCTGAAATAAGTTAGAAAACGAACTTTTGAGAAGAACAGTCATTTCTCAAGCACAGAACCACGTGCTTATTCTTCCAAGCAGATGTTTATCACTCCTCCCAAAGATAGCCAATTGCCTTAATTTTTAATTATTTTTAAAATTTTCAGTGACGTCTTTAGCTTCACTGGGGAAGAATAAATAAGACCATTAGTTCTCCTTTTCCCTTTCTCCTCTGGAAATTGAATAATCTTGGTGTAAAAAAGAAAAACCCATTCATTTGGGCACCAGAAACAATCTGAGCACATACAAATGTGTCCTCAGATTAGCTTTGGTGCCCATTAAATTGAAAGTCCTTTTGACTGGAGCTGTCAGCTCTTTCCAGTTACTTGTTCCTCCCTGGAAGAATTTTGCAGGCATTGTGTAGTTCTGTGATCTGCTGTTTCTCTGGCTACCACCCCTACTTTTAAGTCTCAAGCTTAGAGATGAGGGAAGGGGCTGCTCAGGCCATCACATTAATCCAAAGTTCTCTGCTCAAAGCAAAGGCAGTGTCACGGGAGGAAGTTTCTGGCAGAGAAGAACTGGCATTATTAAGAACAATAAAATGTTTTCCATCATGAAATCTGAAGACTGCATCCTGGAAAGGGAAAGATTGTCTAGAAAAACAGCTGAAAGTTTACACTGCTGCTGAGAAACGCTGATAAAATGAACGTGCACTTTCCAAGAATAGGAATCACAAAGTTACAGAGATGTAAACAGTTTTCTAAAAAAGTTTAGGACCAGATTCCTAAACATGTCTCCTTCTCCAGTTTGCAACTGAGGCACTGAAGAACAATCCTGCAGTAATCCCTGAAGTATAGAAAACCAGCAAGTGAGGGTAAACCACGGCCTTTAAAAATTATCACCTTACAGAAAGAACATGAAAAATACATGAAGACAGCTTATTTGGGGCAGCACTGTGCAATTCACATTTTAAATCATAACTTGGCAAAAATAATAACAGGAACCAAACTCACAAATCTGCAAACAGAGTCACAACCACTCAAAAGAATCTCTCTGGATGCAAACTGTACCTGAAACTTCGAGTCCTGGAAGTGATGCTGCCCTTGATCTGCACAGGGATCCAAACGAATGGGAGGAACTGAAGAACAGGTCAGGTCTGCACTTCACCTGGGATTGTATTTGCTTACAACAGCACATTGCCAGTGATGAGGTAAGAGGCAGTAACACGGCAGACTGACTGTCAGATGACAGATGAACAGCCACTAGCAAGAAGCAGGTTTTATTTATAAATGCAGTGTGTTTGATGGAGAAGTATTTGAAGATCAAATGAAAAATGCTTCCACGCACATTCTCCATGTAAAACAAACCCAATGGCAAAAAAGTGCCACATTTGTGTAACACTGAGGTAGAATTTGTCAAATTAGTGCTGAAGTTCACTGACATAATCAGTCACTTCTGAACCAAGGCTGTTTCTCAGATGATGTTTCTGTGACCCTCACGGGCCGTGCTTGGCACCTTGAGTACACAAACCATGACATTATTCCAAAAGCAGGGAACAAATTTGAAGAAAACCACGCACGACCACCTTGCCCCTTTCTGCTCCTCCAGATGAGCCATTCCACGAGAAGCACTGTGGAACATTCCCGCTGCAGGCCATGCAGCCGGGATGGCTCTGGAAGGGGCTGGGAGAGCTGCAGTGCCCGCAGCCCACAGCCTGTGTGTGGGAAGGCAGCCCAGCCCCAGTGCCAGCCCTGCACGTGCCAAGGCACACCCACACAGGCACACCGAGGGCAGGAGCTGCCGTCCCTCTCTGTTGACTCTGAGATGGAATTTGCCGTTTTAAACAGAGCCAGAGTTCACAGGCACGTACAATGGCACGGCCTCCTGAAGTGTTCCTGTAAAGCTCCTCCTTCCCTGCCTCATGCCCTCTCCTTCCCCCCTCAGCTCTGGATCGAGGCCTTTTACATGGCAGCAGCAGCATGAGCACAGCAGTTTGCTGCTTTGAAAGAAGCCCTGCAGGATTGAGGACTGACACCAGGAGCCATTTAGGGGAAAACTTGTGTCGTGCGCTGAGCGGAGCACCCGGCGTACCTGAGGAACTCGCAGCTCCCTCCCCGGCAGAGCTCGGCCCTGCGGAGCCCAGGCTCACGCCCATCCCACCACCAGCCCTGCTGCAATTAATGCCATCCTTCCTCCTGACTGGCACAGCGCTCACGGTGCTTTTCAGAGCGCTGCAAAGCCCTTGGATGAACACGGCTGAATTCAGCACGGGAATTCAGAGCCCAGCCTTTGACAGGAGCAAGGAAGAGCCACATTGAAGCTGTGCTCAGGAACAGATCCTCACTTCTCCCGCTCGGTTCATTAAGCACACGGCTTCTCTCCGACACAGACCTGAGCTGTCTGAGCCATCGCTCATCCCTGCAAGGTACTGAGCCAGTTCCTCCCTGGCTTCTCTTCAAAGCATGCCAGAGGCCGAGGGTAATGAAAGCCTTGCTGGATGGCACCTGCCCTACAGGTGAATCAGGCATTTCTCACTTCTATGTTAATTGAAACAAAGATTTCTATGAAGTCATTCAGTACAGGACCTGAAATCTGCTCCCCACTCCAGAAGACCACACTGACAAAAATCTGTCTGAAAACTCACCCCCACTGGTGGGGGAATCCCTGCAGTAGAAACCGGCTGGGGCTATGGTAACGTGAAGCCCATCGACACTTGCTTGTCCTGGGTCCTCATATGCACCAAGGAACATAACTTGGATAGGTTTTGTTTGGGGTTTTCCTCAAAGGAAACAGAAGAAAGGAGGCCTTGATTACAGCTTAGGATTCCCAGGACTCTGCTCTGGATGTGACACCAGGGACCCCCCAGCTTGCTGGATGATTTCTTCTATGGTTTATAACACTGGTTTGGATTGGCTTGCCTTTGATGCTTTGCTATCCATCACTTGATCAAATACCAAGAGATCACATCACTAAAACAAGGGTTCCTCATATATGACAAATCCTATCCCCAAACAATTACTGCACCAAACAGAAACCCCAAATCCAATTTACTTCAACTGCTATTGAGTAAAAACCCTAGGCAATCTTCTTTCCCATGCTGCTGGAATTTTTTGCTACCACTGGAAAGCCTCTCTGTGGCTGCTAATCAGGTAGAATCCACAGGCAATGACCCATAGCTTGGGTTAGCTGAGGGCAGGTTCTGCTAGGCAGCACTAACCACATCAGAACACCCAGGAGGCTCTTGGTGGAGATCAGAGAACTCCAGGAAAAGAAATCATTCAAGGAGCTTTGAGATATTTCCCAGGCCTTCACCTCTCCCCGCTCCCTTCAATCACGTCACCAAACGCAAGGCCACGGTGGCTGCACCTTGTGGCATTGCTCAGCGGTGCGTGTGACACAGGCACGGGGGATTGCTGCTGCATCACACACACCTCCCCGGCGAGGATACTGCCATAGCAGCTGCCAGAAACAATGCTGACAACAAGGAATAAATCTAACGCCGAATAAACTATGCACAACAATGTCAGTTACAGGAATCTGAACCCAAACTACAGACCAAAACATAAACAAGGAAAGCGTGTATATTTCCCCTTGTTCTAACAGTGAAGATTTCCTTCAATATTTTGGTTTATTCTGTCAATATCACTCGCCACATTTTAAAAACACGGATTCTCCAGGGACAAATGAAATGCTGCGATAATTGACAGCCAGGTGACTTGGATACCACGTGCACCCTGCTGTGTGCAAGCCAACCTGTCTGCACAGTGGTGCAATTTCATAATGGAAGAGTATTGGAAAACCATTTCTCTTATTAAACTTCCGGCGTGGGAATACCGATATAAATATACACAAACGGCTCCTGCAGAGACGCATCCCACACTCGGGCTATTGCAACATGGCACACAAGGATATTGTGTTGCCGTGCTGATACAGTTAATGGGAGCCGGGGCCTTTGTTACACACACACCATCGATGGTCCAGCGCTCTTCCCCAGCGAAGGCCGAGAGATTCTCCAGCCCCGGCCGTGCGCCACAGCGGGGATGGATGATGACAAGCAGGAGTCGGGCCGGGCGGGTGGCGGCGGCGGTGACACGGCCGCGGTGACAGAGCCGCGGTGACACGGCCGCGGTGACACGGCCACGGTGACACGGCCCCCGCCCGGCCCGGCCGCGACCCTCGGCTGACAGAGCCGCGCCCGCGGCTC
>VZRR01009670.1:63282-82372 GCA_013398015.1 Oreocharis arfaki
CCTGCCCCGCCCTGCCCCGCCCTGCCATCACCCGTCACCTGCTCTGCCCTTAACCCCATCGTGCCCCCTTTCCCCGCTGCCCCGTCTCCGTTTCCCGCTCTCTGTCGGGGCTCAGCACCTCTGCAGCTGGGCCCTGCTGTCCTTCCCCCCCGGCCAAGGCCCGCTCCACACCCAGCGTGTCCTCCGCCTTCTGCAGCCAGCGCGGAGCTGCGGGGCTGAGCTCCCCTCCTCTCCTCTCCTCTGTACCGCTCCCAACCACAGGACTGTGATTTATGGTGCTGCTGCTGCTCGCACCCTGCTTGCTCAGTGACCTTCACCCACTGCTCACAACGCCCATTTCTGGACAAAAAGTCAGATGTCTTCTGCAAATTCAGGCACAAATTGCTCCAGCACTTCTGTTTATGATTTCAAGCATCTCGTTACACTATGGATTACACCAGCCCAAAAACTGCAACTGCCATTTAATTTTTTTCCTTACAGTTGAAGCAGAGTCATCCTGACATTTTGCAATGAGGACGTTTCAGCAACACAATGAAGAGTTATACCAGTTTCAGGCACCAGTACTGAGACTGTTTAGGCAGATATTTCCAATGCTATCCTAGCTTGGGCTGTCTTATTACAAAAAGTGTTTGTAGGACTGACTTTTAGGCTGTATTTCAATTAAGTAATTCCATGTTTTAATTTCTTATTTCCCAATCTACTGTTCTTACCCCCTCATGGAGACAACTGAAGTAGAAACAGAAATCCCCTCTCCCACAAACACTTCAGCTCATGAAACACATTTGTTCTATTTTTTCTTATATTCTACACTTGAATTTTTTTTTATCAGAAAGCATACAATGATAGAATTCACTGCAAATGACAATTTAATAAAAGAAGCAACTGAAGAAGCTAAACAGAACCTTGTACTTGACCAAAACTACTCACACCATTGCCACAAACCCACTGCCCTAATGCTGTACAGGCTGAAATGCCAATCTGAGCCTTCACCCTCGATTAAAATAAAACTTATCAAATGCCATTTGTTATTTGCTTTGATGTGAAAGTGGCACTGGGTTTGAAAATATCCAACATTCTTTTAAGCACCACATTTTGGCCCTTGATATCTTTGTGATCAAACAGAAATTAGTGACATCTTTCCTTTATATGGAGCAGCTGAACTTCCTCCACATCATTCCTGCACGACTCCAGCATCCAAGAGCATGGGAGAAGGAAGCCCTGGCAGTTGTGACTCAGTCCCAGCAATCCTGAAGGAGGAGCACAGGGATGCCCTGCAGCCTGCAGACTCACACAGCATCTGAGGAGCCAAACAAAGGTTCAAAGCCTCCCTCACGGGGCGCTCTGATTTTCTGCCTTGTATTGAGACACTTTTGATTTTTAGTTAGAAAATCACTCTGAAGGATCTAGACCAGGCTGTAGCCCAATGGGCTAAACCCACTCCCTGACATATTTCTGGCATAACATTTGCTTTGCTGGAAAGACTTCACTTGTGATCTCGGCACTCACAGCAGGTACGAGCTCTCCTGGTTTCCAAGCCTTTGATTTTCATTCTCCTGTTGAGAAGGAATGCCCAAGGGAAAACCTCCAGCCTGCAACTGAGAAGTTAGATTTGTTAAATCAAGTGATATAAAACTTATTTTGTTTTTTTCTGATGCCACTGGCTTGCTTTGATGCTCTTTTTTTGCAAGCACAGAACTTGAGGCTCGCAAAGGAGCCCTGCAAGCTCCAGAATTCGTATTGCACCACTGCTAATTAAAAGGAGCTGAGTTAGTTTCCCTAATTTTAAATCATCATCTATGCTTTTTTTTCCTCCCAGGACTTTTTTCCCCCAGATGTTTAAATTAACAGCAGACAAGCAGTTTTATCTCCCTCCTTGCTCTCCTCCCACTTGTCTTAGAACCAGAGCTGGACCACTTGGCCCCCTCTGAGGCTGTCCTGTAGGGAGAGTTCATGGGATGCTGTCAGTGTTCTCATCACTGCACATCATAAATCCCATTTCTAACCCAGGAATGGTTTATTGGCAAGTCCAAGGCTGAGCCCCCATTTTTAACACAAAGGGTTGTATGAAACTACCAGGTTGTTGATTGGGATGATTTAATACCTTTTCCCCGAGCAGGCAGCACAAGCACACCTGCTTTGCCTGTAGGATTATGTTTTATGGACCGAGTCTGCCATGGTCTGATGATGTTCAGGCTCACAAAGACAAGTGGAAGCTGATCCTGCCAAAGCCCAGCCTAAGGACAGGCTCCAGGTGCATCTTAATCAAGCCAGAAATTCCTGTGTCCATCAGCCATAGTGGTTCCCACTGGTTTTGGAAGCCTTTCCTGCCCCATCTCTTGCCTTTCTCCCCCACCGCTCCCCTGCAGCTCTGTGGGACAGAGCACTGTCCCCTCCTCGTCCCCGTGGCTTTGCCTCCTTCTCTCTGCCCGTGACACCAACTCCTCACCCACACGTGAGGCCTTCCAGGGCTCCCCTGATCCTCAAACACACCCAGGTCTCTCAGCTCCACTGATTAAAGAACATGTAAATAAACTGTGTTTGGGGCTGTGCCCGTATTCCTCAGAGGAGCAAGTCCTGGTGCCAGTTTCCCACTCAAACAATGGATCAGCAGTTCTGACAATGCATTTGCAAATTGTGCTCATTACCTATTTAGCACAATATGCTATAAATTTTCTTCCATTATAGTTGTGCTACTAAATAAATAATTGAGCTTTTTATGCAGAGGACTATTTTTTTTTCCTGATGAGCACAGAGGAAAGTCATAATAATGATATCCTGTTTGACTTCTTATAAACTCAAAGATTAATTCAATTTTGGAACTACTTTTGGGTTTGTTTACTTTAATTTTTTTCCTCCAATCATGAGTATCAAAATATAGAGAATTCTGACATCTAAGGAGTTGGTTCAGACTAAAGGTGTGTGACTGGTTGAACAAAACGCTTCTGATTCCACCGGCAGCCCGAGTTGTGCCATTATTCTTTGTACCTGTCATTATCTGATTCCACAAGTGCATGTTTCACAAACACCAGGGTGCACCTTCTTTGTCCGAAAGCAGAGCCCGCTGCACGTGGTATCTGGAGCTTTGTTTCAGGGCTGTGTTTGCAGCTGCCCCGTTTGTAAGGAAGGCAGGGGAAGGGATTTGGTTGCTAAGGGCACGCGTGCAGCGCTCGGCTCCTACCCTGGGATAATTCCCCGTGCTCCTGACTCACTCCCACAGCGACAGGCAAAGAGGTGGGTTTGGTGCTGTGAAACATCACTCGAGGCAGCACTGAAACAGGCCTGGACTGTGGCTTTCAATCCCTCAAAATCAGAACAAACCTGCGAAAGCCGCCCATTCCCGGGCTCAGCTCCGCACGCGCGGAGCCACCGCCGGGAAGGAGCGCTTGAGAGCCAGGGAAACACAAACCCGAGCTGGGACAGCGCAGCACGAACCATCAGCAGGGTGGGATCATGGTACATGTGCCCTCGGCCTCCACGGGATGCATTCATCTTGGAAATTTATCTTTGAGAGGGCCGAGCTCAGACAAGACTACTGCGATTAATTGGGGAGTTAAACACTCCCAGATTATCATGCACTGTTAACACCTGCAGCTCGGAGCTGCACGGATGGCTTTGATATTATTTTTGCTTTTGACAAGTGGGCGATAGCGGATATCCTTTAAGCCCATATTTAATGAAGCCCTCCATAAATCCATCAACACTTGCTAAGGGAAACTACAATAAAGCTCCTACTGCCACGGGCTCTGCTACGCAGAGAACATTTGGCATTCTCATAATGAAGTTTCAGAGCAGATACTGCTCACGCTGCTCTGAGGAAGTGCAGTCTTTGTGGAGGATCTTTTTCTTCCTCGCATAATTACGTGTTGTGGATCAAGAAGAAAACAACCCTTTAGCACCTAATTTTTAAAACCGTAATAGTCAAACTGTCGTTCAGCTAGGACAGCTGTCAGCTTAAGAAAGGAAGAAAGAAAAAGGCTTTCTAGACAAATAAACTCCCATTTGCATTTTATATTTGTATTTTGTTAGTCCTTGAAATGATCTGGCTATTAGCTGTAGCTGTTCTGTGAATTCTTGCCGTACTGTTTTTGTGTTACACCTCCTGCGAGTGTGATAAAAAAATGTAAAGCCACAAACTGAAAATATTTGTTACATGTTTTATATTTGCAACTTCTATAAAACATAAAAAACGAAACAAAACCCCCTACATAATGTAGTTATTTTGTCATTTAAGACTGGAAGAATTGAAGGGGAAACAGAAGAAAAAGTAGTGAAGCAATTTGATGTTTTTCAAATCTGGACATTGTGATTGCAAGGGGTGGAGTACTTCTAATACATACAGAAATTTAGGTACCCCGAGGCAGCAAATCACCTGAATGCATGCTGAACTTTAAGGACCTAAGTAACCAAACTGGTTTCGTGGGAAAAAAACCCCAACTGCTGTATCAAAAAAGAAAAAAAGTTATGTTTGGTATTCGGAACATCTAGACTGCATGGAGACAGATTTTTCTAAAACAAACTTTGCCAAGTGGATCGACAGGACTGTGAAGGGCTGTAAAGCCAACCCAGGTAACTTGATTTAAAAACATCCTCTGTCATCACATGTGACTGCAAAGCCAGTGAGTATCTGGGAAGAGCAGGTGAACAAAAGATTTCAGGACTGGTTCTGTACGACTACCCTAAGAATGCAGGTTATTTGTCATTCTTCTCCCCATAGGTTCTTCCTGCATCACCTTCTGTTCACAACACACCCTGGTTTGTGTACCTGGCCCTCAGATTCTCATGCCTTCATAAACTGAGTGCCAGGACTTTCGGTCAGCTCAGTTTGCTCACTTTTGTCCCCTTCCTGGAAAGGGTGCTCAGGCCTTGGCAGGGGCTGCCCAGGGAGGTTTGGAGTCCCCACCCCTGGAGCTGTCCAAGGAATGCCTGGACATGGCACTCAGAGCTCTGGGGACAAGATAAATACACATTTCTATTAAATGTGTATATTATTTATATTTATAAATACACATTATTAAATACATATTTAATAGCACTAGGTATTGTCAATTTCACTTGATTTGGGTTTTAGTTTTCTTTAGAGAGACGCTTACACAAACCTTTAGCCGTGCTTGGATTTTGCCTAAACCAAGTATGGAAAATAAGGCCCATGATGAGATCCACCTGCTCTCACCCTAACTTGAGACTTCATTTTCTGCACGAAGTAATTGGGTCAGAGAAGTGAATCTTTGACCTGTGAGATGCGACAACCCGAGATGTTAATGAAGAAGTTTAAAAGGAGAGTGACGCTGTCAGAGAGCGGCTGGGAAGTCCAGCACACAATCACTTCTAACAGGCATTAACAAACAAGCTTTCCAATAAACCAGACAGCACCAACAGCAATCAAAATGTTGCAAAGGACACTGCCCTTCATATGCAATTAACTCAAAGTGTACAAATCAGAAGCTATGATAGCAAAATAGATAGCACGGTAATGGGCTCCGGGAGTGTGTAATTGCTGGTTCTTTCTCTGCCCTCTGAGCTGTTTCCTGTCCTGCTGTGACTGTGCAGTGCCAGGAGCTTTTCTAGGTCAGTGGTGAATGTGAGCTGAAGCCAGACACGTGAGGCCAGCGCTCAGCACACACCGGCCAGCGGGGAGGCCGGGGAAGGGCAGGCAGAGAGGAGCCCTCTGGGCTGAGCACACAGCACAGAACAGCACCAAGGAAGCCTCAGCTGTGAGCAGGAACCTCTTGGGATCACACAGACACCAGGGCAGCTTTCTGCCTACGCTGTTATTCTGCAAACAGAAACCATCGCCTTCCCCAACTCCAGACTGCGAACCCTGCAGGGAGCACCATGGCCTTCAAAATTTAAAAATCATGTAATGTTCACCTCTTCTCCTTTGTTTCAGCCCCTCTCTGCCATCCCATCAGTTCAATCACCTCAGCCAGGTCCTTTCCCCTGGGCTGATCCCAGCTCCATGGTCATTTAACCCTTTGCTCCACACTGCATTAACCAGCCCAGGCCAGCTCCCACCTCCCCACCTCCAGCTGTGGAAAGGCAAATCAGCCTCACCGAGCTCAGCCCAGAGCTGTTTTATCTTCCACAGTCAGACAAACTCCCTCCTCAGAGGTCCCATCGACTTTTTGGGAAGCTTTGAACAGAAAGGGCAGGTTGAAAGAAATCTTTCTTTGGAGGAATACTGGAGGTAGCACATTAAGGTAAAGCAAATGTACTTACTGTTTACTCTTTTTTTTCTAAGCAAGCCAACCTTTACCTTAGCTCATGCAAGCACATATGCTACTTACACAAAAGCAACAGCCGGCAAATCCTCTGTGTGATGAGCAAAGTAAGCAGTAACAAACAAGAACAAGAAAGTCCTCCAGGCGAGAGGAGAGGCTAATGAGCAGAGACAGTGCACAGACCGAGCTCACTCTGCTCTCACACCACTGCAGCTGCATTAGCTCGGTAAACTTGCTCCTGATTCACATCAGCAAAGGCCAGAAGACAATCAGCTGTCTCTTTTAATTGTTAAGATGCAATGTTACTGTAAACTGAGCACACTTGCCACTGTGGGGAGTTCCAGCACACTGACTTTCAGAAGGCATTGGTTCAGCTCTCACACATGGGAGCGCAGGTAATTCCCAGCCCTGCTCGCTTTGGAAACTCTCCCCTGCAGCAGAAATGTCCCTGTGGCCCAGCTCCTGCTGTGGGGACAGAGGCAGATAGGTCCTACCTGTTATCCACGTGTTGTGGGAAGACCCAGGACTGGCTGGCAGCGACCCTGCCACGCTCCAGCCTGGAGCTGCCCTGTCACCAGGCTGACACAGCTTTGGGCACAGCCAGCGCTTGACACGGTGGCCTGGAGAGCAAAGCCCTGCAGTGCCTCTGTGTCACAGCGTTTGGGCTCTGCTGCCCACTCGGCCAAGGCAGCACAGCCCAGACTGACCCGATCGCCCCGGGCAGCGCAGTGCTGCAGGGACACCACACCCCTGCCTGCCAAAGCCTCTGCTGTCCTGCTCTGCCAGCAGTTTCCTCACGGTTTATTTCCAGAGCAGCACTCAGGCTTTATAAAACTCCTTCCCTCCTCATCTCCCCTCAATTTCCAACCTGCTGAACAATACACCTAAAGGCAGCAGAGGTGTGAATATGGAATTATGTTATGGATGGCAGTGAAGAGGCAGTCAGAGCCCCACAGCTTGGCCAGAAATCCAACCCACCACTTGAAGGAACAGAGCTTCTGGGACCTCTGACTTGTCCTGCCCTCCCTACACCTTCCTGCAGAGCTTGGTGGCAGAGCTGAGAGAACAAGAGTTTGCTTTCTGCCTTTCTTTGCACTCCCAAGGACTGAGCAAGGAGCACCATGAGCAGGCAGCTCTGATGTTGGAAAAGTGCAGCTTTAGGGTTCCCTGGTTCTGCACCCCTTTTCCTCCTCTGTTACCTCCCAATGCCCAAATACATTTGCAAGTTTAGGCTGCAAGAATCAGGATCCCAGCACTTTTCCATTTTATCAGGGC
Source organism: Oreocharis arfaki (assembly GCA_013398015.1). Lineage (NCBI taxonomy): Eukaryota > Metazoa > Chordata > Aves > Passeriformes > Paramythiidae > Oreocharis > Oreocharis arfaki. The sequence continues at coordinate 70,776 of VZRR01009670.1, forward strand.
TGTTCTCAGAACTGTTTTTCTTTGCTCTTTAAGGGAAGTTATTTATCCCTTTTCTATGCAGCCAGCAGCTTCAGGCACTGGCAATTTGACAACTTAATATTCTTTCTCCCTTTGTAGGATGATCACAGCACAAAAATGATTGCACATATTCCTGTTGTTCTCTCCTAGTGTGGAAATCAACACCCCCGGCACATCCCAACTCCTGGATCAACCCCCAGCTGTTCCTAAGGAATGGATCCAGGACTCCTCCACGGCTTCCTAGTTCCTGTTGTTCTAAGGAATGAACTAAAGCCTAACTCTAGCTCATGGATTTCAAGGTCCCTGCAGTGAAGCAGCATGCTGCCTCTTGAGCTGGGCTCTTCAGGAGACAAAAAGCTTTTTGCCAGAAAAAAAAACTAGGCACCAAGTGTGAAAAAGCCATCCCAAAATTTATTCTCAAAAAATGTCAACAGAAACGCATCAGTAGATACTCAAAAAACTACAGAGTTCTCAGAAGCCATACATTCACAATGTAGAAATGAGACAATTGGGATGCCTTTTGCGTGGTCTATGTAACAATATCCAATTTTACAGTGTAAACAGGTACTGGTATGTTCTTACTCACAAGTCCAGCAGGAAAGGCACAACTCGGCATACAGAGATCACAAGCAAGATTCAGGTGCAACAACATTACACAAACTTTTGGTAATCCGCATTTTTGGGGCCTTCCACAGCAGAGACTGGACTTGAAGATTTCCTGCAGTCAACAGCCAGGTTTCCTTCCATCCTTCAGTCCTTGCACACCAAATGCTCCCCTGGCAGCCTGGCTCAGATCCCATCACACATCCAGTTCCAGCAGGCGTTCGAGGAATAGTGAAAGGTCAGTCCAGCAACTCCTCAGGTGCTTCCACTAATAATACATCAGGTTTTGGTTTCACATAGTGCATGGAAGCATCTGCTTGAATCTCAGTCATTACAGTGGTCATTATTAGAAAAATAGACACTACAACTACAAAAGGAAAAAATGAGGTAGATAACTTAGAATCCAGATGACTATCCCAGCAACCTTCATTCAACACACATGGACCATTAATTACCATTTTGGTGGAATGCAAGCTCACAGACCACCAAAAAAACCTTAATGACCAGAGTAGGAATGCCATCCAAAAACCCACAAAACATTTAACCTAAGCATGAATACTTCATATTTAAATACAGGTTTACACAGACTGATCTCCTAAATTACCCAAACAAAAAAAAAAAAAAAAAAAAAAAAACCAAAACCCAAAAAGTCTCTTGCTAAGGAAACCAGTTCCCATGGCAAATTGCAACAGTCACCTGAGATTCCTTGCAGAGCTTTTAGACCTGACTTCCCAAGGCAAGTCTTCCCTTTGAAGAGGAAACAAAACAACAACAAAAAAAGTATATACATACCCACCCATGTTTGTTTGGGGCTCTTGGTATTGAAATAAAACATCTAGGAAAAACTGCACATCTTTGGAAGCAGGAATTTTGGCACTATACTTGAAGGACTGTCCTAGTAGTAGTATTAAATAAGCAGCAGTCAACAACACAAAGAATTAATTACTTAGGAGCAGTGACTAAAGAGAAACAGCAACTTGCTTTTCATAAAACTTCTGAGGCAAAAAAAAAAAAAATTAAAAAAAAACTTCGTAGTTTTTATAGCCATTATTAAGAAAAAGTACATTCAGAAACCACACAGAGCCAAAAATCCAAACAGAAAAATTCTTTCTAAGAGGGTGGCAGACATTCTAGGATATTTACCCGCATTAATAGTTTCCATTTCTCATCAGTAAATAGAAGCTTTTCCATCAACAGTAGGTTGTTTCCACTCTATTCAAAACCCCCATTATCACTCTAAGCAAAGAGGTAAATATTCTAACCTTTGGAATTTCAAGTTGTAGAAACTTCTGTAAGGCTGTACACATTAAAGTCACACGTAAGAACTACTTTGCAAGACCCGCATCTTTCCAAATAGAAGGAAATCCTATTCCTTATTAATTACCATTTGCAAAGCAATATCATGATTGTACTCTGGGCAACTCTTACAAAGACAACCATAAAATCATTTGCACGTCAATAGGAAAATAGGAGGCTGAAGTGGAATCTCTTAAAAATATATGTTTGTGTCTATATATATTTGTTCTTTCTGTAGGTCAACTCCTCTCGAGTCTTTAGCTAACGGCGATTTTGTTCTCCTCCAGGAAGTGAGGGAACTGGTGTTTTGGCACACTGTCTGCAGCAGCACCCGCCGCCTTCTCCGCGTCAGAGGCGGCGCCGGCCGGGGCCCCGTCCGCCTTGGAGGCCGGGGCGGAGTTCATGGGCGAGCCCCCGGGCACGGGCACGGGCAGGGCCGGCAGGGCCCCGCTCTGGATCACCGAGATCTCGTTGGTCTTCACGGCCAGGCCGTTGCTGAGCACGGCCGCGTACTGGTTCCACACGGCGGGGTCGATGCTCACCGAGGGCGCCACGATGTCCTTGGGGAACATCTCCGACACCTTCTTGGGGTCGTTCCCCAGCAGGGCCATGGGGTTGTCGATGGACAGCCGCCTTCCCCGCCTGGCTGAGTTATTCCACATGTGGGTTCCTACATGGACCTTCCGGAGAAGGGGGGAAAAGCAGAGAGAGTCGTTAATACTGCAGCCCTTTCGTGTTGTACCCAAATTCTACTTTGCTTGCAGCCAAGCTGCCCAAAGAGGTCAGGCTTGCTCCATTTGCACTCAGGTAGCTCTTGTCAGAGTTCCCTTCTTGGCATGTGTAAGACACAGTCATTCCACTGCCTGGCATCACCATGGCTCTCTGGAGTTTGCTGCTGGAGGGCTTGGGGGACTGTTTTACACTTGGAACAAGCAGTGGTGGCAAAGACACCCCCTCTCTTCTCCCCAAAAACAGAAGCCACGTTATCTGCTGCAAACAGACTACACTGTCTGGGTAAATACTGGGTAATGCAAAAAGCCACCAAGTAACTTGGCAGAGAGGTTCACTTAAGCTGAAGTCTTCCACACCACATTCTGCTGGTGCTTCCAGCAAGGCGCTGCTCACACACTGCAGGGTATTTTCTCTCCCCATCGGCATTTATGCAAGAGGACTGAAGAGCTTGAAGAGGTTCTCACAGGGAGGGAGAAGCCTCTGAGCAAGTGAGGGAGCTGAATCCTTCACAGGGCAAATGGATTCATCTGGCAGAAGGACAGACTCGCAGCAGTTCTTCAGCACGTGCTTAGACACAAACCCCAAGCACTTTGTGCCATCTCAGGATTATCCTGGCTTATCCCTCCTCATCTCACAACATTTCAAGCAGTGCAGTGTAATGCATTTACTCTGCAGGCAGCATTTTGTAGCACTCAGTCTATGAAATGCTTATGTCTTGACACATCCAAATCCAAATTAAAAAAGAAAGCAATCTGCTCAGTGAGGGCTCAGCCTCCCCTTCCATCCCAAGAGGAAAGTCAAGGACAGTAGCAGAGACCTGGGGGTGATCTCAGTAACACACAAAAAACTGTGTGGAGAAACTCAGGAAGGAGATAAGTATTTGAGGAACTAAAAGAAAATCAATGTTGTCCCAAAGGCTGGTCAAATATTAGAAACAGTCTTTCCATCTCTAGTATGAGTTTCACATACAAAGGTGAAGACAACAGACAGGACCCACCTTCAGGTTTCCTTTGGTGGTGAAGGCTCTCCCACAGATGGTGCAGGCAAAGGGCTTCTCCCCAGTGTGGGTGCGTTCGTGGATCTGCAGGGCGCTGGCAGAGGAGAAGTTCTTGCCACAGGTAGTGCAGATGTGCTGTTTGGCGGGACGGCAGAACTTGGGGCGTGGCACCAGGAGAGGGGCGACCCCCGGGGACAGAGCCGGAGGGCCGATGAAGTGGCCAGCGCTGAGGGGACGATCGCTGGGCAGCTCCATTTTTATCAGGGCTGGCGGGGCTCTGACAAAAGCAGCTGGAATACTGCTTCGACCTGGGAAGAAAGCAAAGGTGATGCTTATCCCAACCTCATTCTGCTTCCAAACTTAAGCCTGGCTGAGGCTCCAGAGGCCCTGCCTCTGAAGCTGCACGTGCCTGAAGGGCACATCTGCAGAGCCCACCACACTTCCTAGCATACCCCAAAACAAATCTGTTCATCCCTGGGTTTGATGGTGAGCTTATGAGACAGAAAGTCTTTCAGGTCAAATTTAGATCAACCTTAACTTCAGTGAGCCTGAAAACCCCACAAATTGATTCAGAGTTTCCACGCCAACACTCTTGGGATAAGCAGTTTTCCCATAAAACACAAATGTTTATCTTTGAAGAGCTGTAAGGAGATACCAGGTGAGCCCATGCAAGATAGCAAGGGCACAGTCTCTGTTAATTTTAAGGACCTTGCAGGAGATCACAGCATTTAAGCCTTTGAATTTTGGGCCTGACTCAGTCAGGAAAACTTTACAGGTCCTATACCCTTATCCAACAGAGGAGGAGGAAGAGGGGAAAGCTGAGGAAGTTCTGTTTCCTGTTGGTCCTCCTAGAGACTGATTTCCTACTGCCCCACCCCAAACCACTGCCAGCATCTCGCATTACTCACCGTATTCTCCATTGGCAAAGTGTAGCCCAGGCTCTTCCTTAATGACCTTCCGACCAATATTGCCGTACGTTAAATCCAAAGCTCCGACAACCCCTTCCACTTCCGCAGGAGCGTTCTCAGGACCCTCCGATTTACTCCCCGTGCCCGAATCCTCCTGGCTGTTGAAGGCAGGGGACTTGGACCTCACGCTCTCAGGCTGGCTGTTGGCCGGGGACAGCGCCTGCAGCGACGCCGCCTCGGAGGCAGCGGGGCTCCGGCCGTTCTGATAGTCGGCATCTCCCGCCACGGAGGATGAGTCGTTTGTCATGCCATCGCTTTCTGCCGAGCCGTTGTCACTGGACTTCAGACTGCTCTGCCGCTGCAAATTCAGAGAGGAGGTCACAATCTTCATCTGATTCTCCAGTGCTGTAACCCCAGAGAAGGCAGCGGCCGCGGCGGGCGACTCTGATTGTGCATCATACGGAGTAGGAGGTTTGGAAGAACTCCTGGGGCCATCCTGAGAGTCCATGTCCTCTTCCATGTCTATGCTTTCCAGGATCTCCTCCGGGCGACCGATGTCTCCGTTCTTCTCAGGCACGGCAGGATCCGCCTCGGCGCTGTCGCAGGGGGGCTCTGGCATCGGGGTGTTGGGGATCTGCCCGCCCATGTGCATGCGGATGTGCTGCTGCAGCACCACGGCGTTTGTAAACTTCTTCTGGCAAATCGGACACGAATGCTGCATCTTCAAGGGAGTATTGGCCCGGTGGACACCGTAGTGAGTTTTAAGGTTCCCTTTAGTGGAGAAGGCACGGCCACAGATCTTGCACTTGAACGGCCTCTCCCCGGTGTGGGTGCGGTAATGCATTTTGAGCGAGCTCTGGCAGCTCAGCACTCTGTGACAGATCAGGCACTCATTGGGGTCAGCAGTGGATTTGTCGATATTTTCAACCAGCTGCTGGAGCTTTGATGTCTCTGAGCCTTGCTCGTTTGACCCACTTACATGGAAGATGCTCACGCTGCAGGTAGCTTGTGGTGAGCTCAAGCTCTGCTCCGTTCCCGACTCGTGACCGACCGCCCCCGACGAGGAGGAGCCCCCCTCGCTCTCGGGAGAGGGCCTTGACTGCAGCTCACTTGAGAACGTACCAGGCAGAGACTCCTTGATGCCTGCCAGGCTGGACACGGTCTGAGGTGCGCCGGCGGCCGCAGAGGTAGGCAGAGTTGTTAGGAGAGGTTTGCTGTCCACAATCAGGTTGGACTCATCCAGTGGCACAGACATCCCATATGGGATTCCAGTGCTAGTGGGAACACTGTCCAGGTGCTCAGGAACCGGGTAAGGATTCATCTTTATGTGGGGGTACTTGTCTTTGTGACGCTGGAAATGCACTTTAAGGTTTCCTTTGGTGGTGAAGCGGTTCCCACAGATGTTACATTTATAGGGTCTTTCCCCAGTGTGGGAGCGGAGGTGGATCTGCAGGGCGCTGTCGTTGCCAAAGACCTTCCCACAGAACTTACACTTGTGTTTGAAGAAGGGCTCCTCTGCGTTCGGTTTGCTTTCAGACACGCTGATGTTGGGGGGCTTCCCCTTGCCCTTCTTCGAGGAATCCATCACAGACGAGACGGCCGAAAGCGGGTTCTGGAAGATGACCGAGCTGGAGGACTGAGGTAGCAAAGGATTCGGGAACTGAGAGATGGAGCCGGGGAGGCCCCGGCTGCCCTCGGGCTTCAGGGGGAAGGAGGAGGAGAGCCCAGCAGCCAGCGAGCTGGCAGCTGCAATGCCAGTGTTAGAATGAGGTAGTTTTCCTTGCTTCAAGGATTCCAGCGATAGGCTCTGGCTTCCAGCTTTCTGTCCGATTAAAGCCACGGCAGCCGAGAGCTGCTGGGACATGTGGGCGCCCAGAGCTTTGAGCGGGTCAGTAGCAGCTGCTATGGAGGGGTGCAGGGCGTGGGGAGCCATCATGGCAATCTGGATGCGGATCTGCTCCGTCAGCTGGATCTGCTGGAGCTGCTGCTGCTGCAAACACACGAGCTGCTCCAGGATCATGGGGATGGCATTGAAACCGGCTGCGGAGGAAGCGATGGCGTCGGACGTCCGCTGGTTCACGGCCACTTTAGTGCCACGGATCGTCTGCAACGTCACGTTAGTGTTTGGTACTTTGGGTTTTGGTAGATAGCTTAGGCCGGGAGCTGCAGGCGCGAGGGGGGGTTCTATTTTAAGGTACATTCCTCCTACGGGTTCAGCATCCATTTTTCCTTCTCTCTTTTCCCCAGAAGCAGTGCAGCCCTTTGCCTGAATGTCCTTGCGTGTCCTGCCATCCATTCGGTCACTGGGGAAGGTCCCTAGAGAGGCCTCGGAGAAGCTCTCAGGGGGAACCGTCCCCTCACTGTCATTCATGATTAGAACAGGCGGATTTTTAGTGCAATTTTTCTTATGCTCAAGGAATTCAGAAAGAACAAAGAATTCTGCACAGCATTTCTCACAGATTTTGGTTTCCTCCGTGCGGCACCTTTTGGAACTCATTTCACCATCTCTATCACCTGGGACGTCTTGTGGACTCCCTTAAAATAAAAGAAAGACACGTTATTAATTGCTAGATTTAGACCAAGTATTCACTTTTAAGATCACCGACTCCACCTGAATTGCAAATTAAAGATACAAGACTGGAATCAAGTTCGCAGATCAATCTGAAGTTCTGCTCTTTGATGCCAATTCCTTGGCGTAATTCCATTCCAAAATAAATCTGCATCTCAGTTCGGTTTACAAGAAAAAACCTAATATAAAAGGACTCTCACAAGGCTCAATGAAAAGAGATTCATCCCAAATTCCTTTATACAGGTAAAAAAAACCCTGGAACAGTCCAGCAAAGCAGCACCTGCCAACACAGCCGAAAAGGAACACAAGGAAGACAGAGGAAGCGTCCTAGCACTGAGCAAAGCACCACGAGTTTAGCGTTTGCGGTTTCTAGTTCTTTGTTAACCACCTCCCAAATTCATACAAGATCATCAACAGATGAATTCTGAGCAATTCTTACTTGTACTGATCTAAAAAACTTTCTCTCCGCCATTAAGAAAGCAATTACAAGCCAAGAGAGCTGACAAAAGCAAAGCGAGGCCGATATTAGCTCATAAATCCTTCGAAAGCAAACACACCCTGAATATAATCTTTAAATGGACACAGTAGCAAAGGAGACATGATTAACGTGCAGAACTCCGCTCAAGTATGAGCCCACATTGATACTGATGATTATTAAACAATAATACAAGTAACAAGTCCTGCTTGCAAAACCACACCGAGGCATTTCCGATCCTCGCAGGAGGCCCCGTTCAGCTGCCTCCACAACTCACCCACTTCTGGGAAAGGGCAGGGAAAGCCAAGCTGGGCTCCAAGTCCACTCCTGCCCTTCCACCACCAGCACCCCACAGCTTAGACTGAGCAGAATTTGCACGTGGGGGAAAAAAAAAAAAAAAGAAAAAATCATTCGGGGAAATATCTGAACTGGAAGAGGTTAAGAGAAATCATAACCAAAACAGGATGTTTTTGCTCAGCCTTGCCATCCTTCAAACAACAAACTCACACCCAGCTTGAGGCAGGGCAGTCAGTATTCAGGGCAGGAGTGCACAGGAAGGGAAAACCTCCCAGGGAGGGGGAAGCAGGACGGGCTCCAGCCAGATTCCAGCCCCCACCAGCTGAAACATCCCAGAGGTCACGGTAATTGCTCCAGTTCTGATGGGTGCCAGGGGTGCAGGAGCTTCGCCTCCCACAGCCCCAGTGGAGCACAGGTGGAATGGTGTCACACTCCTGTGCCTGCCCAGAGCCCCAGCACACAGGGAATGGTGTCACACACCCGTCCTGTCCCTGCCCAGAGCCCCAGCACACCCAGAATGGTGTCACACACCTGTCCTGTGCCTGCCCAGAGCCTCAGCACACCCAGAATGGTGTCACACACCTGTCCTGTGCCTGCCCAGAGCCTCAGCACACCCAGAATGGTGTCACACTCCTGTCCCTGCCCAGAGCCCCAGCACACAGGGAATGGTGTCACACACCTGTCCTGTCCCTGCCCAGAGCCCCAGCACACCCAGAATGGTGTCACACACCTGTCCTGTGCCTGCCCAGAGCCCCAGCACACCCAGAATGGTGTCACACACCTGTCCTGTCCCTGCCCAGCCCTCCTGGCTCCAGCCCCACGTCACCAGCTCGCCCCTCCTGGATGAGGCAAAGGCAGGACTCCACAAGCTCGGGAGTTTCTTGCAGCTTTGGTTTGCAAGCCAAGACCAGATCTGACACCCAGGAGTGTCCTGTACACAGAGGGGAGCCATGTCCAGGTGACAACTGAAGCACATGACCTTGCTGCATGAGGGGGGTGTAAAAGCTCTCTGAGGGAGGGTATTGCAAACCTTGCCATGTCTTACCTCAACAAAGGCACTCTGTGTATTCAACAAAGCAAACTTCAACCATTTAACATCATGTGCCATAAAGTCCATGTGAAAGTCTACTTTTAAAAATAAATATTTGATCAATTACAAAAATCTGCAAGTATCAGAGGCCTGTTCTGCTATGATCTGCACAGCAATAAATCCAAATCTGCACAAAAGTCCTTGAGCAGGGAGGGAAGGAGTTCTCAGCACAGCTATCATCAAAAATGTTGGGTGCCTCCTATTTAAACAGGGAGAATTAAACACTTCCCCTTCGGCCCAAACAACTCCCATAAGCAAAAGAAACAAGAATAGCAGCACACATTTCCCATCCCAAATATAATTTAAGTGATGTCTCTAAACCTGATTTAACTCTAACAACATACAGAGAAGTCCACCCTGCAGACAAGTATAACTAGTACACGATTCAGAACATGGTCAACAGAGTCAGCCAGGATCAAGAATAGATTACTTTACACTCGTTTTGCAAGAGTCTGAGCAGATAATGGGAAAGAAAGTACCTGTGTTGAAAAAAAGACAGTAAACTTCCAGAACTACTCTACACTGACTCGAGAAGTCTTTACTTGGCTACTTTTCTATTTCATAGAATACACTAAAACATGAAAATCTCTTTTCCAAATCCTTTAGTGTTTGGGGCTTTCCCAGTCCCATCTCCCAGGTGGAACTACACTGTTTGCATGTCACAAAATATTAATAAATAGTGTTTACTTTTTCCAGTGGCACAGAAATGTCTGCACCAAACACTGCTGCCCACCCCCAAGGAGATATTCCAGGATAATGTCTAGACAAGTCCTCCAACTTTAACTGCTTCAAAGCATCTGATCATTTATCTCCTTTCCCTTGATAGTACTTCTTATTTTTCTACTTCTGCACTGATAAGATCACACTAAATTCAATGCCCCTTTCCCAATCTCCAGCACAGCCCACACTCCTCATTTTCATAATTCTGAGGAACTCCGGTAACTTTTCTGGTTCTGAGCAGCAGTTCCCATCTCAGAGACAGAAACTCCAGTGAACTGAAGGTCCCTGTGCTGGGCAGCAGTGGGCAGAGGTTGGCAGCCCTGCTCCTATCACATATTTTAGTGTCCAGTTTCCCATACAGTAAAGCATTAGCTTAGGACTCCGAATAAATTCAATTCAGAGCTTGAAACAACTTGCTGCACGACAAATAGGGAAGTTATGCATTGCTTTCCTTTTTACCTTAAAGAAAGTGAATATAACATCTTGGCCTGTGTCAGAAAGGGTTTTAGATAAACTCACAAGCAGGACGCTGGGTTATTTTATAGTAGCTGGAATAACAAAGAAGCAATTGACTATTTCTGTAAAAAACCCAAAAGCTTCTGTGAAAATCATCGTGATTTGTAACTACCTCCTGCCCCCGGCCCCCAGTGCTGCTATCAGAGCACCTCAGCTCCCCCGAGCCCAGCAGTTATCAAAAATGAAATAGCGGCCTGAACTCGGGGCTTTCCGTGCCAGGAGGGCAGCTCTGCCCACCGACTGTACACGGATTTACCGAGGACGGCCCTGCCACAACAATTCATTGTGCACTTCACTTAACCCTCTCCTCCAAAGGCTTCCCAGGGATAGGACTTCTACTGTGTTTTTTTTATCTCCCCACCCCCGAATTTCAGGAATGTTATCTCTCAGCATCTAGTTATCCAATAAGTTAGAAGAATGCAGTAAACCCAGCAGGGGGGTTAGGCTGAATCACCGGCAAATGGATGGAAAAAATCCACTATTGTGTAGGACAAGGCGGTCATCGACGAGGAAGGCTGATAAAATCCACACCGCTCGAATTAATTTTTTTTTTAAAGAGAAACAGTAAAAGAAGCGAAGTAAATCTGGTTTGATGTGATTTCAAGAAGGGCCTACCACTCATCTAAGCCATTAGTGACTTTTTTTTTCCCCAACTTTATTTCACTTGAATTGAGATGAATCAGAACTCGAGTTTTCCTATCCACTCTTTCATTCAGGAGTTTTAATACCTTGGGTGAGCTTACTTTCACCACGGCCCACACTTGATCAACTACTTTTACTTTAAGGTTAACAAAGCTATGCACTTCCCCGGTTTAAATTAACTCATGGAGGATTGATGACCAACCCTCCACTCCCGGTCCTACACATGAACCCTCTGCCACCAGCTCCCTGTTGCTCTCAGGACCGTGCTTCCCTGATGCTTTTCTCCTGCTCCCAGCTGCAAAGCGAGGACTTCTAAGAACTCTGAACTGCCCCAAATCTCCCTTCTCCCACTATCAAACGCCATTCAACGCATTTTAACAGTGACAAAATCACCTCCCTGAGTGAGTAAAACGCACGATTGAAAACTTACAGAGATATTCTAAAAGCCTTGATGTTTTCTACGCCGAATTCATCAGCTGCGCTTTTCCACCCAAGAAGGAGGCAGAAACGCGTTACACCCACAATCAGCATTTCACGTGCTTACAGGCCCTCTCTCAAGGCTTTAATTACTTTATTATCTACTTACTGATTCACCCTTTAGCCTATCCACAACTTAAAGCGAGATATTCAGCCAAAGACAGAACAAACCACGGTGAATAAGCGCTAAAACACGGGGGGCCAGCGGAGACCCGAGGCGGTGGCTCCCGCGGGCCCAGCCCCGCTCCGGCCGCCCC
>VZRR01009671.1:0-114961 GCA_013398015.1 Oreocharis arfaki
TATACACACATATATACAGATATATAAAAATGTATTTTCACAAGACAAAATACTATCAGTCATGACCACTTTCAAAATTTGCCTCTTCAGGCATTGAACTATAAATTTGTGACATTTTGATTCTTTTTTCAGCCAAATTTCAGTCAAAACAGTTTAGCTTTTTGTAGTAATAAAGCTATGCAGTATATTTTATTTTGGCAATGTCAGCATTAGCCCTAGCCCCCAATTTAGCATGTATATGTGCCCTCAAGCCTTTGAGAAAGGAGCTGATCTTTTGTTCAGAGAAGGGAGCTGTCAGCCAATTACAGGCTTTTTTTTAATGCCTCAGCAAAAAACCACCTGCTTCAGTCACATAAGGAGCGAGCAGTGCAGGAAACCTTTGCCCCAAAGATATTTGTCACTGCTGTTACAGAAGTTACACAGTAAAGAGCAATTTAAAAAAGATAAATGAGAAAGAATATTTAAATTGACAAAGTAGCTGAATGCTTCTTTAATTGATTTCTGACACACAGTCTATTCTCTGAATAATTATATCTTATTTAACATAAATACCTCTTTTTACATAAATGCCTCAAAGAAATGGCAACAAGAGTGCTAACTTCCACCTACCTGCCACTGATGACCCATCTGCACATGAACTGTTGTTCTCTGATCCCAAAGAATGGTGATATGCTCATCAGGAAAATGAATGACAGTGAAAAATCCAGCTTTCCATAACTGCATTTTTTGTAGGCCATCTATGTAACTAGATAAGCTCTGTTTAAAATAAAACAAGGGAGCTTATAATGGAAGTAGTATCTTCAGAAAATATTCACTTGGCAGGAAATGAAACACCTAAATAAAATTAACAACATGGTTCTCAGACCTGCGTCCAAAAACAAACAGAAAGCTGCAGTGGGAGAAATGCTTAAGCAAAAGGGGCCTGGATTTTGAACTGTATTTTATTTTTATGATTTTCGAATTTTAGAAGTTGATTTTATATCAAATTTACAGGACGGGTGATGGAGTGAAAATTAGAATGTTAATGATTCATCCGGGAGGTAGATGAGTGGTCTTAAGCGTCCTCATTATGACTCTCACTTAGTTACAAGTAATTTTGTCTCAGTCACATGCTTTTTTGGAATATAGATAGGTAAAAAAGATGCATGAGGCAGCCTCTGGAAATAAGGAATTGTCTAAGTATGTCCATAGATTAAAATCTTACTTACATAAAGCATTTTTCTCTCAATCCACTAACAATCAGATTGCAACTTATTTGTAGCATGGAGTAAGACACCTGGTTTAACTATTCAATATCTCAAACTTCCTTTCTATAGTCAGTCTATAAACTGTAAATACTACTACTTGTACTAAAATTACTAGTGTATTAAAATACTAAATGTTTACAGAATAGAGTTTGCAGTTTGGCCGAAACAAAAATGAAATTCAGGCTGTGGAGGATATACCAGGGGCTATAATTTGTTGGGGTTTTGAAACTGTATAGAAATAATCTTCCTATACATTCCAGACCCAACTAAACTCTTTGATCTAGTGGAATCCAGAGCAAAATTCCCCCTGACTCCAAAACACCTGTATTTCTCCTAAGATATTAAACAGGAATTAAGTCCAAACAAAAGAGCTACAATTATCTAACACTTTTGTCAAATATAGACAAGAGTTTCTTTAAGGTTTCCATTGAACAATCCAGATGTGATCAGTATTTACAATAAAGATATTTACACCTCTGCTACTAAAGTGGCACGGTAAGTTTTTGGCCAGGAAAGGAAGAAACACGCAGGGTGAAGTACATATGCTGCTTTTTGATCAACAGTAAGAACTGAAACTTACTGGATTTCCGGTTTCATCATCAAATACTAAAAAAGATTTTCCAACATTGATGAAAATGTTTTTTCTGCAAATGATTCCAGTACTAAAGCAGTCAATATTCTCAATAATGACAGAAAGACTGGTTGAAGAAGTACCCTGAAGGAAACAAAAGAAGAAATGTCCACTTTTAAATATACTAATGTAAATATGTATATTGTTAGATAGTTCTGTTAGCAGAAACCTCAGCGTATGTTTATGCTATAGATGAATCAAAGCCTAAACAACATCAAAAATGAAAAAACAGGACGTAGGACTCAATAAAAATGCACAGAGAGGAAATAAGTACAACAGCAGATTTTAACAGGCAGCTTTAAATCCAGTTTTAGAGAGGCTTTGTGAAAAGTCTCACCTTAACTAGGTAAGCCTTACAAGTTCCAACAAAGTCAAAAGTGAGTCCATCGAAGGTCCTGTAGTGCCGGTCCCCGTACGCCGTGCACATGGATGGGCAAGGCTGGAAGGTGCACTGGAAGGATCCATGCTGGCAAATGCTGAAAAACGTATGACCAATAATGGTAATATCAGCTGCAAGCCCAGACAAATGATTACAGCTATTGCACTGAGAAGAAAAAAAACAAGAGCTGTGCAAGTGTGAGCACTGTGAACAGAAGCGTTTTGAAATGTTGGCTAGAAGCAGGCTGCATCAATTGATTCTCTGGGAAGAAAAAAAATGTACGAATTGAACTCATACCATCTAAGTTTCTTCTTCCCTTAGAATTTTAAGGCTCCAGAATACACAGACACCACAACAAGCCACAGAAAAACAACAAGAAACCACCAAGAAAACCAACAAAACAAGAAACCCAATCCAACGTAACACAATTTATTCTCTAGTGGCACATCAATGATGTGCCGCAAGGACAAAGCCTTCTTTTTCAGCTGTTCATCAAACATTTGTTTCTATACAAGCTGAATTTGAGAGTCAATGTAACATCTCCTTTACTAAAGTCTTCATGCATTCTCTGCTTGAATAAGAATTTCACAAAATCACAAAGGAAATATTTCAGTAGCATTATTTTGGTGCTTAGGTTCCTTAAAAGAACCATGTTGTTGGACTTGCTCTTTTTCCAGGTGTATCATCACCCCCAAACCCCAGCCTAACAGTTTAGGGGCTTCCAGAGCAGTTCAGGTTATGTCTGTGGCCACCTTAAGGATCAAAGGGCTTTCACCACACAAATACTGAATGACTGTTCAGACCTTGCTGAATTCCCTTTGCAGCATAAGGGAACAAGAGGATTCTCTCTGCATAATAAGAGGCTTTGCAGCATTGGGTATTATGCCTCTTTCTGAATCACCCTCTTGGAATCTAATAACATTTTCAGAAAGGAAACATTTTATAAATAATGGATAGAATTTCATTTCCTGCATCCACAAGCAATTATTAAAATGGTATTTCTATGCTCCCAAACGACCCAGACACTTAAACTTCCCTTGATGATGACAGCAAAGCTGGTGCCCTGGCATAGCTTTAGTATAGCTATCTTTATAAATGTAGGTTAAACTAAATAAAGCATTTCATAGAATTTTGGTACATGCCTAAATTTACTTTAAAAAATAAAATAATTTCCTTGTTAAATGAATGCTGCATATTTTACAATTAAAGTCTCAATCTGACTTACAGAAATACTGGATAAATCTCTACCATTTGACATCTCATATACTAAAGTAGCAAGCAGTATGAAGTTTTTTCTCAGTATAAATTTTTGTCAGTGTAACATTTCCTCCATGTTTCTATCACAGTGTCAGTACACCACTGTTTTCAAAAGGGCAGCAAATACCTAGAAAATCTAGGCAGCTCCAACTACTGGTAGCACCAGGTTTCCTCCAGCTCACTCAGCAGTTAACTTGCACCAACATGGAGCCATTGTCCAGATTTTCCAAGACTCTGCTTATCCCATCATTGATTTGCTCCACTGCTCGCATTTTGCATCACTACATGTACAAATACACTAAGCACGTGGCTAAAATAAGTTAAAAATAATACTAAAATAAGTTAAAACATGTGAGAAGTGTTTGCTGTATCAAAGCACAAGGAGATGGCAGTAGGACTTGCACAGCTAACTCCGGTCACCTCAGAGCAGTACCTAAGGAAGGAACCTCATCAAGCTGATGCAGAGGAGGGCAAACAGAAGCAATTTTATTTGGACTGGAAGATGAAGTGTTGCTTCTCATGTTCTCCTGAGACATCAGGTTTTACTTTCACTCTTGGCCTATTCAAATCTTTCTCCATATGCTGATCTCTTAAGGGCCTGTGCAGAAACATTTATTAAAATGTAAAGACTAGGGAGCTCCTTTGCATAGTCTCTTTCAGGAGTCTTAACACATTTATAGTCAGAAGGAAGGGATTAAGAGGTACACAAATGTCTTCAAAACACCAAGCTTGTTTCACAGTAAGTGAACTAACATTTAGTTATCAGAATCTAGAGAGCCCTGGTTGGAAAAGCAAAACTACCAGCATATTCTAAACTTCAAATAGCTTTTTCAATAAGAAGTATTTGCTAAAGAATACAGGAGGCCCAATTCAGCAGCCCACAGAGAGCGACCAGCAGCTGCTCAAAGGTCTCAGCATGATGACAGCAGACCAGCAGATCTACCTGCACCGCCCATCTCTCCTTGCACAGCAGCCCACCAAAATATTGCTCTGACACCCTCAGCCTTAGAACCTTTTGTGTTTCATGTTGTCACTACACGCTTATTTCAGGCACTTGCACTGAAAGCAAAACTTGGGAAACCTAGAACTACAGGCCAGTCAGACCCCAGAGCTTGGGTTGAAAGTTCCTGTCAGTTCACCAGTAGTTTTGCCAACTTAAGAAATTATTTTGTCCGACATGCTACTGTTCGATAGACAAATCAAGGCAATATCTATGTTGTTAGTAGTACAACAGATACGAATAAGATGATATTTAGTATCAACAGATACTAACTTTGTGCATTAAACTCTGCTATATGATAACTTCTATGAGTGCCTAAGTGGGTTTGTTTGCACAGAAGCACTCTCATGCTTTGCACATTTCCCTTAACCTATCGGATACACCCCTTCATACACACCCAGCAGACTCAGCTTTTATATGCTTTGTATCAAGCACAGCTTGTTGCAGACTCCCTTCTAATAGTGGACAACCGATTGCTAAAAAGCCATTATCACTTAATATGTCTTTGTTTCTGGGCATGGAAGACTACAAAAGCCATGGCAACCTTAAGGATTTCTGCATGAATTAGTGAGCCTGGCCTCAGGGAAGAAAAAAAAAAGAGAGAGAGAAGGCTAAATATCCAGTGTCTTTGTGCCTGCACTGCTGCTGCCTTTGGTGAAGTCTCATATAGATCAAATGGGATAAATTACTTCTCTCTGTTGCAAGCAATCCCACACCAGGTCCAAATGCAGAGGCCTTTGGAAACAAGGGGGTGAACAACCCGGGTCGCTTTACCTGCCTGCCCAGTGGAGATGGCTTGTAAGTCGCTTCACCAGTCGACCAAAGGGCTACAAATCTCTTCTAGAGCAGCTACTGAGGACCTGACGAGAGGCAGAGGAAGGCAGTCAGCACAAGGCTGGAGGGGGCATGACATCCAGACAAGGCAGAGCCTGCTGCTGACTGGACAAGCCTTCCCTGGGCTAGGCTACCCTGAGCTGTGCAGGCCAGGAGCAGCAGCCCACCAGGGGACACCAGTTAAAGGCTCCTGGCAAGCTCCAAGAAGGGCATGAAAGGAGGGAGCTGCTCTGCTGAGAGTCTGGAGAATCTACGCTGAGGCTCTGGTAAGACAAATAGCACTGCTTGGTGCCAGCTTGCAACATCCCGAAGTTAGAGAGGAAGGCAGGCAGGGACCAGCAAGAAACAAGCTTGTTCCAAGGTCGGGTAGGTGGGGGATATTTTCACACTCCCGTGTGAAATTATTAAAATGTGTATTAAAATGTGTATTAAAATGGCATTAAATCACATCCCACTGAGAGGGCTCGAGGAGACTTGGCAGGGTATATGCTGCACTTACAACACTGGATAGGAAAAGGAGTAGGTTTCTGAGTGTATTTAAACAATCCTATCAACCCTTGCCTATTGGGCTTCTCCCTCTGAAAGCTGATTGATTCATCACTTATCCACATACGCAAAATCAGCTACCAATTTGTCTGTTTCTTTGCTCAGTACATGATGTAGCTCTGTACTCCCCTTAATTCAACATAGTAGTGGGTGCATACATATGGATACAGAGTTATGTTCCAGTCTCTAGACTGCTCAGATTTGATGCTAAATGTGAAAAAGAACAAGTAAAAATCTTTTTTAAAAGTCACTCAAGTGTAATATTTAAGGGATTTTACCTATACTTTAGGAATACTAACCATGACCTTGAAAACAAACAAAAAAAATCATTTTCTAAATCAAGATTTTTAAAAGCTAAGTAGATCCCAAATAGTTATTATTTTCTTATGTAAAGCTCTTTGAAACAACAAACCCGAAACCAATTTTGATAGCTCTTTGAAGAAATGTAAATACAAAGTCAAAGTAGATGATTTACCATAATCTGCTGTGAATTTATACTGAAAACATGTGAAGGGAAAAAAAAAATCAACTTACAAATACACAACTAAAATGAAATAATCACTTAAATAGATCTCCACTTACCATGTATGACAGGATGAAGTTACTTTGTCACCTGGAAAATATTCCTTTCCTTTCCATGAGCACGGACATTCATCTGCATCCAAGCACATATCCCCATGTTTCACAAGACTGTCAAAAAGAGAACAAAAAATACACGTTCAGCAGTAGTATAGCTGGTATCCAGATACGAAAATATTTTCCTAAGCTTTATAAAGTTATTAACATCATTGTTATTGAAACCCAAATAACTTTTAAAGTCTTCTGAAATGGCACAATTTTATTAATAATTGTGCATGAGCAAGTTGGTATCTTCCTTTCAGGTACTTGAATATTTTAATCTCTACTAAGTGCCAGCACTTTGGGCACTGAGCCTTTAATCACTAACCCTCTGAAGACTGACTCATCAGTATACAAACGTTAAGGTCAGGGAAATTAAGAATTTCTAGAAATCTTCTAAATTTCACCAAATTTCTTGTAACTCAGCCAATTAACTTGCATTTAACTGAAGCCAAGAGACAACCCATGAGATGTGGGAGCCATCACAGCCCTTTGTTCTCGTGGTATGTACTCCTGCTATCCAAAATTAGTGGCATATTTAGTCTAAGGACTTTTAAATGAGGATTTCTTCCTGACCTCTTCTTTTCTTTCCCTTTCCTGATTGAAAGATTTGCTGTAGTTACGCTACTTGCTCTGTGGATAATTTAATCAATATCAAAAGAGCTACCCTGGCTGCATGAAATGGTTGTAATTAATCTGTTTATATTTGTTTCTGCATGACAGGCACCTTCATGCAAGCAATTACAAATATACTCAATTTGATTGGCAGAAGTACCCTCACAGTCTTCAAGGGAGATTTTCATGATAACACAGCTAACCATATGCATAGCTATTCACAGTTCAAGACTAATGCTTAATGAATTTGTGCTTATACACAGCTCCTAGAGAATCAGATAAAAATGGAAAACTATTTAAAAAAAAAGGGAAAAAGATTACTTTAATAGAGAAAGAACAGAGGAATTCTTGCCCAGCAAGACTAAATAGAGCAACTAGTCCTAATTTTAAGGTAAAATGTTTGTGGCTTTTCGATAATATTCAGAAAATCTGAAATTAGATAAAGAGCGATAGATAAAGAGAGATCTCAAGTAGATTCTACAAGTAAATGTCAGGAGATATAACAGAAGTATTGAGTTTTTTTATTAAATAAGCTATCATTTCACTGAGCCCAGGAAAGTTGCATTTCTTCCAAAAACTGATTTTTTTTTTAAATATTGTAATGCTATTGGGTGGGCAAAGAGATAGCAATATGGGACCTGAGGGTCCAATAACAGAACAGCTGTGATAACAAATCAATCTCTCAAACGAAAAATGTGAAACTTGAACTCCTGACAAGCTGCAGCAGTGTCTTTCACTCCAACTGCGGCAGCTCCAGGTTGTTTTGATCCTATACCAGACCCCATTCAATACAACATCAGAATGCAGAGCAACGAGCATGCCAGTTCCATAGTAAAAGGATTCCTCACAGGCACCTTGCAGTCTATGATGATCCTTGTTTCTAATGTTTGAAACATATTTGTATTGAGAAATAAACAGTCTCTCAAAATGCTACTCTCAGGAAGATAATATTTTTTCTTTTTCAAGGTAAGTTTGTGTGGAATCCCAGCACCTCTCTGTAGCAATAAAAATTTTATACAGATTTTCCTGCGTTCCTGACAGATTCATTGTTCCTGACATTTAGCACTATAATTTGGGCAAGATCCAGTGCCATGGGCAAGACATGGTAGGTGTGAGGCACAGCCATGACAAACAGGGTGACAATACTGTTTTGTTTCCCTGCTATCCAAGAGGAAACATTTCATCATTGAATTCATGCCAAAACATTTTATTTGCTTGTAATAATGAGCTGGAAATTTGTATTTGACAAATTATACTGTACAAATTTGTAATTTGTATTTGACTTGGACTCTTCTTCAGTGTGTTATTTATCAGACAGAAATTCACAGCTCTGTAAGGCTTATGAATGGGAACACGCAGAACATCATAAACCCTCCTCTCCCACTAAACTGAAAAACTGTAATTTTCCTCCAGGGTGGGTGAAGTGTTCTTTGTAATCCATACTTATTTCAAGCATTGTGTCACTTGGAGACAATCATCTGTGAGACTGAAATTCCCACTGGTTTAAAGCTGCTCAGAACTGAATGGGGCACATTCAGACACAAAGAGATCACACTGACAAGGTAACACTAAATGCAGTTTTTTCCTCACGTTATTACACTGGATTAAAAAAAAAAGTGGTAACAGCTTTCTCTCTTGTAAAGCCAAGCAAATGGATAGATTTCAATGATCTAAGAATTCACCACAAATACCCTACAGAGAGGCCTTGCACAGCTCCTCTTTGAAGTATCAGACATTCTTCTTGATGCTTATACCTACTGTCCAGCCCACAACGAACTGCACAGACACAAGGACAACTATCTCGCTTCACCCTGCTGAACATTCACTTTCATTATTATCTTATCTTACTATTACAGCTTTCTGCATTCACATACACAGAAATACGTAAATAATCTTGGTAAAGGCCCCATTAGAAAAAAAATGTCACCTGTGAATCACCAAACACTTCTTTGCTTCTGCAAAACTCACAAATCTGGACCAAAACATTTTAAAAAATTTATCTTTCCCCTCTTCCAGCACAGCAGTTTCCAACAGGTTGGGTATTGCACGAGATCCTTCCCCTCTCTCCTGCAACAGCCTGCCATCAACTGATTTATGCAGCCACAAGAACTTTTGCCACAACAATAAATTTTCTCTCAGAGTTTCACAGATCTTCCTACAAAGGTCTGTAATAGGGCGTAAGGGAAGGAAAAAAAAAAAAAAAAAAAGGCAGCAGGGAGCATTTCTAATCCCAGAATTCCACTGCTACCCATGACTTGTCTAACCATAAAACAAGATAAATTTTGGGAGAAAATCACATATTGGTAACATTATTGCAGCACCTAATGCCTTCATTACAGTTCACTCACTGTCTAGACAGAGAGAATTAATACATTGCTACTGAATGTTTTCTTTCTTGTTTGGGGAGCTCCTTGGAACCTCTTCTTCCTTTTCCCCCTGGTTTATTATACCAAAATATTAAGTAACTTTGCAGAATACTTGGAAGGTTTTCATTATTCTCACTATACCCTTCCATCCTTCTGTGTTTACAAATGATTTTGATGCTTTAAGTGAGATAATCAGTTTCTTTTGCAGCTTCACCCTGGACTGGAAACCTCCCTGCCACCAGCACTAGAATTTCAGAAAGTAACTCTGAACATTATGGAAGTCTTCCTTTGAGCTAAGTGACAGAGTTTAATATTCCTCTTCTTAAAAACAAGTCAGAAAGCAGAAGTTAATATGAAAAGGTGCTCAAGAACCTGAATGAAGCTGGTGAAGTTTTACTGTCAATTAATAAAAGTACAGGGGAAAAAAATCAGAGATTTATTTGCAGCTGGTAAAAGAGATCAAAAAAAGTAGGAGACCAAGAGGGTTTGTAAGTATTGCAAGAGGAAATAAGGAACTCTAAAAGACATCAAGGAAATTTACAAGTCTGCAAAGCAGAAGAGGATGGAAAAGAACTGGATTGGCTTGTAATGGCACTGCAATCGATGTTTCCTTTGGAAGTGAGCTCCTGCACCTTTAGCATGCTGTGTCCATAGCCATCAGAAACAGAAACTGGCATAAAATCCTGTGTGGATAAATATTAGTTCCTGAAACACCCAAATACAGCAATGTTGGTGTAGTCTTTGCAAGAAGATCATATTTTCCTGAGGAAATAGTCAAGTGCATAGCCATGATGTTATGTATCCCCATGGGGGTTTATCTTATTTGCCTGGAAAACATTAAATCTTCTTGACAGACCTCTCCAAAACTCTGCCTAAACCAGAAGAAGTAACAGATTAAAAATACTTAGCCTGATAGCAGCAGCAGGGCCATCCAGAAGAGAGAGGTTTGGACAGAACACAGTTTTTATTTTCATGCTAATAACAATAGTGAATTCTGAGTTTAAACTGAGTAGCTGAAAAATTATACTAAACACACATCAAAAGCACAAGACTTTGATTTAATCTAAGTAGACTTATTTCAAGATGTAACATGATCAATGTAATTACATCAATAAAGGTAAGTTTTCTAAAAATATTTGAAACTCATCTGTATTCTTCCCCCATTAATAGGTTTGTTTGTCCATAGGCACATTTACAAGACAACATCCATTGCCTTCTTTGTGAAAATTAGAAAGTGATGAGTTTTGGGGTTTTTTTTTAAAAAAAAAAACCTTCCAAGAATGTGTTTAAGCTCCTTATGTGGCATTTGATGCATACCACGGGAATACTGTGATAATTTAGAAATTTGTGGAAGGAAAACCTGGCATGATATTCTTTAGTTACAAAATTTCATTACAATTAGTGGATACTACAGCTTTGAATTTACTATCCCTTCATTTATCTATTTTATGAGAGCAATAAGTGATGGGAAAAAAGGAACAGATATAAAAATTCTTATTATGTTAAATTTCCTCAAATTTAGTAGGGTCCAGTTTTAGCATAAAATACATTCTTTGCCATGAATAATAACAGTTATCTCCAGGGTGTGGGGCTGGGAGAAAGAAGGACTGTTTTTGTTTTTCCTAAATCAACATAAGGAAACATTTTGTCAGACATTTGGCTTTAAAAAGTGTCTCACATAACTATAAACAATTAAATACATAGTTCAAGGAAAAAAGAAAACTTCAATACAATTGCCTTGTGCTCTTGAGGTTCAAGCAGACTCATAGGCCATAAAAATAAACAGATATACTTGGGAAAATGGAGCACACTACATTCTTAGTTACTCTAGAATGGTGCTGCTTCCTTTTTAAGGCCAGTCTATTGACACTCTATAAAATATTGAGTTGGGTATTGGATGTTGCTGAGCCATGAGAAATGAAGTGACTTGGATGTACAGATAATCACTACTGACAACCAGCTGAGAATTAACTTTTTATTCCCTTTCAGTACTAACATCGAGTGGGAATTTTAAAAAGTTACTAAAACAAGGAGAAAATTACAGCCAGTTTTATAAGCATGATTAGGAAGAGAAGTTTGGTCATGATTCAAAGTTCAAAAAAGTTAATCATGACGATTTTGAAACTAACTGCAAAGTTAGTAGAGATTCCTTGATTTAGGTTAATTGTATAGTGGTTGGTTGAATTAACATAGCTTTATAAAGGGAACAAAACCATAAAAGGGAAAGAATTAGGAAGATCTAATAGGCAGATGTAACAGAAGCAATAGAAAACATTACTATTTGCATTTGGGACAGTATGTATTTCAAGCTATTGATAAAACTCCCAGAATTTGTAATTATTATTCAGATTTTGGGACTGGAAGGCCTTGGTTTTTCCAGCAAGAATGAGTTAATATCAAATAGACATGGAAATTGATAAATATTTCAGTTAATGGAAATGTAAGTGGATAACATGATCTAAAAGAAATATTGATGTATATTATTAAACCATCTGACTGATTCAGCCCAAAGAAAAGTACCTGCCTTCAAAAATCTGCTTAAAATCACAGAACCATTTAGGTTGGAAAAGACCTCTAAGCTAATAACTCCAACCAGCATAATACCCCCACAAAACTACCTATACTGCAAATACAGTACAAATTTTATACTGCACACTCTGTAAAGTATAGCTCAGTTAAATCCAACTCATGCTGCAGTCAAAGGGTAAAATCCTGTCAGTGGAGGACGTGAGAAAACACAAGTCATTCCTTCAGGAAAGTGACTGCTTTTCTCGAGAGCAGCACTAAGAGCAGGCTGTAAGCAGCAATGAACAGAAGCTGTTTCAGAGACCGTTACTGGTCTGGTTGGAGACCATGGAAAACTAAGGGAATAGGACAGGCACAAACCAGCAAATGTCCATTTGTAGCAAACATGTCACATAGCATGCAGGAATGTAGGAAGATATTACTGGTTTTTCCCTTCCTTTTCTTTGACTCTGTCTTTTCTCCTTGTGTCTTCTGCAGTCTGATTAAAGATTCTGCTGCCCTGTCAAATCATGCACATTTTATATAGTTAAGGAGGGAAAAATCATTTGATTCGTAGAAAGCCAGAAGCGGAAAATGCAATTCAAATACTGTACTTGAAAAATTATGCACTGAGAGTATTACTTATTTTTTTGAAATGCAACATAGAAATAGAGAACATTTCCATTTAAAAGGTGACAGACGAAAACCAGTATGAAAAAATATAAATAAAGTTTTAAAAATGACTTAATATCTGAGGCAAAGTAAGGTGAACCAATTTTAGAAAGTGAATTCCAGGAGAACTAATGTTTGATATCAACAGCTTCTAAAATAGACAGAAAGTATATCATCAATTTTTACACTTTAAGAAATGTAACCCATAGAATGATCTCCTGCAAATTTAGATATTTACTTAAGCATGGTTACTTACATTTGATTTACTCACTGCAGAGGAAAAAGAATGAAGCACAGCTGTACTATAAGCACAAAAAAAGAAGGAATGCTAGAAGTAGTGAATTATTTGAAAGAATATTTCAGACTCCAGATGGTAGCAAAACAGACTGCAAAACAAAAATATTGCCCCCTTGAAATCTTAACACCACTTCTGTGAAAACAGGTTTTCCTTCCCTTTTTGTTAAGTACCTTTCAGTGTATCACTGAGGAATAATCACCCCACTAAACAGATCAGAAAGGTCCTTCCTCCTGGAAAAACACAGCTTCCTATGCAGGTTTCTCAGTTGTGACATGCTTGCTTTACTTCACTCACCTTTTTAAATTAGTTTACCTAAGTCAGTTAATCAAACACATTAAACTGATTTCATTACTGCTTAAATCAGCTTAGCTCACACGTAATGAATCAAGGTAAAGCGATGCAAGATCTCAAAGAGGAACAAAAGCACGAATAAAGGAATTAAACTTATTACTTCAGGTAAAGGACTAATGTTAAGATCAAAGAAATTCCATGGCTGTTTTACTCTTCCAAAGTGGACAATGTCACCTCAGTTTTCCATCTCACCAGTAAGAACTGATAGCCTAGAAAGGGGATTTTGAAGTTGCACAAATCCACAGTGCATTCGAATCCTGCACTGCTTGAACTGACACGAACACAGGATGAGGTATTGTGTAAAGGTAATGGTATTTCACCTGTTTTTTTTTTTCCAAAAATTAAATTAAAATTTTTTCATTACTGTGCTGTACTGACTCTGACTCGACTGTGTTCCATCTGCAGCATGAATCATCATAGTGTGAATTCAGCAACTGACTTAAAACATTAGGGCTCTTCAGATCCAGCTTCTATCCAAAAGCAACTCTTACTAAACTTCCTAAGTCATTAAGATTCATTATCTAAATAAAAAAACCTGCATAGTTAATACACAGCATAAGTCTCTCACTTTTCCAAAAGCACACCAAAATCCCACACACCTTTAGGATCATCTCAATTTTTCCTAAAGTAACCTCAAATAAAAGCATAAATATATAAGCAATATAGCACCACTACAGCTGAATACTTAAAATATAAGTGTTGACACGTTTGCAAGTGACTTTAATTTCTACTTCATCAGTACAGGCTGACATTCCTAGTTCAAACCCTAGGCTTGTAACATGGTATCCTAGTTCTGCCTTAAGCAGCACGGAGGGTAAAATCCTGAGGCACAAAAAAGCCTCTGCCTTCACACCTCCTCAAAAAAATCCCAAAACAAATTTTAAAAACCCAAGCAAACAAACAAAACTCCAAACAAACAAACAAACCCCATATAATTTCGTGTTAGTATCTCTACTGGCAATGTACAACCATAGGAGAACAGAATTCAGTTTGCCAAAGATACAGTAAAGACAGAAATTCTTAATTTTGTATTTTTGTCCCTTAGAAATCGTGACACTTTGCCTCTTACAACCATAAAACCGTATTATCAGACCTTTGGGATCGCCAACACTTGACACTGAATCTTTCAATGCTAAAAAAACGTAGTTGCTTACATTGCAGACCTAAATTACACCAGGAAGCAGAGATTACACAAGCTCAGAGGTTATGCACAGCAAAATCGCAGAGAATAAGAAGTTTATATGATCTGAGTTGCCAGCCATATAGCGCTGCTGAAGGCAGCTTTGATGTATGTCAGCCTGGTCCAAGTGGGCGAGTTTTTGCAATTCTGAAAACATCTGCCTCCAGTTGATTCAAAAATGTACCTTAGCACAGTGCTGTTTCACCATGGCACCATACTGTGAGCTCAACTAATTACAGGTTCACTTCACGTACACCTTCTGACATTTCATGTTTCTGAGTGTTGAGGTAAAATCTGAAAATCCTGAGTAGCAATGTTTTATCATGAGATTGAAATATCTACACATCAACCCATATGAGCCCACAGACTTCAACTGAGCTATTTCAATCCATTTCAGCTGAGGCTCTGGCTTTTACCCTTTGTTTTACGGAGGCTCTCAAGGTACAAACAATAATTTCAGAATTATAAATCTAAAAAACTTCAGGCTATGTGCTTAAGAAACTAAATCCCATCAAGGCTGGCATAACTTAAACACATTGTTGTTATTTTTATATTCAAAATTTTCTCAACAATACAGTGCTTGATTCCACAACAGCTCACCTGGACATCATCAGCATGAATCCCCAAGACTTAAGAGATCCTTTTGAGGGAAAAAATACTGAAAATTATGCCTATGAATAAACAAACTTGTCTCCCTCAGCCAAATAAGAGGCTAGATATTTGAAAAAAAAATCTAGATAAACACAATTCTGCTGTAACACACAGAATGAATCAAATTATTTCAATGTCATTTCTATGTTCTTGTTATTTTGATCATATTATCATGGCATATTTAACTCCACTTGTCTCTTGATTTAGCATCTATTATGACTTCAAGAGGCAGTATCGTGGTGTAAGACTTCACAAGCTTGATGGTCACCCTTTGAGATCTCATATTCTCCAAGGAGAATTCTACTGAGTAGAAATCCTCAGCAGAATTAATTACTCAATCACGTTCGTACATCCAAAGATGCAAATCTGTCCGTACTCACCCTGGTGGGCAGACACAACCTGACACACAAGGAAGGTGTGCTGAGAAAGTGAGGTTTAGCAGCTGATTCTCACAAGTTCTCTCTCTGCTGAGCTCGGGATCCACTTGTGGATTACTGCAGTTAATATAAATCTGTCCAACTGGGCAGCCGTGTGCTGGGGGGAAAAAATTGACAAATGCTTCAGTCTTCATACCTGAAATTTTGTATTCTGTAAATGTGTGCGATAAGGATTTGTAACACATGAATGTAACATGCAGCAATGCTAGTAACATTCAGTGGCCTCTCCTGTAGACAGTTAACTCCATAGAATACCTATGTTTCTCATATGAAACACTGACAGGAAGATACTCTTTTAGTAAGGGACATGATTTTCTAAACAGTTATTCAGGAATTGGTCCTCCAAAACAGAAGTGTACCACCAACAGAGAAACAAAAATCAAGAGAAAGTAAAAAAATGTCAAGAGAAGGTCTGAGACCTGCGTGTGACTTGCCATGCTGGAGCCACTGACTATGGACAAAGCAAATCTATTGCACTGCTGGTTTTGGGCTGCACTGAACATACTGTGAGCACAGAAAGTAGTGTCAGTGTTTTAAATTGGTTTTGGTCAATTGCTGGGGTTTGCTGCTTACTTATTTGTTAAGGAGAGAGGTTCTGGAAAAATCGTAAAAAAATCAGTAAAACCACCACCTTCAAGTGCACAGAGAACCAATTTCTAGCCAAGGAGTTGGCAATTCCAGAATGGAAACCTCAAATAAATGACTTTCTCACTCAAATGAAATGAGAATCATAACATGAGTATGGACTGTAATACTTCATGCCATATGAAATCCACTGCAGTAGGAAAAGCAGTTGATTCATTGCCTTGCACAATATGACAAAATTTTTTCTTCATATTTCTATTAGTCAGGGTTTCTGGAGGGGAAGAAAACATATCTGTGAAAAATTACTGCATTACTGCCAAGGTTCAGTTTGTACACTCATTATTTGGGGCAAAGCTAACCTTTGTTTGCCCTTCTGAAGGTCTGCTGTTTATCCTGCAGCTAAGCTTATCCATATTAGCAATCTAAAAAAAATATAATATTTTAAAGTACTGGGGGAAAAAACTTGCTCAGATTTAACAGTATTTTGAACAGTTAGGCTGCTGAAAAGCAGAAGCATTACTATCAATCACACAAATATGTAATTATGGATCCCCTCCTGGAAGTTCATTTGTACACATTGCACTATCTCCTAGTTCAGACAAGGGGTTCCACAGAGGTTGGAGGAAATGTGTTCATTGGACTTGAAGAATCTTTTTCCTCTCCCTTCACTCACCTATTATGTTGTTATCACAGTTCATTACTCCGTCCCTGCAATGGCTGCAATAGAAATACACAAAGATGTAGTGAGAGCCAGGAAGACCTAAAATATTAATATAGTCTATTTAGTAATGCAGTATAATTCAATACAAAATAATTTTGCAAATGTTTGCACTGAATGTTACAACTGTGGATAAAGTGTTCATTGCCTCAACGCACGCAGAACATTAGTTAAACTTCAAACTTTTGCTTTATGCATAATGTTATTGTGAGTTAAAATGCATGGGCTGACAAAAAAAATCATACAGGAATATACCCCTGTACTGCTCCCCAAAATGCATTTCCCCTACACGAAACAGTTCAAAACTGCATAAAACTCAATCCTAACAAGGTACTGTATGGAGGGAAGCACTGAGAAACCTAACACTGCCTGCTACTTTCTAATTTGAGCCAAAATAGTCCAGTACTTTTCTAAAATGGTAGCAGCTCCTGTTGCAACTCATTGTCAGGCAAAACTGTCGCGGTGCTGGCTTAGTTTCAGGTCCTGGTGTTCACTAGAGAACCTGAGTCCGTGAAATCCAGCACTGTTTTCCCATTCTTTTGCAAGGGCTAAGGCATCCCCAGGACTCCTACGGCTACTCAGCAGATTTAGAATCAAATTCTGTATGTGCTACAGCCTCCCTGTGAATGTATTGGACCCCAAAGCCCTGCAGGGAGAGTGCTCAAGGACTGCACAGTATCACTCAGCTAACAGGAAAAGCAGTATCAAGGGGAACTGAGAGGGAGGCAACTCAAATGCTGATGTAACATCAACGAAAATACTTTGAAGAACTGGTTGAAAACAACATAGCAGATAAGCTATTCCACAGACAAACATGAGAGGGAATTCCAGTTTGAAAGTGGAAGTTCCAAAAGAGAAGCAATTGAGAAGAAAAAGGACAGGGACAATACGTTAAATATTGTAATTTTTTTCTTATAAAAACAAAGTAACAGATAAAAATTCAACACATAGTATTTTTTTCCCAGCTCATCCACACATTTATTCCTGTATGATTCCTAATGTATTACCTAGCACAAGGTAATTCTCAGGAGCTGGCAGTGTGTGTCTCTACTTTTGAAAGCCTTTCCTCCCAACAAATATATATACAGCCTTATTAAAACAGCTCAAGTAAAAATCATGACTAAATGGGAGACACAGATCTCTATCTAAAGTTCTAGTAGTTATAAACCAGTAGATTTTATTTTTATTAACACATTGACATGAAACATAAGCTGCCAGATCCCAAACAATTCCACTGAAATCAACAGAAACAGGATTTTTGTCTACAGTAATTTTTTTTAAAACTACCTTTGTGGATGATCATATCTGCATTCAGCCATATATCCATGACAGAGCTCAGCAAAATTAGCTAAACTAGACCTTTGAGAACGAAGATTGAAGATTTTGCCAGGAGAAGCCCTTCCCTTGACTGCCAGTGCTGTTTGGCACAGGTTCTGTGAACAAAAATACCCTGGGAGGGCAGGCAACAGCGCACCCAGCCTTTGCACAGCCCCGTAAGCAGAACGGGCTGCCTGGCACCCTCCAGGGAATCTGCCCTAAGGTAAAAATAAGGTAACTTAATGAATAAGATATTGATTTATAATAATCAGTATTATGGACTGCTGACAAGAGTAAGAAGGAGTTTGTGTGTGCTTACTAAGAGCCCCCACTGCAGTAGGTGTCTGACAACACCAACCTCTAACACGGCCTTTACAACAAACTAAAGTACTACACTCATCTATCACAGACATGATTTTGTCTGCTCTGCTTTTAATTAAGTGCTGTAACCACTGATACAGGCAGTGAGAGCTCAGATATTATTTCTGAAAGCTTGTTATTTACAGAACTTGCCGTCCACATTTCTTAGCATTCTCCAGACAGAAATAACTGTCAAAAAGGATGCATCTGGCAGCAGCCAGGATTGTTTAACGAGCTTTCCTCTTTAAAGTCATGACTGTGATGTTGCAAATGGAAGAGCAAGAGGACAAGAACAAATGCCAAATGTAAGGAACAATTAACAGAGATGCTTATTTACCATTGGCTGCTGCTGACAGTTTTTTGTGCTGTTTCTTAGTTGATAAAAGCCACATTGCTCTTTTATAATGATTCTATACTAGTGGAAGACAGATTCTTAATAGTTCTTCATAAATGGATTTAGAATCTGGTAAAGGGAAGGAGAATAGCAGTGAAGATCTATGGACAGACAGGAAGTGTCTGAGCATTTCTGAAGCTCTCCACATTAGTATGGATATAAAAAATTATTGTGGCCTTTCTGTTTCACACTTCAATATATTGCATTACAAATCACAGCAGCCTGAAAAGCCTAAGTTCTAAAGGACCTTTGTCAAACACGGAGAACACTGATGCAGGTTTATTCTGGAGGTTTCATTAAGAATTACTAAATCAATGAAAAGAAAACCCAACAAGCTAGCCGGAATGATTTGATAGAACCCTTAAAAGAGTGACACAATTCTGTTACGTGAAAACACAATTTTGTATCTTACCATTTGCCTAAAGATGTCATGACATTTTCTCCAGGGGGATAGTCAATTCCTTGAAAGTAACATGGACATTCATTTCTGGAGTGGAGAAAAAGCACGTTACTGATTAACCCAAACTGAAGAAAGAAAACAGAATTCCTATTGACTTAATTGCTGTTCGAATTTCGGTTGGTTATTTCGTTGGTTTTGGTGAGGTTTTCTGGTTAGCTGCTTGTTTCGCGGTTGTTCTTTTTTTTTTTTTTTTTTTTTTTTTTTTTTTTTTTTTTTTTAATGAAGGAAATTGATCTCAATACTGCCATACAACTCAAGCACATTTCAAACTAAACCAGTAGGAAAGTGGAACCCTATGTTTTGTCTCCCTTATATGCCAAAAACCAGGCAGGAATGTAACAACTAGCGCTGATGATGTTGGAGGAGTGTACACGCTATAGAAAAGCTATTTTTGATCACCACAGGTATCAGTTCTGTATAATTCTAAGAGACCCTGTCAAGTTTACAGATGCATGTCATCTACAAGTGTACATGTTTATTAGCTTCCCACTCTGACTTGCAAATGTGGTGGTCTGAAACAGCACGTGTGAGTATCAGAACTACAACTTTACCCACCTCTGTACACATCGTTCAGTCTTGGTATCCAAATACATTCCAGAGGGACAAGCACAGCCTTCAACACAATCACTGCTGCATGTCTCTGGCACAGACAGGGCTTGGCAGGTTCTGCCACAGGTAGATACACAAGTACTGTACTCCTTTGTACCTTCACATGAAAGAGCTGTCCAAACGAAACAAATATCTCAAATTACGGTGCAAGAGACTGAAGTACCTCCCAACAGTTTTCTGATAAACATCTCCATTCTTTCATTCCCAATCACATTAAATTCCACTAAAATTGCTATCCTGGCACTCTGCTGTGTAAACTACACAGATGTAAATCCACAGTAATAACAAGTGCAAGGAGTCTGTGCAGTTAATCCAGATTTACACTGTGGAAACTGAACAGCTGAAGCCTTTTTGCCTCTAACTCTGAAAATACTTAGCTCTTGTGTATGGGCTTTTGGAAGTGCACAGCATCTTAAAGAAAACATGGAAAGCATTAAATAAAATGTGTATAGATCGCAGATGTTGCACAATACCATCAAAAGTTTTTTTTCTCTCCCTCTCTCTCTATATAAATGTATATGTCTCTTTTAAAGCTCTACTAAAAAAAGTCTGAAGCTCTTGAAATACTAACAGATTCACATATTTTAAATCCTACAAGCATGACTTTTTGAATAACCTGTAAGAAGATTATACTTGCTTCCAGAAAAGTAAAATAAAATCAAATAGAACAAATGGCTTGAAAGACTCTTTCAATCATAAGTGGACACATCCATTCAGGCCACAAATAAGGCAAACAAGCCAGTCTTGTCAGATATGCATACAGATACTCCAGCTTGAGATGCTTAAGCTGGACCAACTTAATCCTCTTTATCATGTATTAAAACATGAATAACTACATGATATGATGACAACTGCTAAATCTTAAGTTCTTGAATGCTCCTTAGAAATGATTTTCAGACTTGTTAATAGAGCCAGACTTACAGCAGGGGTGTCAGTTTTAGATTGTTTGATCGGGTTTCCAATTATATATATTTTTAAAAATATATGCAAGGGCCTAACATGTCCTATCAATATCTTTCACATCACTAAAAATGAACATAAACTAAAGAATTTAATATTATCCCATTCCTTTGCTTGTGAGGCTTTACGGAGTAGATAACAGATGTGACCTTTATCTATAAAGACTATATATATTCTAAATTCTTCTATTCATTTTAAGCTAAGTAACAACAATACCAAGTTTCAACACTTGCTTCAGCACTTTGTGTATTTGGCAAGAGAATAAGCCAAGAGATTTTCAGACACCAGAAGTCAACAGTAATCCAACTAAAACTGCTAAATACCATCATTCTTCTTGTTATTTTAAAAAATTACACAAACCTAGCATCTACGAGGAAAAGAAATCTATTCATGCAGTTCATGGATAATATCTATACGGTATGAGATATGCAATGCCATATAATAAGGACAGACATATTTTGAATTCTGTATACATTTGAAGCCCTCCAACTACTTAAAAAAATTATAACGTTTCATAAGTCAAAGAACTAAAGGAAGGAAACTGCAAAGGAAGAATCCTCTAAGAACATTGGTACTAGCTCTGTCTTGATAAAAAATAACCTTGTCCTGTGTGCAAAAGATCACACTAGAATGAATCTTTTTCCTCTTTTAAAAGATTGTATTGATTTAATTTTATTTTCTGATTATCTCTGAAGTCCTCCAGCAGTAATTATTTAAGTCTAGAAGTGAAAGTAAACTCACCACAATCTGGGACAGCTCCTCTGAAGTCTATTACAACTCCAAACCTTCGGCAATGATGAGCGTAATGGGCCAGAGCAGAGCAAAAACAAGTCTGTCCACATTTGCAAGTGTCTCTTCTGCACTGCTCAAAATAGGGAACAGGACTCAAATAGGGGTAGCATGGAGCAAAAAGATCTTTCGTAAGGATGCTACAAGCTTCCGCTGCATAAGAGGCTACACAAATAACAGATTAAAAACTGTTTCAGTGAGGGAGTTTAAAAAGACTTGGAACAAGAAGTGTCTTCTATACAATGCAACTGATCATGGTTATATACTATTGCCACATAAACCTTTTGATCTTTGATAACTATACAGCTGTGCAGAAGAACTAACATTTATGTCCAAATCTGCTACCAAGAATGCAGCTTTTTAGTGTTGCACATTGTGTAAATCACTCAGAAGACAGGTGACGTTGCAGCAGGAGACACGACAATTCTCCAGCACTGCTAAAATTAGAGGCAAAACTTTAATATTCTACCTCTGTGTCTTTACAAGTGTGCAGTGTCCAAAACAAGAAGTGGTAGGAACTGTGAAAGGGACATAACTGATCACCTACAAAGTTCATCATTATTAAAAGATGAACATCCCTGGTCCCCATGGCATCAGCCATGTGCATATTAACCCAACTGGACTCTTTCAGCTAAATCTATAGGCTGGCAGTGTATAAGCATCTTTTTTCCACTCATTCTCTTCCATAGTAGACAACTAAATCAAGTATTTAGGTTTTTTTTAGTATTCTCAAAAATGAATACTGCAATAGTTTTGTGTCTCCATCTTAACCAGCAGCGTCCCAATACAAGACATACTACCAAACTTGAATGCATGTCTAACTTAACACAGTATAACTGCAAACCAGAAATAAAAATGATGTATTTCAAATGCCTCTGTAAGTATTACAAAATCCTCAAACAATACACAACGGAATTTTTTATGAGATTGAACTCAGCTGCCTCTATACTACCCCTAGGTAGGACTTTAATGGGTAGGACTGGTTATTACTGTACCTGATCCAACTAGGAAAAACGACACAGATGTACCAAGCAGAAATGCATTTGTCAATAACAATTGGCCTTCACTGCCCACCTGCCTGCAGATGAACATCACACGGGTCCACCTGTGAGCTATCATGCACAGGAACGCACGCCGATGAAGTTTTCCACGTGTTCCCAAACAGATCTGGAGTGCTTTCTGTTACTCCAACTGGAGATCTTTTACAAAACAGAAGTCAGTCAGAAAAGGTACAGTGAATTTGCAGAATGGTCTCTGCTCTTACACCCTCTGATTCAAGCTCCTCTTTCACTGCTCCACATTCTCATGTACTTGCCTGTAAATTTGCAATCATAAGTTTCAAGACTCCTCTTTCTTTCCAGGTACAGACCCAGAAATAAAAGAGACTTTTTAAGGAAGAAAAGATCAAAATAGACCAAATTCCATTTTTATAAGAAAACAGGGACCACCACTGTCCTGAAAGCCTGAACTCCCTTTTTCTCACTTTCGGTTCCTCAGTACAATATCCGATTTATTTTTATCTCTCCTCTACCTATATTTTCCTGTCTGTTGCTGACTTCTCAGGCTCTTTATTCCTTGCAGGAAAGAGCAAAGAAAAGACATCCAAGCATACAGAAATATAACTGCAAAAGCAATTGAACAGGTACCCATGAGGCTAGGTAACAGAAACTGAAGGATAAAGATTTTGATCAAAATAACCAAGGCACAATAATGTCATACAGAGAGAATCATCAAAACTGTGCGTTTAAATACCGAGTGCCACACTTGAGGGAAAAGATTGCATTAGGCACACAATCAGTAGTATTGTCACTGGTAAAGCAGCTGGGAGTGAAGGTGTTGCAAAAGAGTCCCCTGCCTGTGTCAAGACTCCCAAATCTGCTGTGGACCAGGCTGTGTAAATATCAAGATGCTTGTACACTGTAGTCCGTGTCATGTCTAAGCACAATTCATAAGTCCCCAGGTTTAAGGGCTTTTTTCACAAACATCAAGTATTGAATAACTTATTTGACTGTCATCAAAAATATACTACAAAACTACTTGTAAAACAGAAATATTTTAAGCAGTTTTACATAAATAATCTCTCTTCACTGAGTCTATATATTCCCTAGTGTCATTATAAATAACAGTAGTCTGACAATGCTTTTTAATCTGCAAGATAGAAATTGTTCAAAATTCTGCTGGTATATTTGTGTGTCTGTGCATATGCCTTTTTAAATGGGAACTATAATGGAAAGCTTTTCCACTTTTCAATTAGTTGAGTTCATAAAATTCCAACAGTCTTGAGAGAATAAGTTCTCCTACTCCTTATTTTATCCTGGTAAAAGAAATTACCTGTCATGTTCTAAATTCCTGTTCTTCTCCCAGCTCCATTAGGCTAAAAAGAATTATTCTGTCATGTTCTAAATTCATGTTCTTCTCCCAGCTCCATTAGACTACTCTAATCCCTTGGAAGCTAATTTGTTCTTCGGTACCTGTGAGAAACACATTGCAAAGAAACTGGGCAAACAGCAGTTTTGACTGTGGTGCTTGGGCGGCTCTGACCACCTCTCACTGCATCACAAGGAAGGGGAGCTCAGGGAGCAGCCAGTTCCTGTCGCTGCTCTGCAGGCACTGAACAATGAGGCTCTGTCAGAGGCAGCAGATTAGGACTCACAGGAGAAAATAGGAGCTGGAAAGAGACTCTTGCAGAGAGGCAGAAATTTCCTTGTATGGGCCACTCCATTATTTGGACAATATTCTTCTGGTAAAATAGCCCTTGTGCATCATGTACATGTCACCAGAGTTTTATATTAAAATATTTCGAGCAAAATGTGGCTTGATATCCTATAGCTGAAGCTACAGATTTTCTGGTAGCAAAACAAACCCTACTATCTATCTCACTAATGAAAAACTTCAAAATTAATTATTCTTGGTATCTATCCTTTCAGCTTCAGGACACACTTGATCTACCACTCTAACTATGGATATTCATATACTGGCAGATAGAAATCGTGAAGCTCTGCATACAGAAAATCATCCTCTGTGTTTCCATTGAAGGTTCCACAAAGGCCCACAGTGTCATCCTTCCACCGTTCATCCACTTGAAGGTAAAGCCTCAGTCCTTCTCTGTCGTAGAGGATCTGCAATCCAATCTGTGTCTTTACTTGCAGAAATACAGAGGAGAGTTTCCGTATTTCAAATAACTCTGGTGAGAAAAAACAGAGACTGTTGAAAGGGAAAGGAAACTTGAAATTTACATTTTGTTTCCTGTCATTTCACTGATTTTGGTTTATATCACGTTTATGTAAGTTTAATTTTTTTCCTATTAAGGCCCTATTTTCCTCTGAACATTGATTTCTCATGAAAGGTTATGTTGATTTCAAACTTTAAGAACAAAACAAGAAACTTGTGAGAGTCACCATGCTTTTTCAAAAGACACCCAGTTTGCTGACATATCCATAAAGGTAAACTAAATTAAATCAATTTAAAGATATAAACATTGGAGACCATTTTTTGTAGACAAACTAATGCTAAAACAAGGAACATGCTTCCTATGTTAAAGCCTTTTTTGTGAAATTCCCAAAGAGCCAAGGCCTTGCAGATACCAACTGTACTAATGATCTGCATATTAAACTCTCATAAAAGATAACACTGAATCTCACAATCACATATTCCTATGTAGAATGCCAGCCATCCTCAGGTCAGAGAGATTTAAAAACCTCATAGAAAAAAGAAACATAATAAATATTTTTGTCTGAAAATCTGCAGCTCATCTCTAGAGAGGCAATAGGGCTCTTTCAGCTTAAATTTACATGAGTTGCTTATAAAAATGGGAGAAATTATTCAGTTCAAGAATCAGAGGAAAGAATTTCCCCTCAGGCAAGAACTAACAAACCTTGCAGATGTGAGGGATGGCATTTGGACTTGTTAGAATAAAGACAATATTAACGTAAGAGACAACTAGCTCAATGCAGCTACTGTACAACTCCTACCATTAGTGTAAAAAGTACATCAAAAGTTAATTTGCGAAGCATTTCTTAAGAAATAACAATATTGATTCTAAAATACGCCTTTTAACTTCAGTATGTTAGCAATATTGACAGTATCACAACATGCACTAATGTCATTAAAATATTGCACTAGTGTTTGGCAAGATGTATATTCTTTATTCCTTACCATCTGCATAGGGCAGGTTAATTTTGTACTGGTCATAGATCAAAACATCTCCTGAATGAGTCAGAGTCACTTGCCTCTTGGGGTCCTGCTTAAGGATGAGGCTGACAGATTGGATACACGACCCATCCTGGTTCTGCGAGGGAGAGCAAAACAAACAAAAAAATTATACTTAGTGGGGACTGAAAATTTTAAGTTATACCCTGCTTCTTAGCAGGGTGCACTTATAAAACATGCAGCTTTACAGCTAAGTAAGAAAATTCGGTATTTTGAATGATTTCCTGTATGAGTTTAATAGTAACAGTAACCTGCTACGCAAATACAGCACAGAAGTGGGATTTGGAAAGAGAAATTTAAGCAATTCTCACATAGCTGAGTACCAAGACACCCTCAATTCATGAGATACCCTGGTTAAAGACCCACTGAGGCTGAGTTGATGCCCACTAACAGCTCTGCATTATATACAGAGCAGTGCACCAAACTTCAGATTTGTACTTTAACGTGTTCTGATATACCCAGCTTCTTTTAAAGCATATTTGAAGATACAGAATTCTTTTAAAGGCAAACATTAATGAAAGACAGAAACATCTTGTGAATCATTATTTAAAACAGCATTTAAGTTAATTATTTCTGAGGAGAGTTGTAGAGTAGAGCATGTTCATAAGCTCCCTGGATGAGCATTGATGGAAGAAAGGCAGCATCGCGACACCATGTAGTATCACCTCATCCAACTGACCCAGCTTGATTCTTTCTGCTACTGTTGCTCATTCTTATTTGCATTTCACTCTCCAAGTCAAAATGTCATATAGACAGAGACATGAGTAGGAATACTGCCTTGCAGTGTGGATGAGATATACCCAAAAAAAAAAATCCTAGACCAACCATGTTTACTTTTTTTACACCCACACTCTTCAGTGAAACTGAATTGTCAACAGTACCACAAGCAGCTAATTAACTGAAATGCTACAGCAAATGCACCTCTACTGAGTAACATGGAAACAAGTCATGTAGATGATTAACAGTGGTCAGTTACACTCAAAGTTTTGAGGACAGGACTTCCACCTCCCAGAGTAAATACAGGTACTTTGGCTTCCAATCCCATTAGGGAAAGAATGCTTGTTAAAGCATGTGTATTAATTACAGCAGGTTAACATTTTTTTTTTTCAAAGAATGCATTTGATCACTACTTAATTTTTTAAGAAGAAAAACATTCTATCAAAGAGAATCAGGCACAGAGGTGGATCGAGAGATGACTTGAACTTCACCATGTCAGCATTGACCTTGCTACATGCTGAAAGACATCGGAATCCCAGCACACATTTTACTTTCTCATTGTTCTAGAAGGAAATTAGGTTTCTGCCACTCCTGCTGCACTCAAATCTCTTTAGCATAGCTTGACAGACCAGCTTATTTACACTGGCATAGAGTAGCTGGATAAAGTTAAAAGACTGTCCATTCCCTGCCACCTACAGACAAAAGGGGGAAGCACCCAACTGCTGGTCCTTCTGGTCAGCCTCCTTCACTGCAAGACTTTGTGGCCATTTAACAGGTATTGAACAACAACAAAAATTGGGTCCACTCTTGTGGTCCACACTATTTGTTCATCTTACTCTCATCTCAACTGTGCATCTTCGATGTTTCATAATGTCCTAACAAAAAACACATCTCTTATCAACACCATTTTCAGCACAAATTCTAAACAGTCTTGTATAGCAGAACATATACAGGCATGTCTGAAATCACTTGGTCAATGAGCAGTCTAGGTCTACCTGCAGAAAATTCCACATTTATTGTATCTGGAACTGTGCTGGAGCCAAGAAATAACCACCAGAGGTGTTGGAGGCTGCATTATTCAGCCTCACCTCCTCCAGTGAAGCCACAACTAATGATGAAACAGTAAAATTCTAAGCATCTTTAGTGGTGAAAGAGGCACCGAAAAAGATGTAGTTAGGATGACCTTCGGAAAGCTGCACAAATATCAAATATCAAAATTACACAGTGAACAGCACCATTCACAGTATAAAGAGATCAGAATGTTCAGCTCAAAGATCTACACTTTTATTCAACTCTGACTTTTACTGGGACCTCAAATGCTGCCCTGATTGTTGAAAACCATTCGTAGAGCTGCAAGGATCTCTGGACACCACAATGTGTCTCTGACAGATGCTGAACTAGCACAGAGCAGATCATCTGTCAGCTCTTCAAGTACCACGGACACAAGTACACACCTTGGTGTGTAAAGATTAAAAGCTACATGCGGAATTTTCCTGTCTCTAGATAATAATGCAACAGTCATCTTTCACCAGCAGATAAAATGATAAAATGAAACTTGAAAATAGGAAATTATAAAAATAACTGGAGATATTTCATCAGCTCAACCAGCTCTCCTGGACTGAGAGTGAAGGCAGACATCTGCCTTGTGAAGTCACACACTCGTAGCTTGTTTTGCTATCTTGCCTCTTTCCTAAGAAATTAGGTTTCTGTGCATTTCATTCAGCAGCAATGGCTACGAAATGACAATATGGTCGGCCTTTTCAAAAGCTGAAAATAAAAGAATGGCAGGTGGCACGCAGAGCAGAGGAGAACCAAGAGAACAACCCTCCATAGTATATACATTAATACACAGTATCAACAAAAGCTTTATTATTCCTTGAGGCTTAAACTGAAGGAGGAATTCTGCCTGACAATTGTTCTCTGTTCCAATAGACTGTTTCTTTCATAGCACTGCCCCTGCCAGATTTTGGCAGGTGTTTTCACAGGAACAGCCATTTCTCTCACCAGACACTTAAAAAAAAAAAATCTATATTCAGAAGACCTTCTCATCATACAAACTACAAAGCCAGAGAGGCTGTCACCTGAAACTCAGATAAGGTTAAGCTGTGCTGATCACTTGACTGATTCTCCTTCCAGAAAGTGCTTAAACAAAATTTCACATCATTTTGAAATAACTTGTTGCTGATGACTGTTTATGTCACCAACTCTAAGGCTCAGGATGACTGGATTCTTTGTGATTCAGAAAGCTAAAATCTCCTCAGGTATTTTCTTTCCACATTTTCTAGTCTGCTTGAATGAGATAGGAGTGATAAGTCTTTTTTAAAGAAGCACATAAAATCTCAAACCATCAAGAAATATGAGATTCCACATTACAAATCTTTTAGCTTCCCATTTCAATTCATTAATTTTTATAAATGGGGGAAAAAGATAATGGAGGGTGCCTGGGGAACTGAAAAGCAACTCTTCTGCCAAGTGGTACCAGCTGGTTGATAATTAGACACTTGAATAGCGGCACTGAAGTCCCACATTCCTGCGTCACACTACACAAACTGTTCTCACTACCCTCTTTCCACCTGTACACTGATAATTAAGCTAGCAGCATGTAGCTCTGGGACATATCCCATAATCCTCTGATTACTCTGATTGTTAACATCCAGAATGCTTTACTCAAACCTCTGTAAAATCTAATCTCTGTAAAATGACTGATCATGTTACCTGTGTTAAAGGCTAGGTGAAGTATAAAGCCCGACACCAAGTAAAAGCCAAGAGAATCTGGTTTTTTTCACCTACCAACCACCTGGACAGAGACACATTAAGCAAAGTCACTAAGTCAGGCTGAAGAAGACTGCAAGAGTTACTGCAAGGCACTCTGCAGTCTCACCAGTGCTGCAGAAAGCCAACTAGCTTGGTTATCACTTTCACCAACAAAAAGTAACCACAACAACTAAAGCAAAAAGCACAATTCTGTCTGTTTTGAACGCAGAGTGTTCCCTAACACAAGGGAATGAGACACACATACGTACTCTGCACATTACCACAGCAGATATCGGCTCTGTTAATTGACGGGCTTTTCAACAGGTCAGGCTGAAAGGTGCCTTGCTGTGAGCTTCTGCAAGAAGTCACTTTGGCTTCAACTCTCATTTGATAAAAAAGTTGCCTAGACAGTTTCTCTGGGGATTTCCTTTGCTTTTCTTCCATGATACGGTTCAGCTATACCATACAAAACCACCTTTCTCAAGCTTCTCAGACCCTGCAAAATTCTAAGACTACGACACTGAATAGATGTATGCCTATGTTTATGTTTTGTTTCACAGCTATTC
Organism: Oreocharis arfaki; assembly: GCA_013398015.1. Taxonomy (NCBI): domain Eukaryota; kingdom Metazoa; phylum Chordata; class Aves; order Passeriformes; family Paramythiidae; genus Oreocharis; species Oreocharis arfaki. The sequence goes on from VZRR01009671.1 coordinate 30,026, forward strand.
TTTTTATTTTTTATTTCTTTGAGATGACACTAACTTAATCAGCTCCTCGGGATTCCAAGGTTAGCACAGAATAAAGCCAGCCCAACTCGTTAAAATAAAACCAAGCTAACTCAAATACACATTTGAAGAGGGGAATTATAAAAACAGCCAAATACATCTTGAAACAGCCTCAATCTCCCTATAAACAGGAAATCCTAGCAGGACCACAAGAATAATGCACACAGAGGTTAAAGCCTAGAAGTTTTTAAAATGTGCACATCCTTGCCAAGATTTCATTTCACAGCCCGCATTGTAACACACTATCTCAAAGAGCTAAAAGCTATTGGAGCGTTATACAGCAATTTTGTTTGCTACACAGGAATTCACCCTTCCAACAGTGGTAACTTCTGGGCCCTGTCACACATCTCACCTGGTATCCTGAAACACTTCTCCTAGGAACCATAGAAGAGACATTTATTTGTGGATCGTCCAGTTTCAGATATATTTGGTCTCTATCCAGTTAAGCTATTTTTCTTACCTCCCAAGTTTTACCACTGAGATGAGGGCACGCCCTGCACTCAGTCTCCTATCTCTTACCTGGACTGCAAATAGATAATTTCTATTACAATAAACTTGTCACTGCAACTTTACTGTAACTTTCTACTTAAGTCTTTTCTGTCATCCAGAGAAGTAGGTTAAAATGCAGAAATAGAAAACAACTACTGAAATACGCCTTTAGAAAGAGTACCATGACAACTTATGTAACCACTTTATTTCCCTAAGGAAATCTCAAGTGCATGAACAAAAGAAACTGCAGAGAAGAGCGACTGCAATCATTAATGTAAAAGGACTCAAAGAATCATATATTTATTTAGAAGACAAAAGAAAACTAATGTAGTTACCTCCACAGAAGTACAAAGCAACAGCACTAAGTCTGATTTTATGTGAATTACGTAATAATGTGGGCCTAACATACATAGATGGTCTAGAATTTTCAGCAAAGTCATATTTAAGGCTATATACACGTCAAATGCCTGTAAAGTTGCTTCTAAATAAAAATTATTACAGAAAGCCACGGGAGGCAGAACATAAATCTAGCCAAGATAGAAAGTCTTTCTCCTACTGCAAGTCCAGCAGCTTGGTAATCATGACCTTAATGTAAATGTGGGCCAAATCCTGGCCTCACATGCACACGTAGAACTCAGACAGTGCGAAAAGTCTGATTCCAGGAGACAGCTAAGCTCAGTCAACCACATTTCCTGTACCATGTATGTATTTTTAAGATCTGTTCCATCTTGACATAACTTCCTGAAAATTATCAGCCCTTTCAAGACTGTAATAAAAATGAAACTCTGTAGTTAAAAACCTTACCAGTGTTCCACACCTCGCACATAGTTTTGTAATACATGTTCAGAAATGCACATACTAAACAGAGGAAAGAATAGGTCTTGGACATAAGGCGGACAAAATATTTGGTGACTTCTGTGTACAGCATCAGAAACTTTCAAATATAAAGTAGTATAGAATCACTTTTAATAGCACCCTTTGTATCAGCTATACACATGCACAGGCTTGTAGCTGGCTTTTCTTTTTAAATGCTTTTTTTCCTCAATTAATAGACCCTTCAGGATATATGCATTACAAGAAGGCTGCAAGTCTTACCTGTCCACAAGGAGCATTTTGCAAGGATATGGTGAACATTCCAGACGTGCGGCTCTTTGCCAGAATATATTGGCAGGTGGCTTGGAAAGTGTATTTGCGCCCATCAAAGGTCATGAAATGCATGTCTCCTGAAACTGAGCATTCAGCTGACAAACAGAGTAAATAATGCACGTAAGCATGTAGCAGAGACAGTGTACTCCCCACAGTTATTACTGCTGTAGAGTTCATACACTCTGATACATTCTTTAATCTATAAAATCATATTTGTATTACAACCAGCTATCAGGAACACAGTTAGGAACTTAAACTTTTCCTTGCTTTTGTTATGGAGTTCCCACCTGATGCCAGGCCAGGATACCTGAACAGCTCCGCCCCCAGAAGGAGGCAATAATGTGTGTGCCATCCTTATATTATGGGTATTAGATTCGTGGCTCTTAAGACTGATTTTCAGAAATATTAACACCGTTAACTGATAAGCCAGACAATTTTAATATTTAATCTACCGAGTGTGTAGATAGAAATAAAAATGCAAATTACATAGTGAAATATCATATTAAGATCTAAAATTAATGTTTTGCCTGAAGTAAGAATTGAGTTATCAAGCAGTTAAGTATTCAAGACTTTCACATACCTGGACATGTAAGATTTGTACAGATCCACTTTCCTCCAATGCAGGTGCTGAAATCAAAACAAAAAGCTTTCATACTTCTATTTAATGAATTATATAATGCTGTCCCTCTTGTTCTTCCTGCATTCCTTCTGTATGGAATGAGCACCAAGTGTCTGGAGACTTACAAAAGGGTACAACAGAGTTATCACAGCCTTTAGAAAGCCAGGAAGGTTGTCACAAGGACACGATCACGTGAAATTTCATCCATGCATCCAGTACCACTATCATTTCTTTTTAGCTCCTTAATAGCCATTATAAAAGTTAAGGATTAATAACATTGAGAAGAATAAACACAAACCATGTGAATTCTATGACTTTTAAAGACAGAATTGTTGTGGGGGAAAAAAAGTTGCACATCTGCATGTTCATCCATTTTCTTCAATTAGGGTGATCCAATAAAAAGCACTTTCTCTTCCTACAAATTTTTCTTTCGAATTTATGAAATTAACTTAGAAATTCCAAAACAACATCTTAATGTCACAATTACATGAGGGTCGTTATGGCCAAGTGAGACAATACAAACAGGAGACAAAGTCAAAGTAGTTCTCCTGCTAAGATTTTGAATTCTAGATTCTTTTTTTTTTGTAAGGCAGCATTCAAAGTGAAAAGCAGCACTACATATTACAGTATTCTCTGCAATATTTGTCACCTTCTCTTCTTCCACATTAATAGCTCAGTAGTTTATCTTTCCCTTAATTGCAAAACATGCATAGAACAACAACTTCTGTATATAGAAACAGCCAATAGTTATCAAGTTTATCCCACTTCTAACTGAAATAGGCCTTGAGGAAGGCCTATGACCATGAAAGGATTTGGTTCTCAGTGTAAAAAGAAAAATTACTAACCAGTTATTACATTCTTCATAAACCACTGAACCCATTTCAAAGAAACTTCCATGGTAGTCACAAGGACAGTCCATAGGCTTGACACACGATTCATTTTCATAAATTAAGCCTAGAATAAATAAAAATAACAAGAAAAAAATGAAATATATATGCCCATGGCTGACAGAGCCCCAACAATTATATTCAAGAACAACACAAATGATCACGTATGATAACAAAACTCTAGAGTATTTGTTAGTCATTTTCACCAAAAAAGTGCATTTGAATCATATTAAATAAATTATGTTACAGAGATCAAGTCATTAAATTTCTTGAGATACACTAAACATAGTGCAAATAACAAATGCTTAATACTGGGTGAGAGGGAAAGGAAACCACACACACACAAAACAACAACCCCAAATATACAAGCCATGCTGCATTTGAGTGCCTTTGCCTTATTTTTTAACACATTTACAAATCTTTGCCTCTATGGTCCTTATTTCACTGATTTTTTTTTTTTGCTTTTTTTCATTATTACTATTATTACCATTATTATTCTTTTCTTCTTAGACAACCAGAAGCAAAAAAAGGCTTCACCAAGCCATAAAAGGCATCATTTATGACAAATATGATTAAACTTCTAAACAATCAGAGTACATATAAGAGGCAAGACTTGAAGATCCATGGCATAACCTTCTCTGTCCCCATTTAGATAGAATTACGCATTCAACAGAAGCCAATTACTAGGTATTGGATATCAACATCTATTTTGGTGATGAGGGCAGAGTTTTGCTACAGGCCACACTGCTGAATACCTCACTTGCCAGAGTCACAAAACAGCTTAAGAACCTCAGTATCAAAACCTGTCTCTGGCCACAGGAATGAGTTTTATTCATGTGGTTTTGAGCTTTCTTAAGCACCCTAACCAGGCAAAAAAATAAAAGAAAATAAACCCAAGCGACTAAAATAATCCTACCCCCACCAACAAAAACCATTCAGCAACCACCACAATCAGGAGGGTTGCTGCCCTGTAACAACAGAGCAAACCCCATTTTTCACTCCCATTGTGTAGCTCTACAGCTAGAATGTGGATCTGTGCTGAAACCTATTCCTACTTTCCATAGGGAGGAAAAGGGCCTTGTCAGTTAGGAAAGCACGATCAGTTATCCCCACTTCACTGGCACTCACTTTATAAAGAGCTCCTGGGAATGCTTTAACCTAGTCAGGTCACATAGGGCGTAACTTGGGGAGGAATCTGAAAGTTTTATGGAATCAAATACGGTTTTGAGAAGCAGAACTCACCATCTGGGCAGTAGCACCCATCAATGCAGTGAAGCTCGCTGCCAATGCACTGTGATTGTTGGTGACATGACACAGGGCAGCAGTTGATGCATTCACTGTAGGTCAGGGGTTCAGCACAGGTAATGGCTGAAATACAGAAACAGGCAGAGAAATGAAAAGCTGTAGAGCTACTGCCACAGGGCTTAAATGGATTGCACAGGTTTCTTTCAGGTATTTATTTTCTGGCAAGTCCGTTGAGTATCTGTCCTCTAGATAAACATTGTCTAAAACAATGGCTTTCCTAACACACAGAATTGATAAATATTTACACATTCCCATTCTCTCCATTAAAGGTGCACTAGGAAGGAATAATCTTAAATTACACTTTCCTCACAGCAGGGCTATTTATATACTCAGACCATCACCAGAAGTGGTCAGAACACCCATTAACTGAGATTTTTTGGAACCACAGGGGAAATCTTCTGTCATGGATGACAAAGCGGTTTTGGTCCTGTGTTTTACAAACAAATCAGATAACCTCTTTCAAACTTACTTCATGTGACTTGCAAGATGAAGTCTTTTGCAAGTGCAATTTAAATTTGTTCTTAATACTCATGACACACATTTTATATACCACAAAGCAACGAGGACCTTGACAATATTTGAAAGAGTAGCTCCATGAAAATAAAAATGGTTAAACACGTTAAAGAATCACATTGCAATAAGCTTAGTGCTTTAAATAAATTTGATATAAATCACACAGATTAAAGAGGAAATCCATTGCATATGTGTAGCCTTGAAGTGAGTTTGACTCACTTAATAGCTTCATTAAGGATAATATGAGTCCAAAATTGGAGAAAGGCAAAGAAGTAAAAGTATTTCTCAAAATAAAAAGACCAAGCAGCATTTCCAAGTACAAGAGCATGGGCATTACCACACTGCTGGAAGTGCACACGCCATCCATGAAGTGGCTTTCCTGCTTGGGCACATGCTCTGGCATACTCAGTGAGTGCTCGACACCAAGTGGCATCATCAGCTGCTGACCTTACACAAACAAAAAGTGACACATTATTTTGTACATCCATTCAAACATACACTCATAACCTCATGAATGCTCCTGCATTGCATTCAGCCATGCTATTGGAATCTACTTTAACAGTGTTCTAAAGTACTGTGCTGTGGGACTAAGTTAGAAGTCTTAAAAGGATAAAAAACCCCCAAACTTTCTGCCACACTTGAGAGGTCATCAATATAAGCATCAATACACTTGAGACCTGACACTATTTTCCTGACTGAATCCACAAAAGCCAGAAATACAGCAGTAGAAGCAGACTTCAATAAAAGTCTTGATTTTTACAGAAGGAATAACATCCTGCAGAAAACTCACAAGAAGGAAGTGTAAAATTTCTACCAGTGAGCCACCAGGGTACAAGAAATGGAAGTTGTCTTCTGACCTGTTTGGTTGTTTGGTTTTTTTTAACCTAACTAGTCAAAACTGCTCAGAATAGGAGTATAGCAGGTTATGAAATGTCAGCAGAAGTTCAAATTCCCCTTTTCAATGGATTCATTCAGCTTGAAGAAGCCAAACTGGCTCACTCACTACGACTTTTCATTATAGTAAGAATGCTTTAGAATGGTGGAAAGCACCTAAGGATGTCGCACACTCAGAACCGAAACAGATGACATACTCAAGGGAGGTAGACTAACACTTCAGGAAAATATCTGGGCCTGACTTTGGTCATCCTTATACCAAAGAAAACAGGAACAACTCCACATCATTCCACAGCAGTAAAACTAAAACAAGTGAGAAAAGCAAGATAACAGAACAATGCCAGATAACAACTTACATGCCGAGAAAGCCACAAATCTGTTCATTTAACACTTATAATTCATTCTTATGATAGAAGGATCATGTGTTTTTTTATAATAGCTTTGGAATTAGCCAAAAACATTCACTTACATGCAGAGATCATTTGTGCAGCTTGCCATAAAAGAAAGAGGACTCACATACTCATGACATTGTTTAAATGGGGGGTGTAACAGGATATTACACAGAGCATATGCCCTCTGAAATGAAAGAGACAGCTGTTGTAATTAGGTTTTCAAAAATAAATGTAAGCAGAATAAAATAGAATGCTGTGGAAAATCAGAGCAGACATCTGTCTGTGTCTAGGAATCACTTTCCTCTCACCAAATAGAAGCAGTGTTTAGCAACATATTGCTCTCCATGGCAGAGTTTCCATAAAATTGAATCTTTTACCCAAGGTCATACCAGTGGTAGTAAAATATATCCCTTCCCCAGAAAGGGCACAGATAATTTTGCAACTAAGCCAAGACAACCTGAAAAAAGCCTTCATTTTAATTAAATTACACAGTAAAAGGCAAGAGAAATAAACTGTAGCTGGCATCAGCTTTAGTTTCAAAGCACTTTAAATTAAGGGTTATATCCTGAAAATACTAATTGAAAGGAAAAATTACTTCTACGTCATGGAAAAAAGCAACAGTAATTGTCTTTTTTAACACTGGCAAATGAACTGCACTCTGACTGTGGTTTTGCTTCCCTGCTTCTTTCTATCCCTCCTAAGGGAAGGAATGGGTACTAGTTCTAGAACAATCACGTATTTTACAGCTTGTCACTCATTCAGCTTCATAGTCAAACAATTCTCCTGGCTGTTATGCAGACAGTATAATATTTAAAAAGATCAAGAATTAAATTCAGAAGAAAAGAGGGGCAGCAGGGTGGAGGGGAAGTGATTAGAGGACAAGGGAAGGTCTGCTGCAGTAAGCATTTTAATTAACCTCTCTCAAAAAAAAGACGCGAATATTTCCAGTCTCCTTCAAGACTCCTAAAAAAATTGCCAGATTATCCACTGCACATTCAAATTAAGTGAAATTCTTGCTCCAATTAGAATCACCAACTATGTCAATAATCCTTTTCTTCTGATCCAAACCTGCAGAGATTCATGGCTTTGTGTCAGGCACGGTGGTTCATTGAGAAGAGATTTATCCCAATCAGGAGTTCCTTGTGGAGGATTTTCCTGCCAGCTCTCTACGAATTCTCTTACATTGTCTGTCAGTTTTCCTAGATGAGACACACACACACACAGGGTCACACATTGACTTGGAAGAACAACAGTGTTTCTATAGGATTTCCCAGGGATACCTTTCAATAATCAAAGCACATCAAGACGAGAACACCTAACCCTTCCTACTACTAAGGGAATCGGCTAAAATCAATCCGGTCCTTTCAAGAAGCAAAAAATACTTTTAAAGGGAACTACTTTTAAAAGGAGATGGGCTTTAGGATGGCAGACAGCACCTTGCTCCGGCAAGGAAGGGCTTTAAGGGAGAAGGACTACACAGTCATCAACAGAATAAAGGAAAGAAAAGCTTTAATAAATTATATATATTATGCATATGTGTACGCTGTTACTTTATATAAAACTCCCAATGGGGAGTCTAAAACTCAAGAAATACGAGGCATTCCTGGGCCACTGCAATGGTACAAAATGGTTGAATCAGACAAATACGTGTGTCACTCTTTTAATTTAAGCAGAAACGTCCATACTAGGGTTAAACTAACTAATCCATCATTATTGTTATCCACCTTGGACAGGTGGTGACATTGATTACTGCTTGGATTACCCACACATGCAAATCTTGCCACATCCTTATTACTACTGCTCCCCAAGCTAAGTGGAAAAAGCTTCTGCACTTGTGCTACAAATGCAGCTTTAAGAGACTGAGACACTGAGAAAGGGGGGAGGAGAGAAGAAAGTCTCTGGGAAAATTACACCTTCATCTTGGTATTAGTATAATCAACTTGATTTAGTCAGCAAAGTATTAGTGGGGGTAATGACTGCTAACGGTGCAGGGCTGGTGCTTTCTGAAACTGAGTGGAATGCATGAACAACAGAGGAAACCACAGCCACTCTGAGCTTTGAAGTAGCGCGCTACAGAAATATCCTCAAGTTAAAGAGGAGGAGCCAACACTTAAACAGCTCAAAGCAATGATTTCCAGAAGTTTTTATGGCCTAACTTGAGATACTTTTCAAGGGACCTGATATTTTTCCCCTGGTTTTTTTTTCTTGCTCATTTTATAGATGTCTTCACTCACTATTTACTGAAAGCCAAGACTTTTGCAAGTGTCTGAAGTTGACATTAAAGGGTCACTGATTAATTCTGAAGGTGTTAGTACAAAAGAAATGCCAGATCAAACAGGATTTGACACTTTTTATTAATTTGATTTACTAATTATTAGTTTTTTTCCAATAGCAATACCTCAGGCTTCCACGGGCTGGAAAATTTCTAAAAGGGTAGTGAACATTCAAAAACAGATTTTATCTTTCAGGTCCCAGGAAACTGAAGTACAAACACCATTGTGGGTAATTGAGTAAAACAGCTTTAAGATCTTCCTCACTAGAGCTCCATCTATATTGAAATTGGTACTCTTCACTAAATATCATTTAGCAGAAGTATTTTCATGTCATTTTCCATTTCAAAAGTCACCCGTCTTAAATTCAATCAGCATTACAACTAAACACTAAGTAACATTTCGTTTACCTGAAAAAAGCCCCCCACCACATTACACAACAGGAAGTACCTTAAATACTCACCATAACTAGTTTCCAGATCATCCTGCAGAATGGCATTATTGTTGCCACACAGTCCGTGGGTTTTGCCCAGGTACTCTGGTGCCATTTTGATGTACACTGCAGATGTACCATCCCAAGCCAGAGTAAAGGCATACTGGTGCCTGACTAGGAAGTATCCAGCTAGTTTCTGGATGTGTAAGTTTCCAATAACATAAGGTAATTGTACTCTGGGATGACACAGAACCAAAAATAATATTACATTAGAAAGTGTAACCTCTAAAAATAAATTACTTCCTGATGCAATGACTTCCTCATACAACTGAAAATCCCTGGTGGAAATACTGAATAACTCCACTAAACCAGATGAAGTTACAAATAGCAGCAAAAATCATGAATGCCAGTGATTATACTTAATTCTATATATCACTAATTTAGGTATAACCTTCCTCAGGCACTACTCAGTAAATGGAGGGTAATTATTGTAGCTGTGCTCTGGATGCTTTTTCAGCCTACTAATTTACATCACTGTTATCAAAATGGTACCATGATAACTCTAATAGAACTACAGCATTAGAAACATGACTGTGATTACCCAAATCCTTTATAGGTAACTTCACTGCTCATCTTTATCTGTTCATCTCCAGAAAAGAATAAACTAATGGACCTTTTGCAGGAATAAGGAGAAGAATGGCATTCAGGGTCATTATTCACCTGCCAAATAAGATCACAAAGTCAACATTTTAATCAATTTCTTTGTAATTCACATATAACGGAACTAATACCCCAAATCTGCACTCAGCATGGGAACAAGAAGTTTGGTCCCTCTCTTGCGGAAAAAACTGAGTGGTGTTTTCATTGCCATGGTCACGGAGTGGTCTTTTCACAGCTTTGAGTGAACAAAGCAGTCTTCGGAAGGACACAAAATCTTTATTCCATCTATTCACACTTTATACTATGGTAAGTGGTAGCCCACATCATGTTAAAATCACGTCTAGATTACATTATACAACCCCCTATTATCTCAAGTTATTTTTAATATCTTAATATTAATACATTATTGGCATGTTCAAAGCAGTTCAAAGGAAAGCAGAAGTACCATTCCTTACCTGTATGGAAAAGCTCTGTTCATCTAACTCAGCGTGTCTCACAAGGGCATACGTGGATTTCCCAGAAAAGTAATAATAGAGTCCATCAAAAGTTTCAAAATTATATTGGCCCCATGTCCTGCATATATGATCTCTTTCAGCACCTGTGTTATACACTAACAAAAGGAGAGTCACTTCAGACATAGCACTGGCTTTTTGATACAAACAGGAGTTGAGAGGGGGCAGTGCATGCGACATGCTGCGAAATATAATGGCACAAAAGGAAGGAGGGAGAAAATGCTACAGCATGGAGGGAACCTTTAGGCAGAGAGCAGACATTGCAGCAGTGGGGGCACGAGTGCAATCCCAGAAACCCAGTGAGATTTCTCCCTTCACACACCTGTCTGGCATCTCGGTCCCGTCGCATTAAATCGACTGCAGTTACACAGCTCTCTGTAGACACACTCACCTCCATTAAAACATGTAAGTGAATCTGAGTGGAAAAAGTCAAGGCATGTAAAAAATAAATTACGATAGTTTTCTTCTAAATTGTGATAGTTTTCTTTCTTAAGACCAAGTTCTTTCATGAGATGTAACTGAGAAGGACAGGAGTTGCTAACTTAGTAATAAAGTGTCCTGGAGAATCCAACCGGCCTGCCAAAAAGAAAACATACTGTGACAGCTTCAACTCAAGCTATACAGCCAGATTAATAAATCTATTGCACATTTAGAGAAGCCAAATCAAAACGTCTGTGACATTTGTTAGTCTGACCTGTTTTCAGTCCCCTAAGTAATGAATACAGGAAGTGAATAAGTACTGCACCACGAAGAACCCCAGGGCCTGTATCCTTACATGAGGAACACCCTGTGGGTAAGCTCTGCCAGGATGAGAGCAGAATACCTTAGAAATACAAATGTTCTGATCCCAGCTGTGTATCTTTACCTGCTGCCCTCCTATCTTGCAGCTTCCAGTACACCAACCACAAACACTTTCCATAAAGACACAGATCCCTGCGATCGACAGGTTTGGGCTTTGGGGGAGGGAGGTGGGTTTTTTTTAAAATTTCTATTTTCCCTGGGAAGACCCCTATCAAAATATGACCAAAGCTTCCACACTCTAAAGAAAAAGGCACACAAGCAGAAACAAAGTTTCCTGCTACTAAATTTAAATTTTACGACTAAATCCTTTTTTAACAGTTGTGATCCATTTACTTATTTTGCTAATATTTGCTCTTATAAAGTCTGTTTAGGAAAGGATTTTAATTTTAATAATTTACTATCAGGCAATCATAGTAGTTTTTGTACTTCAGAATACAAACTGAGATTGCTTTTGTTGCAGAAAGCAGATAAGCTGCTCACAAGAACCCGGCCTTCTTTTCCTTATCTTTACAAACTAGTAAAGTTTATAAAGATAAGGAAAAGTTTTTTGCTCCTAGTCCTGTAAATGTGACCTCCTTCAATCATGCAATTCTGCTCCATTAACACAGAAATACTTCCTAAAGTATTCAGAATAAACACATCATTCTTGAAAAATAGTCACAGAATGATTTGGGTTGGAAGGGACCTTAAAGATCATCTCTTATTCCTTGGTAGCTTGAAACAGCAACCAACCCCACTAGTCCAGGTCTCTCAAAGCCCCATCCCACCTGGCCTTGAACACTTCCAAGGATGGGGCATCCACACTGTCTCTGAGAAACCTATTCTAGTGTCTCACCACCCTTACAGCACATAATTTCTTATTAATATCTTATCTAAACTTACTCCCTTTCAACTTCAAGCCATTACCATTTCCATTTACAATCCCATTATAAATACTAATTAATTATTTGAAGACTTTCAAAATATCCAAGCAATTAATTTTGATTCCCTTGGTTTCAACAAGCACTCTCCCACCCTCCAACCAAAATAAAAGAAGAAAAAAAAAATAAAAGCCATGTTCAAAAGAACAAGGAAGGCAGACAAAGTAAAAGGCAATGCTTCTTTGCCTGCTAGCCCAACTATCCAGCTCCTTTCCCTGCCTGGACAGTGTGAGGTCAATAAAAATACTGCAAGCACCGTGCAGAAATGTCCCTACTGACACCCACTGAGCCATCTCATTTACACGCTCACAGCGACCAATCTTGTCAATAATGCAAAAGCCTGTTCCTCTTGTCAAGAGAGGCTGACATTGATCTCTTTCATCTTGAGTGTTGTGAGACCTGTGTAACCAGAGCCCTGGTCTCTGTTCTTTGCTTCTTTAAGATTCTGCCCTGTTGCCTGTCCAGTTTACAATAATGTGCAATTAGGCTGCAAGTCATGTTCCTCTGAGCTGTAGAGGAAGTTAGCCCCCTTTTGATGTTTCAGGTTGAATGATTGCACTCTAAGCATGTCTCAGGTAACCTGCTTCAAGCCATGTTTGTTCAGATTATGCAAACAGTTGGCTGACCTGGGGACCCCTGCTGTCACTGGGAAAGAGCTCCCAGGCTCTCCTTTAGAGAGAATGGGTGTTAGTCAAATCTGAATCAAAAATCCAATGCATCAATCATGAGCATTTTCTTCTCTATGAAGATCTCTTCTGCGTGTTAGGATTCTAAGAAAATATGATAAGCTTATCTGTTGTATTTTATATCCCTTTTTACACCACTGTAAACTCACTTCCCTTACATTCCCCTGCCTAGAAAAGCTGTGTGTGCAAACATTAGTTATCCTTAAGCAGGTAATGAGGAAAGCAGCATTGTTTCAGATCACATTTAGTGCTCCTACTCCTGTAAATGTGACCTCCTTCAATCATGCAATTCTGCTCCATTAACACAGAAATACTTCCTAAAGTATTCAGAATAAATATCCTGTAACAAGAGGTTCATCCTTATCTTTGTGATTAAAGGAATATGAGCTCTCCAAATAAGATAACCCACATGACCACATCAAAAGTTTATATCTCCCTAGAAACATGAGAAATTTTAATACTTGCAGAAAGGGAAAAGACATCAAGACTAAGTGAAAGCTAAAATTAGGAAAACTTACGGAAGAATATTTTGTCCTTCATTTACCTGAAAGCGACGCCTATTAAAAACTCCTCAGCTACTCTTTCCCCTTTGACATTATGCCAGTTGATTCCACTGAGTTGGAATCTGAAACTAAAAACTGGTGAGACTTTTCTAGCAGAAAATGGGAGGCCTAAGTAGCATGATTTGACTCACATAAGTAATAATGGGATTTCTAACCAGCGTTGCCACCAGAACTTGCAGATCAGCCTGGTAAGACGACCATTGCTGTCAGGAAGAAACCAGCCTCAAAATCCTTCTTTATCAAATAGGGTGAAGACTTGCCATCATCTTGTAACACAGGTTACCACAGCCCTCGGTAAATTGTGACTGTAATCAAGCCTGTTTGCACATCACTGCAAGGGGTTCTGCAGAGCAGTGTCCAAGCCTCACACAGAGACATTCCTTAGCAGCATCGTGATTGCTGTTCAAAGGCATCTTGCATCTTCATCAAAATACACATTTGGTCTGAAATATTACTATTGATGCAATATATTTTGTGGGTTTGCATCTCTGACATTGTGCACACTTAGCTTTATCTGCTTTCTTACATTATTTCTTCTCCAATGAATACTTAAGATCTCTTGAAATTATTTCAGTTCTAACTGAACTCTACATGCTGGCTTGCTCATCCATGATTTTTTCTTCTGATCCAACATGCCCATTAGGAATAAATTAAGTAATTCATGTAGTGTGGAGCCCTTCAGCACGAAGCAAGATAGAGTCACTAAAGAAGTGCTCTCCTCTTGGAGCACAAGGAGCTAACTGCAAAGAAATCTTCTCTATGTATTCCATAGAAAAGTTAAGATACTACATCAAAGAGATATCTAAATTAAAGTTTCTTCATTTTCATTCAAGAACACTTCTGACTACACAGATTACCAAGCACATTGACTTTGAAATTCTTGATTTTCACTTTAACTATCATGTGAATACAGATGCTCAAGCTCAGGTTTGACCTCAAGGTAACACATCATTATCACCAGTACACTATTAATTCTTGAAGATTTGTGCCTGATGTGTACCTTCTTATGAGTATTTTTCCATAAAACATTCAGTACTTCCTAGTGCTACTGCTTTTTCTACTGTTTAAGACACAGCGTGAAGAAAAATTGCTAAATGCAAAATAGGGGACAGGTCTCTTTATAGGACATTCATTACTAGTTTCACTTGGACAGAAAAGCTTAAGAATGAAAGATTAATTAAGAGATCTGAAGTGATAAATTTTTGCTTAAGCAAGACAGATACAAGACCCAGCCCATGCCCTCAGTTCTTATGATTCTGCCTAGATGTCAACTTCGACCCAAACGGTTTTAGAGATTTGGAGTAATTTACAGAAACAGACAGGAATTATATTTTTCAGAATTCTTTAAAAATTACACATTCTAAAAGTTCTATGCAAGAGTTGATGAGTAGTTCACTTGAAGAGTCTGAAGGTAATCAAAGTATTAAAATTATCAATTATTTAAAAATCAACAAATTTTATTCTTGAATGGAAGGGTGAAAAAGCAAAGCAGATCAGGATAAGAATTTGCAAGAAACTTAAATTAGATCTAGAGCCACACATAAAAGAGTAGAAGTTATGCTTAAAATGTACTATTTAAATTTTTGCAGTCAACATCCTTGAAATTCTGTATTTTGTAACTCTGCATAACTTCCACTGCACATTTCTCAGGGTGCAAGCCTTCAGGTGTTCCTTCAGCTACGGGAGAATTAATACAACATGTATTTCTTGCACTACTTTTTACCCTTCAACTTCATAGTCCTCGAAAGCACCTGCCTGCAGTGGCACAGGTTTTCCCTGGCATACAGGCTTCAGCAGGATGCAATACAGCCCAAGGCCAAGTGCCATTACTCCAGGATGTAAAATTTTCCTCGTTGGGATTCTGAAGTGAGTGAGCAGGATGCAATTTTAGCCCTTCAATTCCAAGAGCCTTCCAGTGAGCTGCAGATTTTCTGCTCTGGTGCATCTCCTGAAATCAGTTCTCAAGCACACACTGTAAGGGACGAGTATCTTCTGTGGTAGCAGTGACCCGCGCCTGCTACAATTTCAACACAAGAGAATTTGTAGCGTTTAGAATGTTAGAAATTCTCAGCAGCAGCCTGAATACCTCCAGAAATTATTCGCTTTGCCTGTCCCAGGTTCTTAATATGCTTTAGCTCAGGAGTTTCCTGTTTGGGTTTTTTTTTACATTTGTTTGCTGTTTCTTAATTTCGCCTGACAAAGATTTGTGTGAAAGGAAGTTTAACAGCTATGTAAACTACGTGTTAACTTCATCAATTATTCCGATAAACATTTCAAATCCCATGTTCCCTGGATACAAGAAACTAACACAGAACTTATCTCTTGACATTTGCTTGTGCTATACCAACTTCTTACTTCCACTGACAGGTAAGACATGACATCACTTTCTGAAATGCTTTCAACTGACTAAGACAACACAAAGATAAAGAGATCTCTTGCACAAGCCCTGCATACCTTCCACATAAAATGTGTTGGTTTATCTTTTTAGAGTTACAGAATGCAGGAAAAAATGGTATTGCAGCAAGAACTTACTGCAGTAGGATGAAATATAGAACTGTGATTATAATGAACTTTTAAGTATTTCAAAGAGTAATTTTCTTAGAGACATTGCTAAAGTAGAGGAAGCAGCTGACGGCCTACCTTGCTGTTTTGTTTTGGGGTTTTTGGTGATTGATTTGAGTTTCTGTTTGTTCAGATTTTGTAAACAAAGAAAGTTTATTATTTCATATAACCCCATATAATCCCTCTCCATGGGCACAGTTCTAGCAGCTTGCATCGCTCTTTAAATTGGAGAGATCAAAATGAAAACTATTTTTCTAAGTATTTAGAGCATTGTATAAAACAGATCAGGTTAGGTTTTGTTTTGTTTTTTTAATGTGTCTTTGACACACAGACAAAAATAGATTCCATTTGCCACACACCTTACTGTGATTTCAAAAGGAAACTTCCTAACCTATGTACTCCACTGTTTAAAAGAGTTTCATAATGCTGATTTAGTTTGCCTTCAAGTATAGGCAATCATTAATAATTTTTAAGGCGTGTCTTCAACAACACTGCCTTTCCAAAGCAAGTACGTCAGAAATGGAAAATCCACATGGAATATTTTTGCCTCATAGAAACAGGAGGCAGAACAAAACCAAAAACTTTGTACTACTGCATCTACAAAGAGCAATTAAACCTAATTCTTGCCATAATAACTGCATCCTCCTTCAGAAGTTTGACGTGATGAGTCAGCATGAGACATTTGCAAATACTTTGTTCTCCCTATCTCCACATTTGTTCTTCCATTCCTTAAATATTAGGCCTACATAAGAAGCAATAAACTTGCACATAAACCCTTGACAAAAGCTCTTTAATAGAAGTCCTGCGAAGGGTTTATGTGCATGGTTTCTATTGCATACTTGAACAGCAACACAATGCATCTTAGAAGCTTTTTTCCAGATCTGAAGCAAAAACTGAAATCTTCTAGTTCCATTAAAGAAATTTTCACTAGGCAAAAACTAAACCCATGGAAACAAACAATTATTATGACAACAGATTTCTCTGCATGATCTGCATATCTTCTCTTTGTAAGCTGCTTTATTTAGTATTAAAAAAAAGGAGCCTAACAACTTCCTGGTCAAAAAGATGGTGCAACTCTCAAAAACAGAGGAATTTTTACTAGTAGAGAGTGCTAGGTTTCTAAAGCAATTTTATCATACACAATATATCTATGACTTTTTCATATTTGGGAGAGGGATTCATAGGTAATAGTTTTTATTTGAGCAATATTGTGCATCTCTAAACTCTGGTATCCTTCCTCCACATTCAGCTTCATGCTTCTCAAAAGCTTCTGAAAACTGTGTGTGTTAGGCATTAAAAGCTTTTGGAGATGACAGAACCCTAATCACAATTGATAAGAGTCCATTCCACACACCAGTCCTGCCTTTTGGGCTGTAAAGCTATGGGATGCAAATCCAGATTATTCATTATAAGGTAGGTCCCACATCCAGTGCATTTGGGCTGACTGAAAAAAAACTAGAGGGTTTGCATCACTACCTAAAATTACTCTGAATTATTTTGCTGCGTGCTTCTCCTTTGTACAAGACAAGAATGACACAGTACTTTGCCAGTTAACTCAGAGGATCTTTACCCTTTAGCAAAGACATTTTAAGCCCATCCACTTCACCTCTGAAAATAAGACAAATCAAAAAAACAAAGATGCACATTCCTCAAGCAAATGCCCACTGCTGCAAGCTGGTTGCCAAAAGGACCTTCTCCTGCTAACCCACAGATCACACGCACAAAAAACATCTGCAGGCTACCTCAGCAAAAACAAACAAACTACAAATCTCCACGCACAGAACAGGTGCTGGACACACAATTCAATAGCATCTAGACAGGAATCCACATTGTTATGTATATCACACTGCAAGAGCAGATTTTCCTTCTGAAAGCTCTTTATGACAAAATCTTCAGTTAGGAACAGTCTTTCAAATTACCGAACCAGAACAGGGTGTAAACTTAAAGTTAGGTGACAACTAACGACTCCACGACAAATTTCCACACTCCTGGGGACTTTTGAGACCAAACAAGGTAGAGCCTCCTTATCATTAAGGCCTGTATCAGCCATTTTAGGATTCTTTTCTTCCTAAGAATGATTAAACAATGCAGAAAATAAAGGACAAGAGAAGTCACTTTCTGTAGAAAGATAAATAACTTACTGGATGGTCCACACCTCATACCGTGAATTCTCCTGTTCCGAGACAAGGACGTTGTCGTAGGTGAAGTGTTATAAACTGCCATTCCAGACTCCTTTCAGAAAGAACAAAGAAATCAGCAGCTACAAACAAGGCACTTAAAAGTCTCTTCAGTCTATCAGTAAATTTACCATTTTTCGTGAGATAATTGCTTCATATTGGCTTACTATAAAGTTCTCAAAAAACTCCACTGTAAAGTAAAATACACTCCACTCAAGACTCCAATATTTTTTTCTTTTTTATTCCTCCTAAGCATACTTCTCACTGAAGATTTCTGCTCAGAAATTAGATTTGATTAGGCTAGCCCAGAAAGAAACAAAAAAATGTATTACTATAGCTTGAATTCTTGGTGGGAGAACCTAAATCCAGGAGCATTTACTATTACTGGTGGTTGAGCTGGTTACTTGTTTGCAGTTATGTGACATTTTTTCTTCCCTGAGCTTTTCCCAGAAAGAGCAGGGAGAAAGCTGAAAGAAAGGTGATTCCCTCTGAGGAGCCACAAACAAGGACTACAAAGCAATCCTTCCTTTTCCCACCCTCAAACAAGGGAGTGGGAACCACATACTCTAATTACATTTCAGCAACGTGCCATGAGGGACACAGTCGAGCTGCCAAGACAAACCCCATCCAAAAACCTGAGTGCTAAGCTGTAGTGACCC
This sequence comes from Oreocharis arfaki, assembly GCA_013398015.1. Lineage (NCBI taxonomy): Eukaryota > Metazoa > Chordata > Aves > Passeriformes > Paramythiidae > Oreocharis > Oreocharis arfaki. Next base: position 48,571 of record VZRR01009671.1, read on the forward strand.
AATACTGCCAGCTCGTTTACCTCTACTGAGAAGCAAAAAGGCTCCCACAAACCGATTGTTGCTAGATGATCCAGACCTCAGCTTTCCTTCGAGCAAGGATGCCTCGTACAACACATAACTTCTTGAACAAGCTAAAGCTCCAGGTACAGTCACACAATCTTCACTACGCAAACACTTAACTTCAGTTCAGGATTGACACTCCCTCCTCGTGGTTGGGATAAAATACACATTCTAGGGCAAGCTCTGAAGAATCGCCAAGAGTAGAACAGCCACCAAAAATACTGACGGCATCACAGCAATGTACACATATATTGAGGCAAGATACGAGAAGCACATCAGCCTGATGACAGCCAGAACAAACACCCATCCCTCTGTCCCGCACCGCCAGCCCCCCTCACAGGGGGGGTCTCCGGGCTCCAGCGCTAAGAAACCTAGGGCCATCTGAGCTCATCATCCTCATAAGCCCTGGATGCGATGTGGTGGATGCTCTTTTCCCGGGCTCTCCCCGGCGGGAAGCTGCACATCCCGGTGGCCCGGTCTCCCCAAGAAGACGTCGCAGCGCCCGGCCCCGCGGTGCCCGCCCGCTGCCCGCTCAGCCCAGCCCTCACCCTTACCTGCGCCGCCGCGGCGAGGCTGCCCCTGCTCGGGGGTCCCGCGGTGCCGCCTCGGCTGAGGAGGGGAGAAAATAGCACGGTTGGCTCGGCCCGGGCAGCGCACCCACCCAGCCAGCCCGGAAAGCGTCCCGCTGTGCCCCGGCCGGCTCTTACCTGGGGAGCGGTAGGTCCCCGTCGGCGGGGAGCTGCGCCCGGGCACCCCACGGAGACACGGCTGGAAGGCAACGGCGGCAGGTTAGTGATGGCCAGGCCTGCCCTGCCCTCCCTCCCATGCCATCCTACGCCGTTCCCTGCCCAGCGGGACACTCACCCGAGGGCAGCCAGGCGCACAGCAGCACTCCGAGAAGGAGCCGGGTCTCCATGCGGGCGGCAGCGGCTTCCCGCAGAGCTCCGGCCGCTACCTGCGCCCCAGGCTCATCCCGCCCTCCCGGGCGGGGCGGCCAGGGGGTTTATCCACAGCAGCCCCCCGCCCCCGGCCCGGCCCTTCCCCGGCACCCACCCCGGACACCGCCCCTCGCCGGACAGCGGGTTCTGGCCCCGGCGGCCGCTCCCCCCCCATCGCCTCTCTCTCCCTGGCCGTGCCGGGCGCTGACCTCGCCGCCTGCACACGTTTACTTCCACTTTTCCCTCTCCGGGGCTTTGGGAGACGGTTGGTGTGCCGATGTCTCGGCAGCAGCAGCCGGGACCGCCGCTCTAAGCCCCCACTCCGAGGCGAGCGGAGCCGGGGCTGCTCCCACAGCTCCTGGGGATGAGCACGGACCGAGCGCGGCCCGGAGCCGCCCGCTCCTGCGGCAAATCCTGTCCGTGCTCAGCACAGAGCATTGGCCCCATGGAAACAGGTGCCAGGGCTTGAATAATGACAGCCTTAAGTAAGATATATACTGAATGCAGCATGCGGCTAACGTGTATGGGTGGTTTCCATAGCTTCTGATAACTTTTGTTTTTTACTATAAATTCACACTCTGGAGCTCTCTGTGGAGCCTTTTCCATGTTTATTACTCTTCTTTTGTCTTTCTTTTTTCACGCCTCATGATTAAATTTGCTTCCTTCCATTATATTTCTTCCCTTTCCTCTCCTCCTATCACTGTTACCTTTCCTCTGTTATTTTCCCTTTCCCATCTGCTGCTGTCTCTCTCCCCATCATTCTTCAGGTTTGCATATCTTATGACAGAAGCTTTAGAAGCTGCCCATACCAGGTGAGAAACTGTCTCAGATAAAAAGGGGCCTTTTCTGACTGCTTTGGGAAGTCTGTTAACAGTAAGTCATTAAAAAGATCTCTTTTCTGCCTTTGTAATTTGTCCCTGTGGATTGTGTTTCTTGTGTTTCATTTCTAATGAAATGATGGAAAACTAGTGATGTTTTCACGGAGAATTCTCTTCCCTCCTGTGAGTGCTGGAGGGAGAACGTGCATGAGAGAGAAGAATGTGAGGAATAAATGACATCCTTTAACTTTGACACAGCTTTTCCCAAATAACCCCCAACAGATACTTAGAATTATGTGCTATCCTCAGCCTATAGCAGAGCCAATGTGCTCTGAGTGCAGCATGTGCTTGGCTTTGGTGCACTTTCTCTGATCCAGGTTACATTAATGGAAGTAGAGAAAGTAGATAAAAGCAACAGGAATCAAGTTACACTACACACTTTAATGTATTTCTTTGCCTACTAAATGAGCTGCTCACTTTATTCATTTTCCCTTAATGCCACAAGTAGCGAAGAAGAATTGAGGCTAATTTAGACCCAATTTAGATACAATTTGATTTCTTCCTCGGAAAGATTTCATTATCTAAAAATACTAAACAGTCATAATTGTACCATCTTTTAATTTGGTGCATTTGAAGCAATGAAAACTTCAGAACCATCTCATAAATTTACTGATTATCCAGCTTCCAGTTTTGGAGCATGAGTTAGCTTTGTGTGTTTGTTTGCTTTGTATTTATGCTCAGTAGAGCACAGGAATTCGTGTAACAGCAGACCAACAGCCCACCAAGTCTGTCTTTCTTTCTGCACTGTGTCCTTCATATGATGGTTCAGAGCAGTTTTCACACCACTAAGTGAAGTTAATTCCACAATTGTTTACTACCTGGAGGAGTTTCTGACTCCTAGGAAATTTATCTGTACTATAAAAACCAGTTGTTTTCTTTCAAATGTATGTAACCTTGAGCTTGTAAAAAACCTGTTCCTATAAAGCCTTCTAGAAACAATTGATAGATATCAATGATTGTTCTAGACTATACATAAATTTAAAAGTGACATACATGGGTTTTAATGTGCGCTTGAAATTTTTCATGTGTGCTTCAAATATGAGACAATTTTGTTGTGCATATGCATGGAAGAAATTCTATATCTGTGTGTTTAACACTTGGATAGAATAGATTTTTGGTATTGTGTGGTACTGGAACTTAGGTAAAAGTGATTTATGTATTAATAGTTGAAATTTTAAGAGAAAACTGTTTTCTGGAAACAACTGTATTTGTTTGTATACAGGCTTAATATTCACTCCTCTCTTATTCCTGACACCTGATATGAGAAATAGGTATTGTACATGCAGCTGAAATGTTTCAATACAGCAAAATCATCTGAAAGGGGTAAGGGCAGTTTCTAAGGAGCTGGTATAGTCTACAAAAGTTATCACACAGAAATAATAAACTAGAACCCAGGGGATGTTATGGCAGTATGGATTTGTTTTTTAAATCACACCTTCATATGTATTCATATAAGTTTCCACTCTGTTGGAAGAAGGAGCAAGTAAGTTACCTGTGTTTAAGTGAACCCTGCTCTCTCTGGAGTTATGTGGTTAAAGGTGATTCTGCTTGGAGACCAAGAGACTTGGGTAAGCAGATGGCCTCCACTTGCTACCCTCCTGACTGCCGAAATCTATGATTTTGTACTACAGTAGGGAAAGAGGGAGAAGAATCAGCTCAAGACAAAGTAGTACAAAAGAGATTCGTCTGAAATAGGTTCCTTTTCAGGTGCTCCGAGCTTGATTCTTCTGCAGTTACTCACAGCAGCCACGTCAGAGGCTCTATTTGCAAGCAACAACATTTTGTTAGTGGGAAAGTCTGGGGCAAGTCAGATTTAGACAGTGATACATCAGCTTCACTCTGCTTACCGAAAAATAAATAAGTTGAGATTATTTGCCTTACAACAGTTTGTTGAACCAATTTTTTCTCTTTGTTTTGGCTTAGATATTTTTTTGTTTGGTTGTTTTGTTTTTTAACCCGTGTGTTAGTATGCTTTAAACTTTACATCTTCGTGCTTTCCTTAACTTTTGAGGTTAGTGACACACAAGCACACCTACAAATACAGGAGTATGGGAGCTCTGTGCCGTTTGAGGAGCACCAGAAGTAGAAATCAGCCATGGGGAAAGCCCAGGTAGCACACCGCGGGGCGGAGGGCAGTGTATAGATGGATAGATGTTTATTTTTTGTTACTTTTTCTCTCTCCGACGTTTCGGCCGCAAGCAGCGCAGGCCGGGGGTCGCAGGGAAGGTGCTGGTGCGTGGCTGCTCGTCCCCTGCGATGCCGGGGATACCAGAGGCGGCGGCGGGCGCGCCTCCCANGCCGCGTCGCCCGCGAGTTCCGGCACAAGGTGAGGCTGCGGGGACAGCCGGGGCCGCCTCCCCGGCAGCAGAAGCTGGGGCAGCGCAGCCCCCCTGGCCGGGCATGGCTCTTCCCCGGTGAGCCACGGCAGGGGAAGGGAGAAGCTCGGGGACTTTGCACTGCCCTGCCAATGGCGCGGGTGGCAGCGTCCGGGGAGGGGATGGTGGGTGTTAAAACCTTTAGAAAGAGAGCGAGGGCAGAGGAACGTTGCCCAGTGCAGGAGGTTTTTCAGGGCTCGGCACAGTTTATTTTTGTTTGATACCCCGCTGCAGCCGGTGCCGCTCGGGGCAGGCACAGGGCAGGTGCTGAAGTCCGGGCGCTGCCGGTGCCCGCTCAGCCCTGGAGCAGCCGGCCGGGGCTCGGCCCCGTGCGGTTCCACCTTAACATTGCCCGGCGCCGTCGTGCGTGTGCACTCATGTGCGAATGCGCTTGATACATGGAGCGGCTCGGGCTGCCTGGCACCGTCGTTTACCCGCTTAAATAAGTGCTCGGCAGAGCGTAAAATTGCGTGAGCGAAGAATGCTCCAAAAGCTCTAATTAAGGAAAGGAGGAGGAAAATAGTTTGCGTGTGTAAAAGACGTTTTTGCCAAGCCGTTTAGGACGCTCTCGGGTTAAAGTTTTCTGTAGTGTTTTGTGGGGGGGGTTGTTTTGTTTTGTGAAGGAAGTTGTGGTTGATTTGGTTTGGTATTTTTTTTGTCAGCCAGGACACGCAATTTCTGCAAAGTAATGTTTTATAGAAGTCTCTGCCACCTGGTGATAAACACATAAACTAAAGGATTGTTAGGATGAATTAGAGGGACTGCAAAAAACCCTCTGTATGTCAAACTGGAGTTCTGAAACATTAAGGACGAGTGTAGCCATCCAGCCCATTGATTCTGCCTTCCTCCCTATTACTGTATAACTCAGCAGTGGGTTGTGCAACATTTCCGTAAGGAGTCTGGTTTCTGGGTGGGTGGTTACTGTCTTGAACTTTAAACCTTCTCCCTTTCATTGCTGCTATAATTCATAAATCATTCAAGCCCCACCCCTGATAACGTAAGGTGTATTGTCAATGTTGCTGCAAACACCTGGGATGCAGGTACCAGTGGCAACTTTATCTGAGCCAGAAGATGTTGAAACACGTCTTTTCTTTCTTTATTTTTTTATCATCCTGCTTCTGGTGACCACTGTGGCATCAACAGCCTTGGATGCTTTCTTCTTCTGTGACATACCAGTGAAGATGCTCACTCCAGGATCTGAATTTCCTCAGTTAATAGCAACTTTCTTTATTTTCTTTTTTTCTTAGTTTCTTTTTTGTTAGCAATTTTAATCAGTTTCCCTATCAACCAAGCAGCCATGAAAAGTATGCAATATATGCAAATATATTGGCCAGTTCTTTCCTTTCCTTCAGTAGTTTTCCAAAGTCTATGTAGCTTAAATAGGACTTCATACTCTTCTTTGAAACCTGAGCAATTGGGCTAGTGCTAACATAGTGTGTTATCATCATCTGAACTTCTTCCACACCAAAAAGTCCTTTTTCCTCCCCACATCTTCTATTCCCCTGGATAAACTTACTTAGACTTCTTGACAGACTTCTTTTTTTTCTTTTTTTTTGTGTGTAGGTGCAGATTGTTTGATGACTTCTTGTTAATTTCTATGAAAAACAGTGCGATGTATGTAGTGAGAAATAGGGGACAAACTCTTTGTATTCTAGGATCATAAATGATGCAACTACTGTGAAGACTCTTTAAATAATCACAGAGGGTTGAGGGTGGAAGGGATACCTGGAGGTTGTCTGTCCCCCCCCATCATGCTCAGGGACACCAAGAGCAGATTGTCCAGGGCTGTGTCCAGATGGTTTTTCTTTAACATCCTTGGTTTAAAAGGTGTGAAATCACCTGTCCTGTGACTCTACGGTCATTTTCTTGAGAAATAAATACTAAAATACTTCTGCGATCCAAGTTAAGCCATGTCACCACTGATTTTTTTTTCCTTAAGATTGTGGTTCGGGCATGATATTTTAGGATTTATGAATTTAGAGTCAGCTTTTAGAAGCCAATGATAAGCCCAGGTAAAACATATGTCTACAGTAGGACTCTATCCCAAGGAGTTAAAGAATTATAAAAATGGCAAGAGATGCAGGTGGCTATGATGCAGTGAAATTTGGTGGAATAGAAGGCAGCAGGAGGAGAATGACCCATTGGTAGGGGTGGCCCAGGGTGATTAACCCAGCTGTAGCATTCGGAATATATTAGAAATCATGTGGGTGTTGGGTTTTGTCAGAGGATAAGGAAGTTGATGGTGCAGGGTGAGAAGTGCAGGAATCACACAGGAAAACTGAATGCTTTGTGAGAAGAAAAAGCAGAATTTAGATGTGGTCCTCCATCTTCTGAGAGGAAAAGGGGATGCATCCACCAGCAAGCGTATCAGGAGAAAAATGGAATGTTGTTACTCTTTGCTTTTCCTGTCAGGATAAAAAGATGATGGAGGTTTCACCCTTTGCTGTGTAGGGCTGATGCACTTAAACATCTAGTGTTCTTTGTGGGACACTGCTCATACAGTATCTTAGCAAGCACTAGGGATTGAGTTCTGGATACCAGAACCAAAACTGATTTGTATGTTGTATTTTACCTGTCAGGGAAGCGATAAATGGATGTTGGAATTAGTTTTACATGTATTGCCTTGCCTTGAGTCTGTGCACAGTATTGCCGAAGTTTTGATTGCAAGCATTTTATTTCCTTTTAAGTCAGACTTTATCCTCTGTGTTTTGAAATTCACTGTGAATAAATTGGTTTACTCAGCGGTATTACTGCAAAGGAATCTTGACCTGCATGTAGCTTTGTGGCCTTTAGGTGTTTTCCAAGTGTCCTTTTCCAGAGGAGACAAGTAACAGAAAACCACCTGTATGCAAAATCTTGCCGCTTTAGAGAGCCAAAAGGTACAAGTAATAGAAAACCACTGGTATGTGAAGACTTGCTGGCTTTAGAGAGCCAAGTGGGACAAAAGGAATATGAAGCATGTATTTAGTTTAGAACATAATACAAACCATTGCAAACCTAGAAAGAAAGGGCCTTTCTTTAAGTATGCAAATTGCTTCTCAGTCTTCACGTCACAGTAATACTACCCTTTAGGTCAGATGTAAATTGTTTTCCTAAACATCACGCTTGTCCAGATGTAAAACTAATGTTACGTGACCTCTCACTACAAGTAAGATTAGTGGGGGTCTCACTATCACTGACTATAAATTGAACTCCTCATGTAAGAATTCCGGTTTGGTTTTCTTTTGCTTTAATTTACTGTAACTATCCGAGAGCAGGCATAGTAATATGACACTGGTTTAGGTAAAGGAAGTATTAGTGGGGGAGGAAAGAATAACTAGCAAGTTCTATCAGTTAAGAGCTGGAGCAAAGAGGGACAGAAGTGTAGCAGTTTGCATAATGCTGTAGGTGAGCTCCTGAAATCGGTGGTTTGGACGACAGGACATAGATTATATCTCAGTGTGGTGGCTTTATCCGTGACAGCATGTGCTACATTAATGAGTGGCCAAAAAGGTTTCTGAAGACATTTATTCAACAGTACAGTGATTATCAGGTAAGACAAATATTATTGTAATAATACTACTGCTGAGGGGAAATCTAGCACACAGAATAGATCAGTATTAACCACCCTGTCTAATTGTTGTAATACTAGTTTCAAGAAGTCTTGTTGTACGTGTGACATTGTGAGGTAATGCTCTGTTGCAAAAACATGTTGATCTTAAAAAAATTCTTCCTCCTTGATGAAATCTTTGCTCTATGGCTTAAGAATCTGTGAAAGTCTCTTATGTTCAGCATTTCTGGCTAATAATTAGAGAGAGATTAATGATAATGTCTTTGGGTTTTCAGGTCAATCTATTAATTGACAATGAAGCGGAGAAGGATTACCTTTATGATGTGCTGCGGATGTACCATCAGTAAGATCTGGCCTTATATATGTTTGTGTAGAATTTTACTAATATTTTTAAATTTGAAGAATTAACATTCAATATTTTAAATAGTCTTTCTATATGCTGCTAGGAATGTAGCTGAAATAAGAGGTTTTTGTCCTGTTCAATGAAATCTTGTGGTTTCACAGCATAACCTGCAGGCAAAGAAGGAGCATGTCTGTAATCACTTATACAGTTACTTTGGTTTTATGACTTGGCAGTTTTGTAAAAGCATTTGGTGGATTCGTATTTGGGTGTGTGTGGGGGGAAGCTCTTGCATGGTAAAACTGTTCTTGGGAAACAGGAAGAGAGCATTAATAAAATTCCTTAACATTTCCAAATGATGCTTATTGGATTAATATTATTAACCACATGCACAAAGATTTTCATTGACATCACTTTTCAAAGATTTTTTGCTAACTTTTCAGATAATGATTTTGCAACTGTTTTTCAGAAAGCTGGCAAAATTTAGTCTTGGAATCTGTTTGGCATGTTTAATGACTCTGGCTTATCACAACACAATGGTAGAAAATTGGTAAGGTGATAGGCCTATGACCAATCCCCTTGCTGAACTGATTTAAACCATGGTTGCCTCGGAGTTGAATCATTGAGAACGACACCAGCCTCTAAACCATTGTTTTTTGAAGAAGATGAGAATGTATTTTCCACTAATCATAGACAAGTGGCTCTGATAGACATTGTTTCCATTCATATCGTAATTAAAGCATCTCAGTTGAGTGAAATGTAGACGTTTCCATCTGATATTTGCACTGAGCTATAGTTATGGGGGTATTCAGCTGCATATCTGATTCAGTTTCACTCAGGTCTGTCTAATTGCTTTTCCATTCATAAAGACTCTTGTTTGGAAAGCCAGTTGGTTCAGTAGATCTGAATTATTTAAAATCTTCTTGCAGTTACAAAATTAACAATGCATATAGCAACTTTTCTTCAGTTTCCAAGATTGCAATGACTTGGGCAAAATTTTCAGTATCTCTATGACCCTATACTGATCACATATCACTTCCTGGGAATACATTATGAAATATCCCAGGGCAAAAATATGTGCAGTTGCTGTTGGAGTTAATACTTAATGTCGTCTCCACTGTGAATAGCATTTCCAGAAGGATTTGACCTGTAATCCCATCTAGGTGTTCCTGGTCTGTATTTTCACTGCCCATGCCTCAGAAAAGTTGCATGCCAGGAAGTCTAAATTAAAAGAAAGGGAATAGCAAATAGTACAGAGTAAGTTTAACTGGATATTTTATAGGAATAGCTTCACTGAATAGCTATTCCTCCACTCCTGCAGCTGTACAACAAAGTATATTTTGTAACCTGTAACTATCTCAGCGCTGAGAATTTCAAGGAGACCACTTTGCTTAGCTCTCATGAAAGAGAAAGTTCGCAGCAGTTTAACTTTGTAGGTTTTGTTTATTAGTTGATCAGCCTTCAAATTTGATCTTGAACATAAATTTAAACTTAAAGCAAGTCTTTGCTCTAGCTGCTGAATATTGTGGTTCATTTTTTCCTGGATTCAAACAAGTTGTCAGTCCTCTAAGTTCAGGAAAGGAAGGAGCTTATAGCCTAGATTTACTTAGAAGGATCCCTAACTAGTAAGGAAACAAAAACCTAGTAGGCAGGTGTATGTAATCTGGGAAGTTATTTTCGAACAGTTCTGTAAATCTTGTGGGTACTCTGAGAATGAAATTAGAGATGTCATCTATAAGTGTGATGTGCATGACCGTAAAAGGTCAAGTGAATGTGTAGAAGACTTCAGATATTTTGAAGGAAGTATTCTTTATTTACAGAAGGTTTGCTTTCTCAGAGGCTATTTTGCTTTTGTCAAACCAGTATCTGCATAAATATCTTTTTTTTTTTTTTGTAGCTTGAAAGGACATGCAAATATTGAAGCCGCGTGCGCAACTTATAAAACGAAGCTTTTTGTTGGTGTGTTCATTACCTGAGCTTGTTTTGTCACTGTGTTTTTGCAGGTCTATGAATCTCCCAGTGCTTGTGGGGGACCTAAAACTGGTGATTAATGAACCAAGCAGGTTGCCTCTGTTCGATGCTATCCGCCCACTCATCCCATTAAAACACCAGGTGGAATATGATCAGCTTACACCCAAACGATCCCGGTAAGAGAATGCAGAGCAACAACAACAACAAAAAGGCAGCTAACTTAAATACAAGCAGGAAATACTGGGTTTCCAGGTGAATTCAGAATAAAATATTGTTCATCTGTGTAGAACTGGGCATAGTTATTTTACTTTTGCTATATTTGCTAGAAGTACAGCTGCCTGAAATTGTTTGGCAAGTAGTTTAATCTAGTAAAAGCAGGGTAAAGGAGTCAAAAACAATCTTTTCTCATTTTTCCTGCATTTAATAATTTTTAAAAAATTCTCGTAACTCTAACCCTCTAAAAGCAGTTTCAGTGATTGCAAATGTCTTTTCATACGAATAAACTTGATGGCTTTAGTTAACACACATGCATCCAAACTTCAGTCAACTTGCTTTTTTAAATGCCTAAATTATATCAGAGAAAAATAATGTCTAGCTTTCATGTATAACATTAGAGAGAGAAGATGTTATGCAGCTTGAACACTCAAGTGTTTCCGTTTTTGCAGAAAGCTGAAAGAGGTGAGATTGGATCGTTTGAATCCTGAAGGGCTTGGATTAAGTGTGAGAGGTGGAGTGGAATTCAGCTGTGGCCTCTTCATCTCCCAGTTAGTTAAAGGAGGACAAGCAGACAATGCTGGACTTCAGGTAAGAAAATTATATTCATGTACTGTTAGGTGCCAAAGGTTGTTCTTTAATGTTTAGAAATTGCTTTTGCTAAGGTGCTGTTTGTCTCTTCTAATAAAATTCCTAAGGTATATAAGTCAATGTCATGGTAGATACCATTATACCAGTGGTGAACCAAGTCATTAAAACTGTTCATTTTGCTGTTTTCAATGATATTTAAACCTTTTTTTTTTCTTTTTTGGAGTATGATAATTTTTGAAGGTTAAGTGGAATGTTTTTACTTCATGAGTAGCCACAGTTACATGTAAGCAGATGGAAAGAAAGATCTCTAGACTGTGGAAGAGTGTTATGAGTTGCCATGTTCTGATTAAATGTAGAACAGAGCATATAAATACTAGAAGTGTTAATTCCATCTTAGGCAGATATAATTAGTTTACTTGAAAACTAATAACTTAAAATGTTTACTTGAACTTCGTGTATAAATTCTTGGGATTTCAGTTTATGCAACAAAAGAAATAACATATTTTTTGACTATTCCCAGTGTCCTTTGTACTGCATAGAATTGCACTTTCTGTGATTGAATTTTAGATACATGAACTTGCCAATAAGGTTGGCAAAAATAATTATGTATAAACACTGCAATACTTACACAGTTTGCTTTAATGAAGTTTTGGGTGTTTGGTTTCTTTTTGGATGTGGCACTGCTTAGTGAAAAGAGAAGTAAGAAATTGCTGTGGTAAATGTCTGCATCTTTCTATCAGACTCTGAATCTGATAAGGTGTATTAAAGGTCTGAGTTTCTGAGTGGAAAGGCTAATATGCCTGGCTACTTTTAATTTGTCAAGGCTGAATATTTGCTGAAAGTATCGGTGGCTAAGGATTATGTTTAATACTAGTCCAAAATACATTAGGCTGGCATGATTCATTACAGTGTTTAATTAAGCTAGCATGTTTTGTAGATATGCTTCAGTATTGCCTCACAAATCTCTTAGATTAAAAAATAAATCTCTGTCAAGAAGGCAGTTGCAGTTAGGCTTCTGTCTGTGTCACTCATGCTGAAAGCTTTCTAAAACTTAAGCTGCACCTCTCTCTGCATGTGTGTGCCCTTCTGTTTGTGCATTCATACATATATATCCATTTCAGAATCACCGTTGAATTAGTTCCACCTTCTGTCAGCCTGCTCTGCACAGGTGCATGACTCGCTCCCTGGATGCTTTAGAAACAACCTCTTGGAACAAAACCACAAGTTCTGTATGTAGTTAGGAATGAGAGGGTGTTACAGGACAGCACAAACCTTGTGCTGAATGTGTTATCAGCCTAATTTTAAGCGTGGGATTTGCCAGTAGGTAACTTCAGAAAAGGACGTTGGTGCACCCTCTGGGAGTTTGCACTACAAAAGTTCATGTACCTCCTCTTCTACGTTGCACAGCGAGAATGGGAAGTGCAGGCAAGGGAGTTGTTCCTGGGCCGTGGTTAGCTCTGTGGAGAGATTCCATCTGCTTCCTTCCTCAACTGATAGAAACTTGAGAAAAAACCTGAGACCAGTCACTTATATGGCTTTTGCAAACATCCTGGAAAATACTGGAAGGCACTAATGATGCTGATCAATAAAGGACTTAAACTGCCGTGCTAGTACATAGATCTTAATGCTGTGTTGCAGCTCTGCTTCTCTGCTTGTTTTAGACTTAACATTTTGACACGATCACTGGATAAGGAGTTATGTTCAGCTGTTGTGCTCCTATAAGCATGTCAGTTTTCCTAGTTTCTCAGCAGAAAAAAAGGCCCCGTGAGTTTTTGTGACTGAGGTTGTTGAGATACATGTTGGTGTCAGTGAGTGGGATTGTAAAGGATCTTTAGGCTGGAGCATATAAACTTTATTGCAACTTAGAACATGGCTAGGGTTTAGCAGACAAAGTAGGTACAACAAGGGGGAAGTATGTTGGACTGTGATTTTATTAGGGTTAAATTATAAGAATTAATGTGGGCAGATCGTGCTTTGCTGCTCCTGTAACTGCCTGGCTTCTGTTTTTTGATATGTGGTGTTAAAGCTCAGCCTAAAGTGCCTGAATAATAGGTGGCACTAGGCACTTTCCGAACCTCACTGAATAACAAGACCTGACAGGCAGCCCATTGTTCTAAATTGCTGTCTCACAGTAAAGCCAACTGCTTCTGAAATTTCACCCACCTGCTTTATTTAACAAAATCTCTACACATTTTCTATCCCAAAAATGCTGTCTGAGAAAGGTATAATGATTTTCTATTATACCATCAGTTTTACATCCTGCTGCTTTTAAAATTTCCAGTTCAGATTGCATGATTTCTCCTTGAAGTACTTTCCAAGTTACATTGAAATGACCAAATAATAATGAAGGTTCTCTGTGGCACTTGGAGTTTTGACCCTTTTTTTGACTACAGTTTCTCTAAAAGGCACAAGTGTTTTGTCCTTCCATTAAGAAATGGACTTCATCTTCCCTCCCGCCACCCCCTGCTTTTTGATACCTGTGTGTGAGTATTCTGCTGAATACAAAGAGATTGGTGTGAATGATGAAAGTAGAAGAAGTATACAAAATGGGAAATTTGAAACAGTTGATGTTATTATATGAACCCCTTCAATTTCCTAGAAGCACTAAATATTGTATTTCTCATGTTAAAAGTTACAAATAATAGGCATTTTACTTGAGAAACGTTAGGTTTGCATCTTTTTTCTAAAAAGCCTGTCATCTCTCTGCTTGATAGGAAAAGGGGAAACTGTGATATAATACCAAAATAATTGTTGCTATTATGCTCTACTCAGTCCCGCAGACTTTTATCTCTACAGCTCTGGTTCATTAGGTTGGTATACAGTGATACCAGTACAGAAGTAAGAAAATACACGAAAACAGCTATTAATCACCCCAGCATTAGATACCTTTGTTCAGGAAAAGCTGTTCAAGTATCCTAAAGAAGAGCAGTTTGCTGTATGCCTATACATCTCCTGTAGTTCAACCTAGATTGGGTTATTTGTAAAGCACCCTCAGTCATTGTCTGTCAGCGACATAAATGTCACTAGGTTGAGTGGAGAGCGTTGGGTTTCAGAAATTGCATGACAGTCTAGTAAAGAGGAGTGTTGAAAATACCTGCATGGGAAAAGCTCATTCCCATACTGGAGGGAAAAATAAAATATGTTCTTGCATGCACTTATAATTTTCCAAGTGCCTCTTGGGGAGATGAGAGCAGATTTGACTCATCCTCAGAGCAACACCAGTTCTGCTGATACAGAAGCCTCGTGATGGCATTGTCATTTTCAGCCTGGAATCTGGGGGGCTTCTGTGCATTAAGGCATTGCAGTCAATAATAGAAGGATAGGTTGCTCTTTTAAAGAGTCGGGTTTGTGGAAACCCAGCCTCCATCGTCTGTTACAGTCTGCATGATGTGGAAGATGTGAGTAAAGGAGGGATCTTGAACTAAACAAAAATCAAACAAAAAACCCACACACACCCCCCCACCACCACATATGTAAAATCAACAGAAAATGGATTGGGTAGATGGATGTGGGTTTGGATCTTTGGAACAAGTTGGTTAAATGAGTGACAGCAAGAGCTATCAGGGGTGTAAGTCTAAACTGCAGACCCTGTGTGCTTTTCTTGTCTAATTCTGTACTTTTACCACAGGTCGTGTGTTCAAAAGCCTTCATTATTGACCTATTTCTGCTCTTATTAAAGATTATTTTAAAAATCCAACTGGTATAAATAAAAACTGTCAGGCTCTTAGGAGCACAGGCCATTGCCCTGGATGAGATTTTTTTGGGATGTCCAGCAGAGGGAGCGGATGTCCCACTGGTCAGGGGCTAGGGGACCACGGTCCTGTTTTGCCTCTGCGAGTGTGTTCTGTTCTGCAGGACAGTTTTCTTTGCTTTTGTAGCCTTCTGACGCTGTGTTGTGTCAGACGAAAATGTTCATCTTCAGTGGAAAGGGTGACAGAGGAGCAGGTAGAGTGGACATGTTGTTAATGTTTTGTGTACTATTGCAGAGCATGAGACACTTCCCAGAAGAATTAGAAAAGCTTGTGAAAGAAATAAACAAGATACATTGCTGGGGTTTTTGGTTTTTTGTTTGTACTTTTTTTTAAAATTAAATTGGACAGATCACAGTAGGAAGATTCAATGGTCATTATTACACAAATAATAATGAAAATAGAGAAAAGAAAATGAATAAAGAAAAAAGGCAGAAGGTGACAGCGTGCCTAATGTCCTGTCACTCAGTGCTGTGTCTCTGTGTGTGTTACAGTCTCTAGAACACAGTCTATGTTGAGGAATTCCTACTTCCAGTTCCACTCACTCCTCTCATATAAAATGAAGGCACAGAACCTCTCAACAAATTTTTTTTTAATGAGCCTGATAATGCATTCCACCCGAATTTTGTTGAATAACAATAGTAGCTTTCAAGTTTTAGCTTTGCTGAAACTTGAAATTAGCTTCATGCAGATACCAGCATGGAAAACTTAAGCCTGAAGTGGAATTTGGGAGCTTGACACTTGAATCTTTAAATGGAACATTTTAGGCAATCATTAACTGGGGATAATGCTGCCATGAAACCAGACACACTTGTGAGGACGCACATGAAGTTTCATTACCTAAGAAAAAAATCCCATGCTGTCGATGTTAATGAAAAAAGTATCATCAAATACATTTTACATAACAAATATTCACGGTGCTTCAGAGGAAATGCTGCTGGAGAGCAGTAAAGCCAAAGTATTTGGCTTTGTCCTTGTGGAGATCAGAGGTATAAGATGATACTGTTGATGGTAATTACAGTTAAGGTAATTTCCTGGTAATCATTTGTATATCTTATTGTGCAATGGATGGATCTGCATTGATAGTGGAGGAAATCATGCACTAATTTTCATACAGCCACATCATGTGGTTCACATCCAGTGAAAGTCTTTGCTTTAGCCAGGACCTGGCATTTTTCAGTGTAATCTTGATCTGATAATAAGGCACTGTCCTAAATGAACTGGGCGATGTATTCATCACTGAATCCTTCTCAGCTTACCTGGATAAGAGGACCATTAGGCAGAGTTTGTAGAAATTTGGAAATTTCTACTCTAGTCATCACAGCATATCAAATTTGGATTTATATTAGAGGAAGGGAAACTTTTTGATTGTATTCTGATAAATAAGATTTGAAATTTTATAGAAGTGGCTGAAAGCACCCTCTCTGTTCTAATTGAACACTGCCAGGGATTGTCCTTGGGGTGCTGCCATTGGATTGCCGATAAATGTTAGCGTGGTCCCCAAAGACAAAGAGGTAAAGTCCATTAAAATAATGCATTTTCTTATTCCAGGATCAGGCAAGACAAAAAGACCAAGTTTAGTTTTTATACATCAAAAGTAGTTAAGAAGGTATTTCGGAAAACATATGGTAAAAGCAGACTTTACCTGCTGAAGTATAAAAGAAGAAAATAACTCCAAAATTATTTGAATTAAAACACAGGCTCTTGTGTTTAAGGTAATCTGTGGAATACAAATATGATATATAGTAGAAAGTATTTATAAAATTGTTATTTGGTCATTGATTTGCTCTTTTGGTGTTTGTTATTTATTTAAAACAAATACAGGTAAGTCTGATCTGGATATTACCTGAAATTCAGCAAGTATTCATGAATCAACATTATCAACCTTTGCATCACACTACTGCCAGATTGTATCTGATCTTAAAAGCTTTTTAAAATGTTAACTCACAACTATTTTTTCTTCTCCCTTCCATCTGTGAGGTTGGAGACGAGATAGTGCGCATAAACGGATATTCCATTTCGTCGTGCACCCACGAAGAAGTCATAAACCTCATTCGTACAAAGAAAATCGTGTCCATAAAAGTTAGACGTAAGTGACACAAAAAATCACCTCTATCACCACAGATTGTTATTAATAGATTGCAGGTGGTCTGTAGAAACTTAACAAATTTTTTTTTTTTTTCAGATATTGGCATGATACCTGTCAAAAGGTAATGGCTTTTCGTTTGAAAAGAAATTGGACTATTCATTTTCACACAGCCTCTTCTATCCAAAGAACCTGTTCTTAATTATGAAAATGTGTGGATGCTGATTAAAATGTCACATCCTTTCTGATGAACAGGCAGATGTCTTGTTTGATGAATTTCTACCGGTTGCCTACTTAAATGAACCGATTTCTATTTCCTCATTTGTCATGGACATCTCCTCAAAATTTAATTATCAGTACACCTTGTTTGATGGTGACCTCCACTGTTTGTCTGTGTATGTAGTATTTGATGGTGGCTTCAGAGTTGAGAAAAACTTAGAATTGTTTTTCTCTTCCAATTTTTTTTGAAAAGCTGAATCTTTAAGTGGAATGTTTGAGAAATGCTAAAGACAGGAGGTGTTGCTTGCTCTGCGTAGACATTTGTGTAAGATGTTTGAGTGGTTATGGTTAGTTCTGCAGTCTTTCTTAGAGTTTACTAAGATTGTTTCACTTGAGAGGGTTTTATCAATTTTATATTCCACCTGTAGCAGCCCAAATAATTGTACGTTTGTTTGATGTTCTAGTTAATTTCCTGGAAAATAAACCAGATGTGAGTGGTATCCAAAGAAAGTTGTGGATACAAAGTAGAAGGCCACATTCCAAAGCAGCTTCTGGAATACATTAATACTGATTTTTTCCCATTATTTTAGATTTTTTTTTTTCTTTCAGTTCAGCAGATGAACCCCTTAAATGGCAATATGTGGATCAGTTTGTGTCAGGCTCTGGGGTAAGAGATCAATATTTTTTTAAATATCTTCTGGAGAATCTGTAGTGGTTCTGAAGCACTTTCTTCTCTGACCTTTTTAGAGAAGCTGTTGTATGTATTACTATAATGCAATATCTTGTTGGAAGTATTCTGTGAGAAGCATCTTTTGTGATATGAAATTATTCTAGAGCTATTAGGTAAGGAAAGGGCAAGACACAAATGAAATTCCTTCTACCTGTTAATTGATACTTCATTTTGCTTGAGCTTATTAACTTCTCGTGCTGTAGTTCTACTGCAGAAACCTGTATCAGATTATTTGGCCTATTTTAGGCTTATTAGTGGAGGAATTACAACTTTGAATGCAAGTGACTTCTAAGGGTTGCAGAAGTGAAAAGAAATACCACAATTACTGTTCTTTTGCTTTTGGGAAGAAAGACTTAGTGAAATAGAGAGCCTTACCATGTGTTTCTCCAGCCCTTTTGTCAGGGAACATCTAAATGATTATTTTGCCATATCGCTTTCCTCTCATTTTCCTTCACCCTCTTCTGAAGACAGAGTTTGACTATTTAAGTAATCTTCTCCAAATAGATAAGTTCGGTCTTTCACCTCAGTCATGCAGCTCCACTGACATAGCTCAACTTCACAGTCATTTCCAGCAGGACAGGACCTTGGAGCCTTGAATAGGACCTTGAATCTTATCTTGATGCTGGCTGGGATTCATCCTGGCCACCTGAAATTTTATAGTTGTCTTGATATGAATTCAAGACAGAGCTAACATCTGCAGCATTGTTTCATCCCTCTACAGGAAGGAAAGGGCAGTGTTGCTGGGCTTGTTTCTTCTGGAGGGAGAGACAGTAAAGAGAAGAAAGTCTTCATTAGTTTGATTGGTACAAAAGGCATGGGATGCAGGTGGGTACACATTTTTTATTTAGTGTCACTCTTTTATAAATGAGACACTCAAGGCAGTTATTTCCGTCCTTCTTTGATATGATGTCAGGAAAATAAAGATCCATGCTGGATCAGGAAGGCAAACTGCAACAGCAGAGTATCTGTGGCACATACTCTATATTTTTAGGCAAAGCATAAATACCTGTGTTAAAAGTTCAGTTATAAAGAAAAAACTTTTAAATTTAAAAATGAGAGCAGACTGAAAGTGCCTTAGTACAAGTTGGGATGGAATTGGATCTTTTAAATGCTTTTACGTTTTAAATACTTAAAAATGCTGCTCGGTGATGTAGCAAATTCCAGCACTATCCACTGTCAGGTTCACTTCCTGCACTTAGAGTGCTTTCTCTGTTCCTTTTCAGAACTAAAACCCCATCACAAAGCTATATCCGGTTCCTAAAATTAATGATGAATTTGCAAGAGTTTTTAGAAATAGTGTTCTGGGATCCTTGGACTCCTATCCTTGCAATACTTACGGGAGGCTTTGGAGTAGAAAGGATATTGCGGGATTTCTTATATATTTAGAAATATATAGTTGAAATTATCAGGATTTTTCTCTTCTGTAATTTGGAGGATGTAAATGTTTTTAAAAAATTATTTTCAAACCTGGAGGGGTGGCTCAGCATCGCTTGTTGGATATATAACCTACAAAAGTAGTTTCCCTGTTTGGGCCCAGCTTAGATGGCAGCTTAACATTCCTGAGCTAGATGTTGGCCTCTGGATGAAACATCCTTCTTGCTTCTGTTAAATAATCCTAACAAAATAATGTTGTTTTATACATACAGTATCTTGCAGTTCAGTGAATAATTAGTAATTTTTCATTGTGTTACTTTCTTGCTTTCAAATGTCGTTAGTGTCTTGGTCCTTTAGACAGTGTAGGTCAGCATACATATAAGTTTCAGCATGTAATGCAAAATACAGAAGCTTGAATATTTTTATTTTAGCTTTTTCTTTAAAACCAGTTTCGTGGTGTAAAGAATAGAAAAATAGGATGATAAACCCTGTGTACTGGCAAGTTTTGGTGTTTGTTTCAGAGTTGGCTAATACCATAAATATTCCCTAATCAAAAACAAATTATGAGAAAACAACTAAAACTACTCACTGTATTACACTGTATTATTCCATAAATATTATCCTATTAATGTTTGGGGTTTTTTACATTTCCAGTATTTCCAGTGGTCCAACACAAAAACCAGGCATTTTTATCAGCAATGTTAAGCCAGGCTCTCTTTCAGCAGAGGTGGGCTTAGAGGTAAGTTTGCCACCTCCAAGGTAGGTACCACAAGGAATTCTTGGTTTGTATTCACATCTTCTAGAATTTGGAATCTCTGTAAAGCACTAGCTGTGTTGGTATTACTGTTTGGTGGAGGGGGGGTTTCCCATGGGAAAGGAATACCTTGTGGTTACATTTTGGATAAAGGTAGTTCCCTAAAATTTTAAGAACATGAGTGACCTGGGTCAGACCGGTATTCCTTCGAGCTCAGGATTTGATCCCAAGCAATGGCAATAGGAGATCCAAGTGTAGGAGGATGTGCAAGCCAGTCTGTTCCCCTTGTGCTCTGCCAGTACCCATGATTGCTGCATGAAGGGTGTTGGAGAGCTCATCTCTTTCTGTTCTCATTTAATATATGTACTAACGTAGTGTCTGTACTGAAATTTGCATTAATTTCTTTAGGTTGGTGATCAGATTGTTGAGGTGAATGGCGTGGACTTCTCTAATGTGGATCATAAAGAGGTAAAGTCAAGTCTTCTTGGTTCTCTGAATTTGTAGCTGGCAGTTTACTAAACATCTGTCCTGTTTCCCTGTCCGCAAAAAGTATGTTTGATACTGGGCTACTGACTCAAGGGCCTGTGTATTGAACATGGGAATTTGGATATTTGCATACCTACCACCCTATTTAGTTCTGGAAATTCCAGCCTTGGCAACCAGCATTTTTCATCCAATGTATACTGGCCTTCTAGCACTTCATTCACACTGATTTTTGTTTTGTTTTAATTTGCAGGCTGTCAGAGTGCTCAAGAGTAGTCGTACTTTGACTATCTCTGTGGTAGCAGGCGCTGTAAGTAGTATATTTGTAAAAGCAGAACGTTTGTGGAAATTACTTTGTGGGCAAATAAATGGTAAAAATAAGTGGATAAAAACAAAAGCTGTGTTTCTTTATAAGATCTGTACCTCTGTCAAACCAGAACAGTTTTGAGTGGCATGTTATTATTTCATACTACACGAAGTATTCTCAAATATAACTGTGGGCCAATGCAAAACCATTCCCTTGACAAGGAGTGGAAATTAACTTTATTTAATTGTCTCTCATGTTTGAGAGCTTCTGTTCTAATAAATATCTGCTTCTGCTGAAACATGAAAGGTGAATTGGATTGGAGACAAATAATTTTTAATCCTGAATAGCTGATGGCTTAATCTTATTCAAAATTAGTTTCTTTTGTAACTGTTTATCTGATCTCATTAGTGTATTGACACACTGAAAATTGCTCCATTTTTCACTCCCACTGTTCTGTGCAACAGAATTATAAGCGTTTGAGGTGTAATCTAAAACCAGCTGAAATTAATTAAATTTTCCCTCTGACTTCAGTGTGACTTTCAATAAATGTTTTAATGTTTTTACTGCTTTAATCCATCTTACAGCAAAGTGTGTAGTTATATACAAGAGGATAATTAAGTTCCATAGACAAATCAAAGACTGTGTTTTCTAATTGTCTTGCAACTGACTTAAATAGGGAAAAAAATATTTAATAAGTCACTTCTGCTACTTCCTGAGGGCTCGTGTATACTGTGTAGCTACATTAAGGAATTAATGGTTTATTAGATCTACTCTTTTAGTAACAAAAGATGAAGTTGTCCAAAGGTACTGTAGACATTGTTTAAACAAGTGCTCTGGGCTAATTGATTAAACTGCAGGAGTTCAACATCTTAAGGACTTCGTTTCAACTCCCAGTTCTGTTAACAACTGTTAAAAATATGAGATCTACCTCAGCATGCATCGCTGGGGTGGTATCCTTAAAATGGCAAATTGTTGCTATGGAACTCTTCTGTTCCTCACTCCTTCACCTTGCATGTCTCTCCTCAGTACACATCTTTGTCTGGAGAACAGATAGCAAAAGGAAACAGTTTCCCTACCATGGCACAAAGGCATTCCTCAGTGCCTGGTTTTGTTCAAGCTGTGTGCTTTGTGCTCTTGAGACAGGGAAAAATCCTGCCTTCCTAATTAACATGGGATTTTCATTTCAGAAATGAAAATTAGATAAATATTATCAAAGGATTCTACCTATAGCACTATGGAAATATCTTTCTTGAATAGAAAATAGTGCTGATTAATTGTAAAGCAAATGAAACAGGAACAAAACCAACTGAAATACATAAACTATACAGTGTTTTGGGGATGTACATTCCCTGTATTTGGGTTCCTTGAATGATGACACATTTCTGCAGCAACCAGGCTTAACAGCATTAAAACACAGTAACTGTGGCATTGTCTTCTCACTGGGAACCATTCAGTGTTCTGTTCTCTGGCATTTCATTGCTCAGTGAGATGTCAAGTATAACATGAAGTTTTATCTGGGTGACACACTGAGCATGTATTTGGCATGACCCCTACAGTGCTGTTGCTGGCTTCAGTAGCTGCAATCTTCTTCTGAGGTGTTTAGCACATAATAACTTTGAGGCTGAAAGTAGAATATCCCCTTGGAGTAGGTGGTCAGATCTTTGAGGATCTTCAAGGGTGTGTTCCTCAAGAAGAGCGATGCGAGGAAATGGCTGATGTGCCACTGTGTAGTTGGGTTTGAATTACTTCCTAGAACTGCATTCATGAGATATTTTCACAACTGCTTGGGGTGGTGGTTTTGATTGCAGGGAAAGGAGCTGTTCATGACTGAAGAAGAAAGGCAAAGAGAAGCACGTCTCCGTGAGCAGGAACGCCAGGAGTTAATGCATCAGAAGCGGCTTGCACTGGAGACCAACAAAATCATCAAAGAGCAGCAAGAGAAAGAGAGATTGTAAGAACTCTCTGTAGGACAGTCTGAAAAACTTAGCTTGGATTTGGAGAGGGCATGGAAGACAGAAGCACATAATTATTTCTGTTATGTTTCTCACAGAAGTGAGAAGATTCTCAACTTAGATTAACTTTGTTTTGCTGTTGCAGAGTCTCTGTCCATAAAATGATTGTCCTGTGTTGCTCTTGGTGGTCTGGGCTTTCAAAGCTGATATCATTCAAATCCATCTCGAGTAGAAGGGTCACTCTGCTCCCCAACTGTTGCACCCCAGTGATTCAGTGTGATATTCCTTATTTTCGTGATGCTATCCATTCATCCTTTATTTTTAGCAAGACAGTTAGAAATTTTATACTTGTACAAAAACACATTATGGCCCTGTCTCAGAAGGAGGTAATGACTTAAAGAATTAAGTAGATGATGTGCCCTTGGTATCCAGGTGATCAGGAATGTCCTCAGGGTTCCTATGAAACCCTACTGAACCCTTGGTGTCTTAAAGATGATTTTTAAAATGGACCGTTTTCCCCCAGTACATATGTGTTGACTGTCTGTATCTTTTATTAGCTATATGCTGACACACTTTGTTCAGGTTCTTACTCAGAAAATACTATTTTTATCATGGTGTCCTAATTCCTCTTATTGTAGAAGAAAGCTGGAGATTTCCCAGAAGGCTGCAGAGGAAGAAGAGAGATATCGCAGAGAAATAGAGCAGTGAGTAAAAGCCTTACACAGGCTGTGTGCCACCTGGAAAAGAGTGCTTGTGTGTTAGATCTGGCTGAAAACCTTTCAAATGAAGCTGTCTAGTACTTTCATTTAGCTTAAATGTAGGATCCAGTACACATCAGTAAGTACACCACAGTTAACTGATCTGAAAATCAGCACCTGGAAAACATGAGGTTTTGTGGCAACAATAAATTCAATGTGAAGTTGAAGTTGAACACTTATTTTAAAAATACGTTATTAATACAGAGATGAACTTAAGATTAAGGAGCTTCTGTGTCTCAGAACTTGTTCACTCTGTTGTCACTGAAACAGTACATTTAATTCTAACAGAAAAAATTTAGTACTGCTAAGAAACAGATCAGTACAATATTTGTAGCTTAAGCACTCTTTTACATTTGGAAGTTTGAGATGAACCAGTTGTTATCATGGTAATTAACTTCCCTTCTAAATGATGCTGGGAAATTGCATGAAAATGCAAGTTGCACAATAATATCTGTTTTGATTCAGCCTTTTAGGGCTAAGATTGACCCTCAAGTCTTTAGCTGTGCCAGTTTGATGTATTAAGGGGGGTTTAATTCATTTAATTCACTTGAGTCCCTTTTCATGTACCTGTATTAGCTAAAATTTTCTGATAGAAAAAGCACAGGGATTTCTGATTTTCTAAGGTGCGAAAAGAAATATATTCCCCAGCTGTCACCCGAGAAAAATCTTCTGGCAGTCCTGCCGTGGGCTCTACTGCAGCACATGGATGAATTCTTACACATTTCCCTTTTCTGATACCAGGGAATTGATAATATTCTGTTCTCTATTGTGGCCTTCCACTGAAATTCCTGCTGTAGCCAAAAGCTGCCATAAAAGCAGGCCGTCAGAGGTGAAGGATGGTTCTGTCCTCCAAATCTAGATTGCATGTCTGTTGTAATGGATGTTGGATGTGTGCTGTGTTCTTCTGAACTAAGAGCATCTTTACTCACTCAGGGAGGGCTGTCATGCCTTGAGGGCTGCTCAGTGTAAGGTCTAGCACAGATTTATACTTCCTTTTATAATTTTTACATGTTGCTCAGGCACTTTTAAGCTTTTCCATTTCAGAATCCAAATTGTTGAGTCAGTGTCAATCTCCTGGGTGAGGAGAGGGAGAATGGTAGTAGAGGAAACAAGATGAAATTTAAAGCTGAGATTTCATGAGCAATTGTGACAGGCTAAAATACATTGTTTTTCTGTATTAATGGCTTGTGAGGATCATGCCTTGCCTTCTTTTAAGAATCCTTTGTGCAGGAATTCCTTGTATAAAGTCACTGTGCCCTATTTTGGTATCTTATATTTGAAAAAAAATTCAAATGTGCCAAAATGCAAGAGGTCCCTAACTCTATGTACTGCAAGTTACATTGCAACATCACCTTTTTTTAATTAAAATGAAATGAAAAAAATTTCTGTCCATTGTTCCCTGACAATGCCTCTAAATTTAAACAGTGAGCTCAGCTGAAGATTTAAGAGTGTTTTGACTCCATGTGAATATTTTTTTCCATTTACTTGAGCTCATTCAGAGATGCAAAAGATAATCCAAGTATAAAAAGCATCATATGTATCTGAGACCTGGTAAATTTTGGCACCAGATTATCATTTCAAGGCCAGCTATAGTCAAGAATAGATCTTGGATCACTTAAGGCTACATGTATGACACTACATGTTATGAGGTTATTCAGCACTTCTGCTGTGACCTACTTGGTATTGGCTGGTCTTTGGTTTGGAATTTCCTTTTTTCTGATCATGGTGCCATTCTAGGTACCTTTACTTCTTTTGCATGCTCTTTGCTTCAAGTGTGACTCTGTCTGCACCACCCCCATCCTCTCTCTCTACTTATCTATTCCCCTCACATCTCTTTTTTTTGTTTTTGTCTCTTTTTTCCCCAAGAATAAGAAATTTAATGTGGTTCATGTTTCAACAGTATTTAGTTCTTTTTGGGAAGAGTCACTTTTTATGGCAACCTAGAACTATGTGTTTAGGAAGCAATCATCAAAATAGATTTAAGATATAGAAAGAAGATTCATGCTTTTTAGGTATAATTTACCATTGTGACATCTGATTTAGGTGTATGGTAGATGTTCTGTCACTCAGTGTTTTAGTTAAAACTGACAGTTTTTCTAATAAATAGTTCCAGTTCTAAAAATGAAAAATTACTAAGTGAGAGATGTTTTTGTACTTCAGTTAAGGTGACAGTCAGTACTGTAGTGTATCACTCTTGGCTTAGTGTCTGTGGAGGTGTTTATATAACTGGCTGTATTAGTCTCAATATTAAATAAGAGTATCTTACTCAGTTACACTATATTTTTCAAATTATCTGAATAGCTCAGCGAATGGAACAGATTGATGAAAGGAACTTGGTTATGAGGAAGGAGCAGCTTATTATGCTTTATATTAAAGACAAAAAACAAATATGCTGAAAAATTATAGTGGTAATAAATATATACTAATGCTGTTGTTCTGGTACTCAGAATGTGTAATTGCATTTGTTTCCTCTAGGATAACAGCGGAGGAAGAGAAATTTAAAAAGGAGTGGGAAGAAGACTGGGGTCCTAAGGAACCACCCAAGTCTCTCAAAACTGTAACTGCAGAAGTGCACTCTGCCCCTCGTTCCAAACACAAAAGTAAGTAATTGATTTCAATTTGCCTCCTTCTATTTGTCTCAGACACATCACTGAGCTGTATGGAATATATCACCAGTTTGTCTCCAAGTTAAGCTAGCTATGGATTGGTCATTTTCAGAAGGCTGGAAGCCTACCATTAATTTAATAATTCTTATTTAACAGGTACCTATCTTGCAAAATCTACATCCACTCAAATAGTTATGGTTTTTAACAATCAGCAGCAGGAAAAGTAAGAAGAATAAAGCTTGCTAAGAAACGGTCTGAGTTGTCAGCCTCTGTAGCTTGGGGGTGTGGTGCATTGTTTTCCATGTTGTTTCTGTTCAAGATCACCCTGTTAACCTTTTCAGAGTTTCGGTGGGAAGGGATCTTAAAGATCACCTTGTCTCAGTTATCTACCATGGGCAGGGACACCTTCCTCTAAACCAGGTTGTTCAGAGCCCCATCCAAAACTGGCCTTGAACACTGCCAGGGATGGGACATCCACCACCTACCCTGGGCAACTTGTGCCAGTGCCTCACAGTAAAGAATTTCTTCCTAGTGTCTCATCTAAATCTATCCTCTTTTAGTTTAAAGCCATTCCCCCTTGTGCTGTCACTACGTGCCCTTTTAAAAAGTTCCTTTTCGGTTTTCAGTAGCCCCTTTTAGGTGCTGGAAGGCTGCTCTAAGGTCTCCCCACAGCCTTGTCTTCTCCAGGCTGAGCAGCCCCAACTCCCTCAGCCTTTCCTCATAGGAGAGGTGTTCCAGCCCTCTCATCATCTTCATGGCCCTCTGCTGGACCCATTGCAACAGGTCCACATCCATCTTATATTGGGAGCCCCAGAGCTGGATGCAGCTCTCCAACTGGGGTCTCATGGAAGCGGAGTAGCGGGGCGCAATCCCCTCCCTCGCCCTGCTGCCCACGCTGCACTTGGTGCAGCCCAAGATGCTGCTGGCTTTCTGACTTACTTGTCCGAAGGGAATTAAAACAGTTGGAGCTTAGCTGGCAGTTAAGAAGCTAAATTGGAAGCTGCAAATTGTATATGGAGAGTGTACTAAAATTATATTGTACAAAGAAAAATGTAGAAAGTGCTTGTTGCATAATTTATAGGAGACCTGGGCTGATTCCTAACCTGATGTTATTTCATTATATTGTTTTGTGTGTGACATTGGGGAAGTCTGCTGATGGTTCCATTACAGAAAAAGTCACCACACTCTGCAGGCTTCCCTTCATCACAGAGCAGACTAATTGTCCACATATAGATTCTAACTGCTCTTCAGGACTGGAGGAGGTTGGAGATTGATTAAAGTAGGGCCGTTTTTTTCAACAGTTTTGTAGAAAAACATCCCATCTCTGACTACTTTTTTTTTTTTAAATTTCACGGAAACTTCTGGTCACACATGGCTTATCTCTTTTTCTGTTCATGGAAACCTCAATTTAGACTGTCATTTCTATCTCCTCACTCCTTTCCTCCTTTGTTTCTCTAGAAGATTTAAAGGGAGTTGCACATGACCAACTTGAAACAGATGATATGGATGAAGTGAACATGAAGCAGGACAAACAGGTTTGCCGCTCAGCACTAACTTCCTCTCCTGATTCAGATTCTTCCTGTGTCTCACCTCCTCCTGACAGTCAGTCTTGACGTTGAACTGACCATTTGGTTTACCTAGGGCAATATATGTGGTCTTTTGGTAAATGATGAAAGGTTTTGACACTGCTGCTGTCGCTGCATTCTAAAGATACCTTGATATGAAATCTAACAACCTTACAAAATGTGGACTATATTGAGTGCTCTGTGTTAGCGGTGTTTCTTATATAAAGTTATGGTAATATACTCTTTTGTATGTTTTTACCTAGCAATGTATTTTGTAGTGTTTATGCATTTGGCTTGAAATATTTTGTCCTGGGAAATGGAGCTTTTAATGTCTCCTCAAAAGCCAGTGTTCTGCCACAAGCTAGAATTAGTTTGCATACCCACTTAATTTTCATAAGGCTTGCTAAAACTACTGCAAAGTAAGAGTGTGACCATAGAAATCTTAGCAATGCACATGCCTGTGTGGTTCTGTATGAAGATTACTTGTTGCATTTCTTTGTTTGACATAAAATGTATATCATTAAAATAAGGGAAACTTATGACTAAATGTACTAGAACCATTTATCAAATATTTGACTAAGAACTTGTCATGTAATATCAAACCTTTGGTGTTGCACCTTCAAATAAATTTTAATCAGTTACACTTATCAACATGGATTGATCTGAGTAAGGACCAGTCCTTGGCTTGTCTTCAAAAAACAACCTTTCCTTTACCTTTTGTAGCTTTTGGATGGTTTTATCGGTATGAAGGAAAATTTCCCACAATCCGTAAGGTACGATGTTCGAAATGTAAACTTGTTTGCTGTGTGTTTGAACTGGAGTTCCTCATTTTCCTTCTTCTCTCTTATTAGTGAACATTCTTTATAGTCAAATGCTCCTTCTTTTAACGTGTGCAACAAATTAAGATGCCTTTGGGACGCATGTGTCTAGGAGTTTGTCCTTTTCAGTCCTTTGAGCTATTGAGTTCTGCCAGCTGCAGGGGGAGTTGTGCAACAATACTTTGCAGCAGGTGTTTATTACAGGTGAGCAGTGCATGTCTTCACGTTCTCCAGAAGTCTTCAGAATCTTATGTATATATGTATATTTACATAAAAACAGTACAGAGACAAAAATTATCTATTTATACCTTTGCAAACCTCCCTGTAGGAGGAGTGCTGAAGGCAAGAGGCTTCTAGGTGTGTATATATGAGAAAAAAAAATTAACAGTCTTTAAGTTGATGGAATACTTCTGTGTCTGCAGAGATGCTGCAGAAGTATTGCAATTTCAGTTTATGAGAGTTATAAAATAATATTTTATACTTGCTGTTGCTTCCTTCTCTTTTATTTCTTGCAAAGTATATTAGCCATATTATAGGGGCATTGCTATTGTGTTGTGTGCTTTGCTGGTGGGTTTTTTGGTAACTAACTGTGATAAAAGTGCCCTAAAGATTTTGTGTGTGTATCTGGCAAGAACTCAAGGTTTCAGGGGAGGTCAGGATTGTTTCTGACAGATGAAGTATTCGTGTCGCTGTTTAGGACTGTTACTTTAACCTTTCTGTATGCCCAGGATATACCTGTCCTCCTTAAAAGAGATTAGGAGGAAACGGTGCATTCCAATACCTTTTTTTACTGCTAGTGGCTCTAAATCATCATGGATCTCTAACCTGTGAAAGCCAGAGCAGGCAGTTAGGATTTTTGTAATGAAAATTGTAAGTGCTTGTTATGGAAGCTCTTCTCACAAAGAGGTAATCTTTTGTATCGCTGCTGACAAATACAGTTTAGAGAATGTCCAAAAACCTCTCCATATAATAATGAAGATCTTACACAATTCCAGTTGAACTTTACCTCACAGTGAGCCCTAGAAGCTTGAAAAGATGTATTTTTAATCATTTGCTTTTAGAAATATTTTAAAATCTGGCAGTGATGAATTTTCATCCTACTCCCTATTGCTAATGATTTTTTTGTTTGTTTTAAAAACAAAATTTCCCTCTGTACTAAAAATGTCTATAATAGGAAGTAAACTGAATCCATGGGGAAAATTGTAGGAAAGGATGAATCATCCTGTTCTATCTGAATGCTGTGAATGCAGCTAAGATTGTCAGATGTATGTTCATGTTCTGGAGGACTTTGGCTTGTGTACTGCTTATTTGTGCCTTTCAGTATTCAGTAATTCTTCAAATGTTGGTACAGAGCAAGTTAACCTGCCTGATGTTGCATTTAGTAGACAGTACTAAATGTATCTTCTAATTTTTTAGAGGATGATATTGGCAATTGCTGTAGGTAAAAACTAATTATTCCTGAATAAAATACACCACAGTTTATGTTAAAACATTAGTGTGAAAAGCTCGATTTTTATAGTTAAGCTTTATCTCCAATGTTTTTGGGGTTTCTTTTCGCCCTGCTCCCCTCCCTACAACACCACCACGTAACCGTGAAGAAACAGAGCACATCCCACTGAACTCAGCAATATGAAGTTCCAGTCAACTGCTTGACTGGGAGAATTGCCTTTTGTACCTGCCAAGGAAAATGTCTGTTTTCCGAGGCTGTGTTATCAATATTAACGTGCAAAAGGTAAAAGGAAGACAAATAATGCTCTTTAAGGTGAAGCAGTTCATGGTGGTTTTGGGAATTCAGAGCATGAAAAGTCAGTA
The DNA here is from genome assembly GCA_013398015.1 of Oreocharis arfaki. Lineage (NCBI taxonomy): Eukaryota > Metazoa > Chordata > Aves > Passeriformes > Paramythiidae > Oreocharis > Oreocharis arfaki. The sequence goes on from VZRR01009671.1 coordinate 78,700, forward strand.
GCTGATGGTGATGAGCAACACAGAATGAAACCTGAAGCACGGCCTTTCTGGCAGTGGCAGTAATTGGCAAGAAGTGGCCACCTGCTCTTCTGTTTCACTTTTTCATAAATAAAAGGAGTATATGGTGTTTCCAACATGAGCTAAGTCCTACGTGTACAAATGTGAAAGGGTAGCAGGAAGGTGACATCATTAAAGTAGAAATAAAGGGCAGTGTGTGTTTTGAAGACAACAGGAACAGAGGCTTCCAAGAGACTGTAGCTTTTCTCTTTGTATCCTACATCTAAAATTTTAGAGTCATTTTGTGCTGTATTAATTAACTCATCTGAGTAGACTTTATCCAGTGCTTGTAGGAGCTACATGGTCTTTGTCTTGCAATGTTCCTTCTTGGAAGCAACTCAGTTTCTGCACTGATCTAAGCCTTTCCTTTATAATTCCTTATTTCAGTTTTATTAGGGGATGCAATGCTGATTTTAGGGCATGTGCATGAAGCTGTTGTATGCATGGACTGTTCACATCTACCTATACATGAGAATCTGTCACCTGAAAGCAATCAGTCTTATACATATATAAATACCGAAACAGAGAGATGGCAAATCAAGACCAAACAAAAACTGTTTGAATATTCAAAGTTTTGTAGTGGACCTGTGTGCCCTAAAGTCGTAACTTTGCAGAGGAACAAAAAAGTTGAATTCTCTGATCTCATCCAAATTTCTTAGTGGGCACAAGCCCTCCAAAAAGTTCGAATTTCCTCTGAATTGCTGGGTAAATGGATTTTGGATTTTCTTTTACAAGACCATCCCCCTACTTGCATAGACTGTAATTAAATTTTCAAGGCAGGCACTCATGTACCAAAATTGAAGTTTGTGGTGTTTTTAGCTGATGTAAAAATTTTTGTTAAAATACCTTCCCAGAAAGGGAAAGAACGAAAGAAGTCAAAAAGTGATAGTTTTTGTGAACAGAAGAAGAATAAAAAGGAAATGGAGTTTGAGCAAAAACTTGCCAAAGAGAAAGAAGGAATGCTGGAGAAAGAAAAACAACTGAAAATAAATCGTCTTGTACAAGAGGTATGTTGTGATCTATCAAGTGCAAAACTATATTGAAAGAAAATTAAGTGAATTTTTAGTGGAATTATTTTAGCAGGACACTTGTTTAATTATGTCAAAGATAATGAAATTTCAAAAGCTGTTTCACTGCAAAATTCTATTGCCACGCTTGCTTATTTCTAGTCAGCTTTTGCCCGAATGAGGATAGCTCTGCAGTTAATGTGTCCATGTGTAATGATGAATTTAATGAAAAACAGCAAAATAGGAAATCCTTCTTAAAAGCATTACTATTTTTAAAACTATGTTTAGTAGAGTTTCATACCTTTGAAACATATTTGTGTTGTGACCACACCTATAACCTTTTCTCATGCACCAATGTTATGGTCAAGGTATCTGAGACAGAAAGAGAAGACCTGGAGGAATCAGAAAAGGTGCAGCACTGGGTGGAAAGACTTTGTCAAACACGGTTAGAACAGATTTCCTCTGTGGAGAACGAGTCTCCTGAGGTAAAATTCTGGGTTTTCCATATATTGCATGATCTGTAAATAACTGAAAGTTGTCTCCTAAAAGCAACAGGTTTTACCAGTGAAATAATCGGTCTTTGTCTTCCCCCCTCAGCCTTCTTTCTAAGGTGGGGGGGAAAGTCAGTAACTGATGAGTTACAATCTATAGAATTTGCTGTTCCTATATTTTATGGAGATTTAAACCTTGTTTTAATGAACTGTCTGTATTTTAACCTTTTAAAGTATATTATTGCCACAAAGTTAACAGTTTTATTGTTCCATGAGATGTTTGGGCTAAGTGGGACATGCTACCAATAACAAAGCCTGGACCCACCTGTATTTATTAGTGTCCTATGAAAATAAGACCATCATTGATGATAAGCTCTTGGAAGCTTCCTTGTATTGCACGAAATAAAGGAACAGGTTAAGAAAATCACAAAAAGATATGAAACTCACAAGAAATAGGGTTTAGACTTGTGCTTTAAGTAGTCCCCTTTAATTAGGGGAGCTGCAGATAGTGATTGTTCCTTAGAGCCTGATGGTTCTAGACATGGAGTGAGGCTTTCCCACCATCCTGCTGTTCTGGCTGTCTTCCAAGAAAAGCCACTTTCAAAGAGGAACACTGCAATCTGCTGAGCTCCCTTGGGATCCCCAAGAAACTCCAACCACAAAAGCGACCTTGGGGAACAGTCTCGCATGATTTTCCTTCAGGTCGGTGTGGAGCAACTCTGGAAAAAGCAGCTGATCTTCTGTTCCTCGTGGCCTTAGGCTCAGATCCATGTGGTTTTTCAGTACAGGTCTTTAGTGGAATGATTATGCACAGTTCTTCTCTCACTATCTAAACTTGGCAGCTTGTGTTCTGCTAGAACTTTGTCCCCCTTACTTTGTAAAGTAAGAAGGACCATTACAGATTACAAGCACTGTTGTATTTTCAGAGCTCTACCTGGATTTAAGACAAGCACTCTGTGTTCTATTTGCTCCATCAATTCTTCCATTACATTATGTATAAGTGCTCTATTACGATTTTTCTACAAACCTGCCCAAGCAGTTAAAACATGTAAAAGACAAAACATGAGGGCTTCTTAGGGGTAAATGCAGCTGAGCAATATTCAGGTGCTACAGGCTTGAACTGTTTCTTGGGAACAAGAGCAGTCAGGATCTCTCAACCTTTGCCAATGAAATAGCTGTTTTTCAGTACAAAGGGATGAGCATGTCAGATAAGAAGAATGCGAAAAATGTTACCCACTTGAGGGAAGTGTTGCCATATTAGAGTAAGATGAATGTGTCTGTCAGACAGCTTATCCATGTAATGTTTCCTCAGCTGAGTCTACACAATAGCAAAATGACTGTATTTTCTCAAATACTCCAGTTTGATCACTGGTAAAAGAAATGTTAGCAACTCTTAACAGCGTATGTAGACTCCTTCACACACATCCTTTTTTTTATTTTGGATAAGCTGCTCATTATGTTCAAACTCTGGAGTTGTTTAGCCCCCCAATAGATCTGGTGTGGATTAACATAAATTATAAGATCTCAAACCCCTCGAGGATCTGAATTTCATAGCACACTAAATTTTTGTTTTGGTAGCTGCCTACGCTTAGTTTCCTTTCTTGTATTAATGTGTGGTTATGTTTACACAACTCTAACCCCTTTCCCTTTTTAATGACATAGAATTTCAGGGCCTGTCTTTGATTATTTTCCTTCAAATAATCGCCTTTTCGAGGAGTAATTCTTGCTTTCTCTTCATAAGAGCCAGAGAGGCAAGAGTTGTGTTATCTTGTCCTGTGATTTTTGCCTTCTGAAGACTTCATGCTGTCGGGGTTTTTTGGGGTTTCTTTTGTCACCTCACTCACCCCATCAGCCAAGGCTACTGTCACACCACTCCCATTTTTCTTCTTTTTAAGCTAGAATCCCAAGGAGTGCTTTTAGAAAGTCTTTCAGGGAAAACGTTCTGTGTGGGAGAAGCCAGGAGCTTCCTGTGCAGGAGCAGTTAGGCTGAGTGTTGTTCTAGGTCTGGCCGTTAATCTCTTCAGGACTGCTGCGGGCAGAAGTGCTGAGGCAGATTTCTGTTCTGTCGCACGTAGCTGGCGAGTGGCCGTCCTTCTGCCTCTCCCCCTGCCACCTCCATGCGGCGCTTTGCCGGGGGCCTGCAGCTGCACACCACAGATCTCGATGATATAAACTTAGATGAAGTTGACAAACCCAAGCAGCGCGCGCCTCCGCCACCGCCGCCACCCACTGTTACCCCAGTGCCACCAGCTCATCCTCTTCCTGCCTCCGGTGTTCCACGAGGCCTGGCCCTGTCGGTCACACCAGCTTCCCAGGTGACCTCGGGATCTGCTTGGATGCATGCGCCTTTACCATTCCCCTGCGTGCCTCCCTGCCCTGATCCATCACCGCTGGATCTACCCTTCTGCCCCTTGCAATGCTGAAAGAGGGAGTGAGGTGGTTTCTTCGGTGTCTCAGTAGTGAATGCAATCCAGAGGTAGTTCCATTTTAACATGTTTTAAATGTAAGTCAGGAGGGGTTTGCTCTCTTGCCTACATACGTTATAACCCTACCACCTGCAGATACATTCAGCAGATTGTATCAGTTAAAAAAGAGATGAGTTGGACTTGATTAAAAAAAAAAAAAAACAAAACAACAGCGGGCAGCAGATTTAATTCATTTTTAAATTTGAGAAAAGTATCCATGTAGTGAAAATGATTTGTGAAAGTGCCTTGAATGTGTCATCAAATTGCTTTGTTAGGTGAGAAGAGTGGACAAGGAAAATTGGCTTAAAATCAGAAGCTCAAGTTTTGAAAGGTCAAAACTGTGTAAAATAAAAAAGCGAGAGCTGGTAACTGGGTTTGACTTTTTGCACTTTGAGAAAGCATTGACTTTCTTCTTATTGCAATCTGAGTCCAAAAGAGTATCAAATATAAGCAATCTTGTGCCAGATTTTGCTTTAGGAAAGAAATGGCAGCTGGTTCATCATAATTCCCTTTGCTAAGCACTGTAGTGAGAATCATGTACTTGTTCTTTTGGCAAAAGTTTCTTGTTTCAAGCAGCAGAAGAGGATCCCCATACGGTCACTTGCCTCCTGCACAGTTTTCTGCATGGGTTGACTGACTGCATTTTTGGGTCTGAGGTGGTTTGCATGTTTACTAAATAGCCTTCGTATTTGCATGATTCTCCTTGGGGTGGGGAAGGACATGCAAATTTATCACTTTTTGGTGGAAAGCAGTAGATTCTGTCTCTGTGAATAATTGCCCTTATGTGACCCACGAATCTCTTTTAAACTTATGTGGACCTCTGATAATGCTTGATCTGAGTGGTTTATACGTGTGAAGTGCCAAGAATGTGCTAGATCCACTGAAATGGAAATATCATATATTCTTATGGGTAACAGGTTTCCCAATTTATTTGCAAAATAAAAATGGTGTGAAGTGACACAAGTGTACAAAATACTAGTGTTGAGAGGAGAAATACACTCTTCTAAAGCTAATTGAAAATGTTCAGATAGAAGGAGTAGCATAAGAACTGCCATACTGATCTGGCCTCAGATTAATATATTCCAATATGTGTTTCCGGCTGTTTGACACTGCTAGCTGTGTTAGAGAAAAGAAATTAATAATTAAGAAAAATATGTTAGGTAACAACAAATAACCTAGCCTTTAAAATTAATGTCAGTTTTCACTGAATATAATTAGTGTAAATGAGAAAATAACTAGGCTCTTAGTAAAATTAATTCTGAGCCAAAGCTGCTTGGTTTATAAGTAGATAATTCAACATTTCTGATGTGGTTTCTGAAATGGAAGAAAAATCCGAAGCTTGAGAATTTGTCCTTGCTACCTTTTACAAAGCGAGTTTTTAACCCCACAGAAGAGCAAAAGCAGTGCATTTTTGTGCCTATGTGGATTAAAGATCTTGTGTTTATGCCTGCCAAAGCCAAAAGGTAAGACAACTGTAGTTGTCCAATAATTTCATTTTTCTAATATTACTCAAGCTTCTAAATCTTCTCTGCATTGCTCCATTTTTGGTTTTAACCCAGATAGTTTAATTTCCAATTCAGCTCGAACAAAACCTGACAAAAGGAATAAAATCCCATCAGAGACATTCTTGAGAACTAGCTATTAAAATATCTGGTATAAATTTTCTGTGTCTGAAAAAAAGCTTTACACTTTATATGAACCCAGTACTAAGTGTGTTGCTGTTTAGGTTGTAAGAAACACCTCCCACGTCGGCAAAGCGTCCTCTGTGTCAAGCAACCCGCTGGTATGTCACGTGCTCCTAGTCACGGCTGTAGTTTCATGAACTTCCCATCTAGTGCTAATGGCAAGGAAGTGTCAAAGGTTTCGCTCTGCATGGCTAATTTGTTTAAAATTCAGTGCATGGAATGATGTGTGGGGAGCACGAGTAGTGGAAGTGACTCCTAATGGTCCAAGGATTTCATATTTCAACAGCTTAGCAAAACACAGTCCGTATCTGCATGTTGTGGATGTTTGTATGTCATGGAGCCTCTGCTTTCTTCTTCTGTCAAGGCAAAAATTCCAGGTTCAATCTATCTTTTAAATATAATGGGTGCTAAGAAGCAAGTTTCGTCTCCAGATGAAACTGATGCCTTATCAGGCCACTTAAAAAACAGAGACTAGACAAGAGTAAGGGAATAAAAGTAGGTATTTATTTGAAGGGCTTTCAAAGGTACGCTCTGGGGAGCCAGAGGCTACTGCCAAGATGGACCCCGGGATGGACCCCAGCTCACGAGTTCTTCACACTTTTATAAGTTTGGTCCATTTGCATATCAAGTTTAATTCTCCAATTAAAGCTTCAGTTAATGATGTAATTTTCCCCAAGCTCAACCCCCCCTTCCCAAGATACTGGTTTACATTTTGGGCCTAGGACAGGCTGTGTGTCCTTGGAGGGCAGGCCTGGAGAGGGTTTGTTATGTCTATCTCGCCTAAGAGAGCAGCAGCTAACAGACTACAAGAAATTTCAGAGTTATACTCTAGACAGTACAGGATTTTAAATTATAAAAGTTAAAACTTAAGGCATCAAAACCACCACCATTTGCTTGATATTTCTCTGCACTGATTTTGAGCCAGAATGGTCAGATGTCAGGTTTCTCCATTGTGCACTCCAGAAAATCCAGCTTAATTGTGCAACTCCCGGAGAAATCATCCAGTTCCAGTGCAGCTTTAACAAGCTGGTATCTGTAAATCTGTCGATTCTGATTCTTCTAAGTTCTGAAAGCTTAATGATACAATGTATTTTGCAGTGTGGAACAACATTAGTTGAGGGAAATCCACGGGGACTTTCAAATATCTAATTCAAACTTTAAAAAAATTATTTAAGAAAGGAAAAAAAAAAACCGCAGGGGAAACCAAACCCCAGAAGTGGCTTAACCCATTTGTTGGAAGCAAATAAATAATTTCAGAGGATACAGCTTGTTCCATAAGAACGATCTCTGGAATACATCACATTTCCTATGAGAAACATTGAGAAAAGTGTCCCAAGAGTTGCTCGGGTTAAGTCAGAAACTTAACCCACAGGGCTCAGTTTTGAACTCTTTTCTTGAATAAAACTGTGCTTCATGTCAGTGTGAGTTTTGGCTGAGTGGGAAGTGTAGGATTGTGCTAGGACGTGCTGAATGATTAGGTTTCAGATGCCTCTGGGGATCTGTACTTTGTGGAGTCAAGGGCGGGGAATTTACCTAACAAACCCTTGCTGTTAAATCAAGATAATTTAACTTGAAATTCTTTACCAAATGCTGTTTGCTGCAGCCCAGCTGAATTTAATATTAAAAGATCTATTTAGCAATGGATTAGTTAAAATCTTATTTTGGGTTCACTCTGTTCTTACACTCATTTTTTGCAGGTTTTTCTTTTCCTGTGACTTCTCATTCAGTTTGTTGCCTTTATGGGAAAAATGCTTAAAAAAGCAGGGCTGAGATATATCCATAGTCTTGGTGGTGAAGCCTGAATTTAGGGGGAAAGCTACAACTTAGATGCAAGAGAAATTGTGTTTTGGTTTGGAGTTTTTAAGCCTTAGTTAAAATAATTCTGTAAGCTTTTTCTTGTATTAGTGTCGTTAAATTCGTTATGATAAACCATTTGAATTGAGGAGTCTTGGTGAAATGATGGATTTGCACAAATTATGTTGTGAACTGTAAATTTTCTTAAATTAACTCCATAGCAACTTGCTCCAAGTCCGCCTACCCAACGTCATCCAGGGGTACCAATAGTCTCTAAACCAGTTATGCTGCATCCTGACCCAAACTTCGTGGTCAGGCCAACAATCAAATCAGAGGCCCTGGTAAGCCTTTTAATGTTCTTTTTCTGAGTGCTCCAGTACTGTGGGGGTTTGGTTTTGACATTGTTCTTTGAGATGTCCTCAAAGAATTTATCTTTGTCCTATTTCCTGCTAACTAAAATTCCTATATATTTTCAAGCAGTCACTAATGGTAAGTACAAAACAGTTTTTTTGGTTTTTTTTTTTTTGGCCATGGTAGAAAAGCCACTTTTAGTGACAATTTTTGTACAGGGGTACATAATTCCAGAGCAGCGTAGAGCCCTGGGATTTGTACATCTTACTGTTCATTTATTCACATGCAGGGTTTTATTTTTATAAATTCTGAATTCATCAGAAATGAAATAATAAAAATTAAGTCAACTGCATTTTTCCTTTGTAAACGGTCATGAACATAGTTGAAGATAGGTGCCTCATTATATAATTTATTTTATATATATATAAAATTTATATGTATCTTTTCATTTTCAGGGGAAAATAAGTGTGTTTTATATCAGACTCCAATATACTGGTCATGCAGTGTTACTGCAAAGGTCACTCACAATCAGCTTCTTTTTCTTATTTCTCTTCCATTTCTATTTCAAATGCAAGTGAAGAGAAAAGCCAGAGGCTAAACATTTTAGGACCAATTATGTAGCATCCTTGGGAATTTTAGTCNAGTGACAATTTTTGTACAGGGGTACATAATTCCAGAGCAGCGTAGAGCCCTGGGATTTGTACATCTTACTGTTCATTTATTCACATGCAGGGTTTTATTTTTATAAATTCTGAATTCATCAGAAATGAAATAATAAAAATTAAGTCAACTGCATTTTTCCTTTGTAAACGGTCATGAACATAGTTGAAGATAGGTGCCTCATTATATAATTTATTTTATATATATATAAAATTTATATGTATCTTTTCATTTTCAGGGGAAAATAAGTGTGTTTTATATCAGACTCCAATATACTGGTCATGCAGTGNAAAATAAGTGTGTTTTTATATCAGACTCCAATATACTGGTCATGCAGTGTTACTGCAAAGGTCACTCACAATCAGCTTCTTTTTCTTATTTCTCTTCCATTTCTATTTCAAATGCAAGTGAAGAGAAAAGCCAGAGGCTAAACATTTTAGGACCAATTATGTAGCATCCTTGGGAATTTTAGTCTTACTGAACAAAAAAAGAGAAATATTGCTCAGACAGGTGATAACTCCCAGCTGAAAGCCCTTGAAATCTACCTAAAATAGTTGGTGGGCCAATTGGTAGCTTTTATTCTTGAGGTTCACTGTGGCTTATGCTGTTAGCATCAGAGTTCTGTGCTTGTTGAATGCATGTGTGTGGGCACGTGTATATATGCATTTGTAAGACAGTAAGTGACAGAAAAACCACTAAATTTGCATTGCATTTATTTGATTAAAAGCTATTTCTGACAATAAATTATGTGCACAATATTCCTAGCTGTGTTTCATTAAAACACAATGGATTTCTTTGTCATTTTTTCTTTAATAATTTAGATATTGTTCCTTTATTTTCCCCAGTTACACTTTGAACAAATTTAAGTGATACTTAGTAACCACTTTTCCCACAGCCAGAGTCATTTTGAAGCTTCTGCATTGTAAATGAACTGAATGATAATTGGAAGTTTTTATAAATTGCTTAAGAGAAGGCAGGCACATGAGCTAAAAATAAATACAGATCCCTCCAGTGGAGATGTTTCCTTCAGTTGGAGCTCTCATTTTGATTGTGTTCAGTATTTTAGTATCTCTAAGCAATGTGAAATTCCTTAGGGGAGGAATGAATAGAGTCATAATCTGCAGTTAATATCATCTAGCTCTTGAAAAAGTGTGTATGTGTGAACTAGTTTGAAAAATTGATAATACCCTTATGTGTGATCAAACAGTCTTGGTACAAAATTTAAAAGGTCCTTTTTTTTTTTTTTTACGGGCTACATACAATTAGTTTAAGAAACTGGCAACAAGATCCACCTCCATAGGGAAATGTCTTATGATTTCTTATGCATGCATGCACATTTTTCAAATCACAAGTCTGCTAAAATCTTCTAGATTCAATCATCTTCCTTCCCAAACTGCCTTATATTAGTTGGAAGATCAAAATTTCAGTGGGAGCAACATTCTGATAGGACTTTGAGAGGAAGATCAGTCTGGTTAGGTAGAACTTATACCTCTTACTTCCATTGATGACTCACTGCAGTAAGAGGTATTTATTAATACTCAATGCAGTGAAGTCACGGTGGTGTGTGAAGTAAAACTTGCATGGATACTGAAGAGGGAAATTACGTCTCTTAGTTAAAAAAAGAAAAGGCCAATGTATGATAAAACAAACAAGACAGTACCTGCCTGTCTCCAGAAGTGTATAAGAATTATAATTAGATTTCTTGCAGAAGGGGAGTGGATTTGGGTTGGTTGCTATGTGTGTTTTTGTGGGTGTTTGTGTTTAAGTTCATCGTTCAGACACCTGACCAGTTCGGCTTCTCTTAGCGGAGGAGAGTGTCACCAAAGACACTCATTCACTGTCTGGTTTCTTGCCTTCCTGGATTTCACACACCTTGTGGAACTCCAGCTTTTATGTCTTAATTTGACATAGTGCACATAATTTTTTCTGCCTTGTCTTTACCTGAATTTAACTGTCCTGAGTACCAAACTCTAGAAACTGAGGTGGATGGATTTGATTCAAGCAGCTAATCCAGTTGGCCTATCCTCGAGCAATTCACTAGTAAAGAAGATGAAAAAGCATGCAATTAAGAATAAAATAGACATGCAAGACTGCCTAAAATCCTTCTATTACCTGGAAGGTAGTTGAGCCAGGTAGTCTCTGTTGTGGCTGAAGTAATCTTAATTAAATTCAGGTCAGAATTAACAGGTCTTTTAACAGTTGATGAAAATGAAATTGTTTTCGCTTATAAATAGGGAAATGATGGGAGGTGTTTAAACCTTAAGCATGGCCTTGAATGCTGAGGGCTGCTCTGAGTCAAAATCGGTGTGAGCTGTACTAGAGGGAACTGGAATACACTTATGGCAAAGCCAATCAAATTTTGGCTCAGAGAACAAGAGAGGATTGTTATGATTTAGTGGTGAAATTTTCATAGAAGCAAAACCACCAGGAACAATAGTCTCTGCTCTCCTATCTATCACAAACATCCTGTTGTGTGACTTACAAGGCACTGGTGCACTTGCTGCTACAAAAGATTTTTCCTCCCTCATTCCTTTGTGGCTGGATGAAGAATTTCTGAAGGGGAAAAAATAATATTTAAGCTTTCCTCTAATTTGCAAGCTTTGAAGCCTTGTTCTGCAGGACTGAAGTCAAGACAGGTGCTTAGATACTGTGTGGCAAGATGTGTGAGGTTTGGAAATTTCAGTTAGCATTGGTTATAGCTATACAAAAACAATCTGTGTCGAAAATGATTTTTTTCTTTTTTTTTTTTTTTTGGAGAGGCTCTAAAGAGATTTGTGGAAAATCTTTCCAAGCTTGCCCGTAAGTTCTCCAAGAAAAAACTTGTAGTCTGTATTAATTAAAAGCAAATCGCATGTCATCAACTCCAGAATGAGTAGGACTATAAGTAGGAGTATAGGACACTGAGAGAATCAGTAGTGAAACTGATACATATTTGTTTTAAAGCAACTCGAGTATGAAAAGGTAAAAGCCAGAGTTCAGTCTGTAGAAAGTTGTGCTTGTTTCAGAAGACTCAGATATGTTACCTGATTTGCTGCAAGGTTTTGAGTAGAGGCTGGGGAAGTGTCAATAGTGTTCTGTTTAATAATATGGGGGTTTAGCCCATTTCATTTTTGAACATTTTTGTAGACTAATAAGATATTCTATATTTTAAGTGATTCCAAACTACAGCACCCCGTTTTGTTAGAATAGTGAAAGTGACACAAAAACAGAATGAATATGGAATTGAAATCCTCGAAGCAAATCAAAATAAAATAAAATCCATTTAATAATGGAATTCACCTCTTCAGTATAGGAAATCCCTTGTAGGAAAGCAAATCTGAAATGCATAAACATATATTTACCATGACTTCTCAATATTCTGGAAATTATTGTCTACCATTTTGTTCATGTTTAGGGTTGAGGTTTTTTTCAATTTTTTTTTATATATTCATAAATATCATGGATAAGAGACGCTATACTCTTTTGTAGAAATGAGTTGTAAAAGCAGTCATGGAAAATATTTTTAAGAAATCTTGTGGTATGGAAATGTGCATTATTTATGTAGTTTCTCTAGAATTCTTTCTACTTTGCATTCAGTACTATTTCACTGTGTGTGTTCTCTCATTTTGAAACGATACAGGAACAAGCACTAACAAGTGCAAGTGTGATTCAGTCCCTAGGAGAGCAAAATAAGCAGTAAGATAACTTATGAGTAGGTGATACTTATTTACAGCAAAAAGTTAATACCTGGTTTGGCAATTTTCTTTCTTTTGCAGCCACAAGAGATGTTTAAAAGGATGGTGGTTTACAATTCATCATTTAGATCTAACAAAAAACAAGTAAAATAACATCTTCCGTGTTTTGTGTGGTACTTCTTGTTTGACTGATGATGGATTTAAAACTTTCCTTTCCAATCCTGTTGCTCAGTTTCTAAAGCAGAAGATGCAAGGCAGCCCTAGTGCATGAGAACTGCTGGTGTTTGTAAGCTTTAAGTGTGTGCTTGTGGCTCCTGCTAGTCTAGGCAGAAGGAGAGTGAATCCTTCAGGCTGAACCATCTGTAACTAGTTATATGGTTAAGTGCAACCTTTAAGATAGCTGAACACTGATAACTGATCTGATACTGATATTTCCAAGATTTCCTTGTTTCTCTTACTGTCCAGCTGCAATGCTTTCAGTAACAAAACACTTTATTAGTTTAGCAAATAGAGCTATCATTGTAACATAGTTACTGGTAGGAAATCAGAGGAACTGGTGGTGGAAAGCACTTGTTCATTCAGCTTTCCTGTATTGTGTAGGATTTTCTTGCTGCATTTTCACTTTTGTTGCTTTCCTCTGTTATAGTGATGACGTTTTCATCTCTTCTTCTTTGGCTGGCTGGTGGTTTAATAGATGGTTCTTTGAAGTAAACTTCATGCTAAACTTCTCTGCTGCTGTAAAATGTGCCAGTTTCTGTGCAAAACCCCTTTGTTAGTGCAAGCTAAGTTAGATGCATTGACATGTTCTATGAAAACCTGGCACACAGTAGTGAGCTCCCAGTGTGAGCTTTTAACTGGTAAAACATTAAGATTAATAATGATTCTTTTGGGTTTTTGATCAGTTTCAATGTAGATCTAGAAGGGACAAGTATATTTGACTGAGAAAAATCCAACTTCGAGATTATTCATGGAATAATCATTGAATGTCAGTATGTTCTGAATATATAAATGTGTGTTATCAGAAAAGCTGGTTTTTGGAGCATTTTGTTATATCTGGTCACGAGTTTCTCTTTCAATTATTTTTTGTTGTTGTTGTTTGGGTTTTATTTGTTTGTGGTTTGTTGTTGTTATTTCAGTCAGGTCTCAATTGCTCTTGACTATTGTTGTTAGAAACCAGTGAAGCAGTAACACTGGTGTAAATGCTCGTGTTTTGGAGGTTGTTTTTTTTTTAAATAGTAACTTTAGCTTTCACCTGGAAGTCCAGACAGGGAATTATTTCAGTGCAATCAAATATTTTAATTTTCCATTTTCAGCTTATGCTCAGTCCTGTGAATGTTTTTGTAAGTCAAGAATGGATTTGAATGGTCCTAACTCTTTCAGCTGAAGCATCCTGAGTGGTGGGAGGGTAGGCCTAGGACTGTGCTTTCCACACGGTGTTCCTTGGTTCATTGGTCCCTGCTTGGATATGGAGTGCACCCTCTGGTCTCTGAATTTGTGGTGTCCATTTCAGGGAAGATTTAATAGAGTTCAGTGCATGTCTTCTTTCTGTCAGAGATATTTCTACATTATTGGATCCAGATCATATCTCTGATACATAGTGACATGAACCCAAGGGGACAGCAGTTTAGGTTGAATATAAGGAAGAGGTTTTTCACCCACAGGGTGGTTGGGCACTGGAAGAGGCTCCCAGCGGTCACAGCCTGTCAGCTGTCTCAAGCCTGACAGCGCTCAAGAATTGTTTGGACAGTGCCCTCAGGCACATGCTGTGGCTCTGTGCAGGGCCAGGAGTTGGACTTGGTGGTCCTTGTGGATTCCTTCCAACCCAGGATATTCTATGTTTCTATGACTTTTGCTTGCAGGTTGTTATTTTGGTGTTTGGTTGTTTTTTTTTTCAATTTTGCGTGCTTGTTTTCATGGAGTTTTTGGGGTTTTTTTTGTCTTTAAAGATTATTTTCCCAGGAAAATTTCCTTCAAGGGCAACATCTGTTTTTCACGAGGACAACCTGGGACAAAGAGTTCACTGGCTCCCTTTAGATTACATAATGACTTAGTGACTTGGCTGAGATTGGAGTTCTTTTCTCTAAATTTCTTGCTCCAAAACCATAGATATCTACTTTACTCATGATTCCAAAAGGCAGCACTAATTCAATTATCCAAAGTATTAATTGTTTAGGTAGCTATCATTGTAAAATATTTCTCTTACAGTTTTAGTTAAATGGTTCATCATATTAGTACACTCTGTAAATTAATGAATGATTGATTGACCTTTTTCCCCCAGGATGAAATTCTCCCCTTGCTGATGTCTGTGTTGAAATCCCCATTTATCTGGTTAAAAAATATAATGCAGTGTAACATACCTAATGTAAGGCAGTGCTGTTAAGGGTCAGAACCCAGAGGACCACTCATAGTCACATCAAAATTAGGCTACTGAGAGGTGGTAAAGAGTATGGCAGAGGAGGCATTAGTATTTTCTGCAGCAACTTTGTCATTTAACAGCCAGCCCTAAAATATTCCAGAGGAATCTCAAGCTGTGTGTTTGGTTCACAAGCAGAAAAAGGCTTAGCTGAGTCTGACAGTGGAAAAGACTTTGTTGTCAAATAGATCCAGTAGAAAAGAGGCCAATAATTAATATATCAAGCTTGATCATGCACTGAACCACTGGTCTGTGCCAGGTATCGGCTTGCCTATGTCTGCAAAGGGTTGTGTGGTTCTGTGTTCCCCTATCACCAGCTTATTACAGCTTGAAGCCACGAGAATGGCAGCTAGGTGCCTCAGTAAAGATTTTCTTAAGTCCTGGAGTCCTTACTTTAGCATGCAGGATAAGTGCAGAGCTTTTATAAATCCCCAGTATTGGCCATGCAATCTCACCCAGTTGCTACTAATCCTCCTCAAGAAACTGCCTCTCAAACACCAAACATTCCAGACTGCTGATGCAGGAACTCCCATCCTTGGGAAAAGGTAACTCCTGCTTTTCCCTGCAGTCTTGGTCTGACAAGGGTTAAGCACTACGTTTTGTGGATCATGTCAAAGTTTAAATCTTGCTCTGCCTAACTGCAGTATTATCTTCTGCATTTCAGACATTCCCTGACAAAACTTTTAAGTCCTCCACAGAGCCATATGAAAACAAAAATCATACTGTTATCCTGCAAATTGTCCAACAAATTGTTGTCCTGCACTTGTTTGTGGTATGGAGCCAGCTCCCTCAAACTCCAAACCAAGAAGGAGAGAGGAGGCCGAAAAAGATTCCTAGAGCCCAGACAGTGTGGAGCAGTGTTGCCAAGAGGTGAATTGGAGCCTGCCAGTTCTACCTGTTACCATCCAACATGTTGATAATGGGTTGAAATGTTGTTCCAAAGAGTGTGGCAGAACATACCTGCCTATGGTGCTTTCAAGATTTGTTTCTGTTCTGTCAGGTGTAGACATAAACTGTGGAGCTGACAGAGTGGTAAACTCTTCCTCAGAACTGCCCCTTAATATGACCAACTCAAATTATTGATCTGTCATGAGGTTTTGAAATGTCTTCTGACTGTCAGGATGGACTCTTTGCTGTCTTTCTGTGCTTTTCTCCAATTACTGTCTTCTTTCATAGCTTGCAGAATTACATATTCTCTCACTAATAAATAAGATGGAGTTTGTGTTTTAAATGTGTGTGTGTGTTGCTGGTTTTGCAATTAAATATCATTTTATTCTCAGGGCTTCCAGAAGTATGTGGAAGATTTTGATCCGTATTCAATGGTAAGGAGAGAATTTAAACATGCCTCACTGTTTAATATGAAATACACTGGAAGAAAGCCAAATCCTTGATTTTGAGGGCTGGGTGTGGGTAAGATTCCTGCTTGTTGGGTTGTGTGTATTTGTCTTTTCTAGTCATGTTGAACAGGAGTGATCTTGCAGTAAAAGGTGATGTGGGATTCTGATCTTCCTATAACACTATATTAGAGGAGGGATAGGTCCCTTTTTCTCCAGAAACTACATAGATCAGCCTAATTGTTTTGTGTTTCCAAAGTGGAAATGATTAATCATTATATCTTTTCACAGTTTACCCCAGAACAAATTATGGGAAAAGATGTACGGCTATTACGAATAAAAAAGGTAAATGCTGTGTTGCTTGATTGACATTTAAAGGGTTTGTGCAAGCATTTGATGTACAGCATCATTTACTGGGAAGAAGGGAAGACTAAGCTGCTGTTAGCAGCAAAAATTAACAGCCTTGTCTGAACTAGAACTGGTTTTTTTCATAGGAAGGATCACTGGACCTTGCAGTCGAGGGAGGAATTGATTCTCCAATTGGAAAGATAGTTGTGTCTGCCATCTATGAGGATGGTGCTGCAGACAAACATGGTGAGCAACAATGGCGAATTTGAATGCTGCTGCAAAGTGTCTCCTTACACTGGCTGAGAATGGTTGGCTGATTTCATAGCCTGGTACTGAAAGGCTCACTTAGATTGTCCAAGGAGCCAAGTTCTGTCTCAAGCCTAAGGGCAGCTGCTTAAATTAATAATTATGTAAAACTTGCAAAAACCAACACCCGATTCTCTGGTGTATTCTTTAATCAAGGGATACATTCTCCATTATTTCACAATTTCCAAGCAATGCCATTTGTAGTACTTCTACATACAAAGCAAGTACCTGACCACAGCTACAGTACGCTGCTTAGTTTTGTTCATTGTGCTACTTTAAATTGTAGTTTGTCTAGTTAAACAGGTGTCCCAAAACCCAACTAAAGGCCAGAGCCTCTGAAGCTTAGGTCTCTGAAGGCACAAGAATGTGTTCACCAACACATCTGGGCTTTGCACCTGTTGAGAAGTGTCTGGCATCGTTTTCTTGAGAACTCTTGTGGTGACCAGGTCAACAGACAGGGCAATATCCCCTTACACTGTCTTTGCTGTCCTTGTCCCAGGCTGCACCTAAGTTCAAGTCACTCTTGCTGTGAAAATATCTCAACCATTTGATTTCCTTGGTGCTCTTTTTGAACCTTCACTCTTTTCAGGATCTCGCACTACTAAGGCTGTCCCCTTACAATCCTCTTTAAATCCAGTCCCAGTTAATGGTTGTGCTTCATTCCAGACTGGCAAGTCAAAATCAGTTCTAAGGAGCAAACATTACACGTACACTTCCAAAGGAATGACAGTCATGCAACCCCTTAACAAAAGCCATTTTATTCCTTCGGGAATTTAATTAATTTTGCCACTTTTATAGAATCATGGAATTATTTGGGTTGGAAGGGGCCTTAAAGAACATCTGATTCCAACCCCCCTGCCATGGGCCAGGACACCCTCCCCTAAACCAGGCTGCTCAAAAGCCCAATCCAGCCTGGCCTTGAACACTTCCAGGGGATGGGGCATAGTAGTACCAGCCTACCGTCAGCCACAGTTTGTAAAACGTACACCTGGATTACCCATACAGGCAACCTGCTACTGTGGAAAATCTTATTGAACTAGTTTCTTACTGGTTGTGATCCATAAGAGATTAGTTTGGCTTTGCCATGCTTAAAAACTCCTTTTGTGTTTGCCTGTAGCAAACTTCCTGCAATTTTTGGTGCAGACCTTCACATCCCGTGAGAACTTTTCATAATAGTCATTGCTGCACAAATATGGCACATAAAAGACTCATAGAATTTTGTTTTGCTTGCATGTATTTATAACACATTTGTCTTTCCCCCAGGAGGCATAGTGAAAGGGGATGAAATACTGGCTGTAAATGGCAAGATATTAATTGACAGCAAGCTGGCAGAAGCACAGGCAACTCTAGCAAAAGCTTGGAACATGGGTGGGGTAAGTAACCTGGAATACTACTTCATTCTGCCTGTAGAGCTCATATGAGAGATTCTTTTCTATCATGACATTGTCACATCAACACAAATTAAGTTACAAACATCAAAAGTAGTGGGTATGTCAGGTACTCCCAAAGTGAGCTAAAATCTGCAGGAGATGTTGGTATGTAGCATCTCTGAAAACCGTGTGTGTAATTTACTGGGAAATCTCATGGGATTTAGCCACATGACGAGACTGGTATTTAAACACATTACATTCTGAGTGATTATAGTACCTTTATCTGTAGAACCACTCTTCGATATTGAAAATTACTTGCAAGCTGATTGGAATTTTCTTATAATAGCTTATTTTATTTTTGATTTCACAATGTACAATCAACACTTGTACAGAGAGTGTTTCCTCAGCAAGAACTGTATTAATTGCTCAGATGACCAATACAGGATGATTCTTAGAATAACTTCTTTTAAAAAATCTTGTTACAACAGTAGATTTTTCTTCAGTTTCAAGATGCAAAACAAACAGCTCAATATTTAAATGGCCCTCCTATAGGAGTTTTTAGTAGAGACCTTTCTGCTGCTCCCTGTGGTTTTCCAGGAATTACCCCTCTGATTCTCTATCACCACATTCCATGGTGGTTCACTGGCCACCTCTAAAAGCAGTACTTAGCAGCACATGTTTGTCTGTGCCTTTCTTTTTCAGGATTGGATTGACCTAGTCATTGCAGCATCACCTCCAAAAGAATATGATGATGAAATGTGAGTGTATAAACTTTTCTCTCTCAGGATTAAAAGCTGAGTAACAATAGTCACTTTGCTTTTTTTGTCAGACATTTTTCAAGTATCTGCTTGTTGTGGACTATATAGCCTCCTAATGGTTCCTGATTTGATAGTTATAAGTAGCTGTGGTGGTTATAAGTACAGCAGTGGTTCCCAGACTGCAAAATTGTGATTCTCAGAATTGGTTGTATATGACTGCACACTCATACTTTCAGTTTAAAGTTTGAGGATTTGAGGTTTGGTTTTTTTTTAAGAAGGTAAGCTTAACTTCAGTCTGAATCATTTACTATACTCCCATAGGTCATAATTTAGGGAAACTAATCCCCGTAAGCATTCTACATCACAACCAGACATTTAATTCTGTTGTTTGGCTTGTTTGGGTTTTTGAAAAATTACATTGCAGTTACTGTTCTTGTTGAACAAGCTCAAATTTATGCATAAAATTTTCAAAAGAGATTAAATGAGTTGGGTGTCTTGGCAATTTGTGATGTTCACAGAATCATTGTTTTAAAGATAATCAGCATAGGTGTGAAACAGAAGAATCCATAGCTGCAAGTGTGATAGAGGTATCAAGTCTATACAACTTGCTTTACTTTGGAGGAACAGTTTCAAAAGCAAGAGACGTTTTCTAGTTTGATTGAAGGAAAAGATTAGAAGATATCCTTACTACCAAGTAAAATGGCAGAGTAGGGTTTTGTAGTCACTGTTAACCTGAGTTCTTGTTCTGTGCAGAATACTGGAGTATTAGTTGCTGTAAATCAGTTTTACTGGCGAACACCAACTGCAGATTGATGTGAAATTTTGTTTAATAGCTTTGCATAAACTAACGGGCAAGGAAATTACTGTCACTGTTATTTTTGTTTTCATATCCTGTTTTTTTAGCCCTACCATTCCCTCATCAGCAGTCAGTCCCAACACACAGAGAAAGGTTTTTGAAGGCAGTGCACCTGTGTACAGACAAGGGTATCTCCTGCAGCTGTAGCCACTGCAGTGTCCCTCACGGTGAATAGCACACCTGGCTTAACATGACTGGCCATTGTGAGGCTGTGTTATGTTTTTAGCATGTGCCTGCCTGTGCATTGCTTGCCATGCTTGCTTTTGTTCCTGGCATGCTGGAGCTGGAGTGTTCTTTGGGCTTTTGCCATGCCTGTGCTATTAAAATACAAGTATTTAGTATCTACTTCATAAAGTCTCTTAGAGATCCTCTGCAGAATTCGTTTATCCCCTTCCACACTATTAAATAAATAGGCCCTGTCTGAACAAGTAGGATTGACCTGAGGTTTATTCCTTATCTGTGGACCACTGCTGTGGCTTTGTGAGTTCATAAGTATATAAGCAACTACGAAGTATTTTCTTGTGAAGGCTTGTCCAAAGAACAAGTTTCCATTTCTATTATACACAGTGTGCCTGTAAAAAAGTATTCATGAGTGTTTGGTTTTCACTGAAGTTTGTCTCTGTTAGTTTGTCATATACCTATACAACGGGTTTGTTCTGAAATTATCCTTGTCTCAGAAATTTGGTTTACTCTGTATGGTTTCTCTGTGGCTGTAATCACTGTAAGTACAGTCATAGATCTCTAGAACTGCCAAGGTAACGTTTCTTGTTGCATGTGGGTCTTCTCAGTTATTACTTAAAATACAAACCAAAATTACTTAAGATCCCATTTAAAAACTGTGCTTACTAGAAAGATTATAAGTGACATGAGAGCTAACAGCAGTTTCTCACTATCTTTTTCTTTTTTCCCCCAGGACATTTTTTTAAGGAAGACTACGACTGTTGAAATGGAGTCTTTCTTCTGCAGAAACCTACTGCTCAGTAAATTAATAGGAAATCAATAACCACATGAAATGCACCTTTAATGACTGACCTCTAAATTGAACTAGAGACTTCATATTCTTCAGATAATTTAAATAATTTATTATCATTCTATAGACAGACAGCAAAACTTTTTTTTGCAAGATGATTGAAAAGAACTGCTGACCATCATAGTTCAGTCTGTGAGCGCTCGATCTCTTTTTGCTATTTTGAGGGGCCAAATTTTGAAAATTATCTTTCAGTTTTCCTGGAAATAGACTCTAAAATGACAAATGAAGATAGAACACAGATGTCTGTTCCCACATGCAACACTTGTGAATACGCATTCACAGGCCAGTTTGGGTGTGAAAAGGATTGTATTTTTACTTCCTAGATAGTGATTTTCCTGGGAAAATGGGAAAGTACACAGGTAACTTCTGTTCTCACTCATATTCTTGTAGCTCTCTTAATGTCCATTTTTGTGTCTCAGTTGTGAGGTTTTTTTGAATATAAAACCCCTGCTGGTGGAAGAACTGGGAATACCAGGAATGATGGCATTATAAGGAAAAATTTTGATTGTGTTTCTCATACAGTACAGAGAATCTCCTGTACCAGCAAAGTAAATAACTAGCAAGTGGTTCAGATAAAATCATTGTGTGTAGTCACAGTCATACTACTGAGTATTTGTATTGGTGGCAAAAATTCCTCCCTCATATAATCATGGGTGGAAAATATGGGTGTGATTCACAGTCTGCAGTTTTGTACTTTGTTCTCAGTGAGCCTATAAATGTGACTAAACTGTGCAGGAAGCCACCAAGTGTAGCATTCTGCTCTTGGTGACTGTGTATCTTAGGTTTGAGTAAATTCCTCAGGACCACAAAATCGATAACAGCTTGGCTTTAAGTAGTATTACAGTTGTAGACTTATATTATCAAGATACCTCCTTAGAAATGGTATTGTCTTCTTCCTTCCTTGTACCTGCCAGTTTGTATTCTGTTTTTCGTGTTGTGTTTAGGATTTTTCTCACCTGTTTTAATGAGAGACAGTTTATAGTTCATTGGCATATCAAATTCCCACTGAAGTCTTGCCTTTTCCAGGTTTAGAAGCCCTCCTCTTCTCCAGCATATAAAAATAACAAGAACAAATGTAACAAAAATAACAAATTACATTCCTGAGAGCTCTGTACTTATATGCAGATGCTTACTTATGTTGACTTTCTTTACTTGCAGTATTCTTCCAGTATGCCAATTAATGTGTGTGGCAGGGTATATATGTTGGAATATTTAAAATGTTTAACTCTTACAACTAATCCAGAAATAAAATTGCATTTGCCAAATGGAAGAAGTCTAGCTTCCTATTTGTCTCTGGGTTTATACATCATAGTAATAGGTAATCTGCTAAAGTACACAGATTTCTGAGTTTTTCTTCAATAACAAACCCATTTGCAAGAGATTTCCACCCTTGTGGAACTCAAATTCACTCTGCACAGAAGGGAATTGTCACTTGGCTGAGCTGCAGTAATCTTTTATAGAGTTTTGGGGGACAAATCTGGTCATTTGGTAATTGGCAAGCTACTGAACGCAGTTGCTACAGCGTATTTTTTTGCTAGGTCTTACTGTGCGTCTACCCAGGGCTGAATACTTCCTAACCAGCAAACTAATCTAAATGCTGAATGCATCAAGATCAGCACCAGAAGGAAATTGCAGCAGGATGTACTTCTCCTGCTGCTTTGGTTCCCAGTTGCCTACATACTGCAACCATCTGGACCGTATGACAATGCATCAGAGTGATAAGTCGTGCTATCAAATGTTCTCTCGAGGGCTGCTCGGAAGTTTTGTACCAGCAAATAGAGAGGCACAGTAATGCACCAGTAAAGAACTTCAGCCTGCAACCAGTGCTTGATTGTGCTAAATACTCTCTCAGCACACTAAGAAACACAACACAACAAAACTTAGAGGTTAGACATTAGAACTATTTCTACTGGTGTTGTTTTTTCAGAGACAGAAGAAGCACGGAAGACTGAGCTGGGAAATCTGTGGGAGTACCAGCAGTTGAGTTGTAGCTTTGCTTCTTAGTCACAGAACTATCTTTCTTCTCCCCATCTACCCTGTTAACTTGATTTGCTTGGATACAGTTTAAAATGCATGAGAGGCAGTTGAGGAAATAATTCCTGCTCAGTACTCCAGGTATATTAAGAAAGTGTTGTTTTGAGAGTTTAACCTGTGGTAGGATGGCAGAGTCATTTTAGGCAATATGAGGAGGTGGTGTCGGGAGAAAGGAGCCTGAAACTTCTGAAACCTTAAAATGGTCTTAAGCCTTTAACTAGGTAGTTTTTTACTGTATTTCTGACTTCCAGTGCCCTAGGACTGCATCCAATCTTTCGTTTGCCAGCTAGCTCAAGGAGTTGGAAAATGCTGCAAGAAAATAAGTTTTTCAAGCAACTTCGCTTTCATTTACTTTGATGCGTGTGAGCAGTGTCCCAGGTGTAAATAATTTAAATGGGGGTGCCCATTTTGAGTTTCTACTGCGTTGTTCTTTGGTGGCTGTAAGTCATCACATGTTCCTGTGCCTCACCCCTGTTCAACAAGGCCCGCTTTGAAAAGATAACAGCATGAGTAAATGGGACTTTCTCTTTTTCAGCCAATGCTCAGTTTCCTTTGGGAATATGGAAACTGTGACCTGATGCACGAAGCAGAAAGAAGTCCAAGTACTTCACTGACAGTATCACGAATGCTTCAAACCACTTTTAAGAGAAGATGGTTTTTTGTTTTTCATTTGCTGTACTCTCAGAGGGAATATGTGTAGTTTCTCAGAGCTATTTGTTTGGTTAAGACCGCCAAACCCCACTAGCTCTATGGGATAATAGCCCAGAGGAAGACTTTCTCAGAACTGTTAACAACCATTCTTATTCTCTCAGGAATTTCTTGGCCATGCTGTCTTTAGCAAACCCCTCACAGTTGCTGAACTGGAGCATGAATTACATTTGAGACTTGTGACTCACATCTGCTCTGTGAGCCTGTGCGTGCCTGTGTGCAGGCAAAAAATGTGAGACCCTACGGATCAGAGCCATGGTATGCATTACAGGATAGGAAATACCGTGGTGTGTTATTCATATGGATATTAGCATAGGGAAGTCTTTGATCTATTTATTACTGTCATTCTGCTAATTCATAATTTAGCTACTATTTATCATGTGGCCATGGCAGCTTTTAGAAATTGTGCACGCATTTCAGAGAAGATACGGTTTTTTTAAAATGCACCATTCTCACACAAATGTGCAACGTAAGAAGGGGTGTATACATGTACACACACCAGCAAAGTTTTTTGAAATCAACTTAATTGAGGAGCACACATGTACAAATAATCTCAGCACTTCACAAATACGAGATATAACCTCCAAATAAAAGTAAGTTGTTATAAACCCTCTCACCATTAAAAAAAAAAGAGTGCAAAATCATGGTTTTGTGTCAAAGGATGTCTATCTGATTGTAAGGAACTTGATATGCAATAGCTGATAGAGATTCTCCTGTTTGCTTTAGCTGTATGTTGACCCTGATAAAGTGTGGTCAAACTTTGGGTAGCTGCTGTGGAATTCTTGGCCATCTTTCACCACAGAAATATTCCCCTGGAGTCTCTGTTGATATGAACAGACACCTTTCCACCCTCTAAGGATCAGGTATAGTGTAGAAAAGCCAGTGTCTTAAATGTAAGGACCTGACCCTTAGGATTATAAATCAGGTGAGTCCCTCGTAATCAATTTATGATAAACTAGTAAGTGCATGATCCTCATACTGAGTTTGACCTTCAGTGTTTTTCTGCTGTCTTCCAGTTTTATCTTTTGCCATTGTCCTTGTTCTCAGGAGGTTTCTGACTGGCAGAAATTTCTGGAACAGATTTCAAAATTGCTTTTCTGCAGACTTAAGATCTGAGGTGGCTCCAGGTGGGCTGTTCACAGGTCATGCAAACTTTTTAAGGAGACTGACTAGGATGCTTTCCTTCTTCCTAGGGAAGGCAGCTAAAGGTTTGCCTCTGCTGGAATACTTCTTCCTCTATCACTAGATCAATATTTGAGGTGTTATTGAAGGACACAGGTAATAGCACAACACTTTGGTGAGGCTCAGGGTCTATTTATATTTACAACAAGGTAACTTGGGCTATTTTTGGTCTCAAATGAAATCATCTAGGATGAAAGAGGAAGTGGAGACAGACATAGGAAAAACAATCAATAAAATTTCTGTCCTCTAGAAAGGAAGTTTCTGAAATGTGAAGCTTCAGAGGATCATGGCTTACAGTTAAGAAAAAAAGTCTTCTCCAGACTGTGATGGTGGATGCATACCATAATAGTGTAAAAGCCACCAGAAGGAAGGTTTAAGGCATTAAGTAATTTGCAGACTGGCAGCTCTTGGATATGTAAGTCTGAATGGCTGTTGTTGAACTCGGGATGTTTGTCTACATGGGCAAAATGTGGAGTCTGATGTCCTGCAGAGAGCTGCTTCATGATTCACAAAACCTGCTGCATGGTTAGCAGTGGGTATCCCTGAATTGTGCTTGATAGATGTTGGCCACTTAGAAAGCAATCATAGACTAGAACGAGCAAAGCACTTAAGTACACACTTAAATTTAAGCATATGAGCCAATCCCATTGACACAGGTTGAGTTCTGTAATCCTACTCAGGCTTAAATATTTTGCTGGACAGAGGCCTGAAGTCAAAATCTGAAGGCAATTGATGCCTTAGTCCTGGACACACTTAGTATGGAAATTTGTTAATGCTAAAGTTCTAATATTCATACTGAATTTCTGTTCCTCCTCATTTCCTCAAATAATCTTTAAAGGTTATTCCTCCCACTGGCTCCCACTGCCCATTTTCTTGGCTTGTCCTCATCTTATCTTTTCTCACCATTTCTCTTCCAAACATCAGTAAAACTCATTAGTTTTCAATAGCTATAACAGAGTTTGTTTATATGGCGCTTCGAGTGAAGTTTGGGAGAAAGAGACTGAGATTCTCCCAACATAAACTGAGTACGATCGAAATCAGACAGCTTTTTTGAGGACAAGGACTTTATTCTAAACAGTGAGGAAGTGAGAGGGAAAGCTGCTAATGGTTATTCTTTATGCAAAGCTACACACACACATGTAAAACCAAGAGAGTTTCAAACTACTTTTTCTGAAATTTTGTTCTCTTCCTTCTGCCTTTCCCCTAAGCAGTTCTGGATGCTTTAGCACTGAGACCCCATGTTCATGCTGGCAACAGCTTGAAGCTCTTGAGGATTAATGCCACTTAACAGAGTGCAAAGAACACTAGATATAAAACATTTTTAGAAACACTGGAGAGAAAATTAAGCTTTTACTAAAATCTTGTAATGAGTATTTCCCTGACAAGGTGAAATAACTTTTCAGGGTTAGCCTTTGAAACTAAGTAGATTATAATTTTGCAAATATCAGTATTTTTGTTATTCTTCCCACCCCCCCAGTATAAAATTTGGAATTTTCAGAGTGGAGACACTGAGTAACATATATTGATTAGCAGCAATTCTAACCACAAGGAAGGACAGAGGGAAAGAGAGGAGAAATGCATGTTCATGTTTTGATTAATCGCAAAGAATTGTGGTGAAGCAGATCTCTGCATGTTATTAACCTGCTGGAACAGAAGAAATGGCATACTGCTCCTCAGTGAAAATCAGGCAGCTCCATCCATCTTAATACAATTTCTGTTAACACTCATAGGGCTGATTGAAACAGAGGTGGTGGGCATATTTTGTGGTTGGATTGTTCACAGGGAAAAGTTAATTGAGTGTATTAAGTTGCCATTAAGTTGTAATGATTTGTCTCAGATTATACTGCTGCAGGAAAGCTGTGTTTGTTTGTTGTTAACTGTGACAGTATTCACATTTCTTTGCCTCTAGCCAGACAAACAGATGCAGACATGTTTCTTTTCTATTATGCTCTTGAAGTACATCAGGAAGAGTATAACTTCTCAAGGATAAAATTACCTGGTATTGCCTTTTCTATTGGTTTCTTTAAACCCATGTGTACATAAACAGATGTTTAAAATACCATAGTAAATAGATGGGGAAAAGTGGCTAGATTTATAAATGACACAAAGGGACAAATACCCTTCTTTGCACTAGGACAATGCAAGTGACTTCTATACAAGGGACATCAACATTCTCCTAGAAAGTAGATAACACCTGAGTATTAAATCTCAACTATTCTTTCTTTAATACTGATGTGATCTCTTAATCACAGGGCAATGATCACTGCAGTCAACTGTGCTCCCAGTTGTGGAAGAGAGAGTTTTCATCTAATGGTAGCATGATCCATTCCTTATCTTACAGTATCTTGAGCCTTCATTGCCCAAACTACAAGCAAATGGGGAAATGGCAAGTGCTTTTTTTATGGTGTCGTGAAAAAAACAGTCAGTTCAGAATTTAAGTTCAGTTTGTTAAAGAAGCCATGGCCAATTCCAGGATTGGGAATATGTGACAAGCAATTTTACTTTTTCTGCCCAGTTACTATGAGCATGCCATGAGGATGTGTCCCTGGCACACATGAGAAAATCATCCCCTGTGAGTGCTCTCCAGCTGGATGTGGTTGTCCTTGTCTCCACTGTGTTGCTGTTACGCTGCAGATGAAAAACAGACAGCTGAGAGCTGCACGTGAAAAACCTCCATGGCTGAGCCTCAGCACTTGACATCCCCCTTCACATTCAGGCTGCCAAAATGCAGACGTGCAGAACGTTTCCACTGGCTCGTATTGCTGCCTTATCACAGGAGACAAATATAGCCTGGGGAAAGCATGCTGAGAAAGGCTACCTACAGCCATGAGAGAAAGAGAGAATCTGGAGTAATTCCATGTGGGAGGGAAGATCAGAGTGTGGGAATTATGCCCTGCACAGGTGGTTCTGACACATCCCCTTGTAGTGTCAGGTGGGCAGCCAAAGGTGTTTGTGCCTGCACACGGCTGCCCAGGTACCTACTGAGAGCCATGGCTTGGGCTGAGAAGTACCTGGGGCTGTTTTAGGATGACCCGAAGAGACTCTGCAAACACTCTGCAAACTAATTCCTGTAAAGAATGGCATTTCTATCTACTATATCTTACAAACTGCTTTCATAGGCCATTTATTCTAAAATCTGTAGAACCCCACACAGTATTCATTCATGTTACTGGTCAATTCTCGTTATGTCCTCAGGGGGATTTCAGCTCTCTCAATCACAGTTCACAGTGTTTGCACACTGCAAATTGACTGCTGCACTCACCAGACAGCATTGTCCTCATATCTAATGCTACAGATTGAAACAATGCAACATATGCTGCTATGAAAACATTCAACTTTGAGAAAAAAGGTTTTTTTTTTTTCAGAAAAATCTACAACAAAAGAATTTGGCTTTTCTTTAAAGAGGAGATATAGCATATAAAACATTATCCTCAGCCATGTGGTATCACCAGCCAGGAAAAACTAATGCATGAGTTAAGGGGAGAACTACTTCTGAAGTAAACAGGGATTATTCTCTTTATAATCATTGTCAGGAACACAAAGAAATTTTTCAACTTTTTTTCCTTCACCACCAGAGTGCAGGGGTTTTTTTAAAATTATGTGAGTTTTCGTAATAGGCACATCATATTCCTACCAATAGCTCATACTTTCCTCAGAGCAGTTCTTACAGAGAGATCTGCAGCTGCTTTACATCCTGCATTGATGTGGGTACACAGAATTGTTGCTACCACTTGTATCATGATAGTGCATGTAAATGTCACTCAGCATCAGATTCCTGATGTTTTAAACATTGTCCCGCCTCTAAATATTCTTGTTTTCAGAGACAGAATAATCCTGCGTAGGAAAAAAATCGGAATCACAGAATTGTTTAGTTTGCAAAAGATCTCTCAGGTCATCAAGTCCAACCATGAACCCAGCACTGCCAAGTCCACCACTAAACCATGTCCCTAAGCACCACATCTAAATGGCTTTTAAATAACCCCAGGGATACAGATTCAACCACTTCCCTGGACAGCCTGTTCCAGTGCCTGAATACCCTTTCGGTGAAGAAATGTTTTCTAATATCCCATCTAAACTTTCCCTGGCACAAGTCTCAGTCGTTTTCTCTCATCCTATTGCTTGTTACCGGGAGATCAACCCTCACCCAGCTATGGCCTCCTTTCAGGCAGAGAGTGATAAGGTCTCCCGTCAGCCTCCTTTTCTCCAGGCCAAACACCCCCAGCTCCCTCAGCTGCTCCTCACAGGACTTGTGCTCCAGACCCTCCACCAGCTCCCATTTCCTTTCTCTGGTACTCGCTCCAGCCCCTCAATGTCTTTCTTGCAGTGAGGGGCCCAGAACTGGACACAGCACTCGAGGTGTGGCCACACCAGTGCCGAGTACAGGTGGACAATCCCTGCCCTGGTCCTGCTGGCCACTCTATTGCTGATCCAGGCCAGGATGCCCTCGGCCTTCTTGGCCACCTGGGCACTGCTGGTTCATGTTCAGCTGCTGTCACCAGCACCCCCAGGTCCTTTTCCTCTGGGCAGCTTCCCAGGCACTCTGCCCCAGCCTGTAGCACTGTGTGGGGTTGTTGTGACCCAAGGACAGGCCCCAGCACTTGGCCTTGTTGAACCTCACACCATCGGCCTGAGCCCATCGATCCGGCCTGTCCAGATCCCTCTGCAGAGCCTTCCTGCCCTCCGGCAGATCAACACTCCCACCCACCCTGGTGTGTCTGCAACCTGAGTGAGGGTGCCCTCGAGCCCTCATCTAGATCATTGATATAGATTTTATACAGGACTGGCCCCAGCACTGAGCCCTGGGGAGCACCACTGGTACCGGCTGTCAGCTGGATGGAATCCACTCACCCCCAGTCACGGGGCTCAGCCATCCAGCCGGTATTTACCCAGTGAAGAGTACACCTGTCCACTCCATGGGAAGCCAGTTTCTCCAGGAAAATGCTGTAGGAAAGGGTGTCAAAGTCCAGGTAGGAAACATGAACAGACTTTCACTCATCCACTAAGCAGGTCATTCTGTCATGAAAGGAGATCAGGTTAGTCAAGCAGGACCTGCCTGCCATTAACCCCTGTCTGATCCCCTGGTTGTCCCATTTGTGCCACATGATGGCACTCATGATGATCCACTCCATGACCTTCCTGGGCACTGACACCAGGATGACAGGCCTGGAGTTCACTGGATCCTCCTTCCTGACCTTCTTGTAGGTGGGTTTCACATTTGCTAACCTCCAGTCAACTGGAACCTGGTGAGCCAGGACTGCTGATAGCTCTGATATTTTATTTTAAATGCTGCTGGAGAGTAATCTCTCAATTATTTTCTACCCATTGTCTACCACACTTAGTTTAGAGGATGCTGTGGCCGTACAAAGCTCTTGTTTGTATTATTTGCTCTTGAAAAAGGCAACCTGTAAATGCACTGTGTAACACGTGGAAACTAATCTGAATATCCACTACTCCCACTCACCCATTATTTCAGCCACTTAAGGAATTTCTAGTTGTAAGAGTGGAGTATGTTCAAAATACCAGGGCATGATCCGTCCGTGAGGTGACTCCTCTGTGCTATTCACAGTGTGAGGGACCTGTGGCATTTGCATGAACAGCTGAGAGACTCCATGACCCTGAATCTTAAGGACAAACTATTTGTTGTCCAAAGGCTGGAAGCCTGGCCTGTCACAGCAAAGGCCGTTTCCTGTGTGCTGACATGACGGCCATGGTGTTATTTTCTGTTAGTTCCTTTTGCTCCTGTTCAGAATTTTCCTTCTTTTCTTTGGCTAAAAACACTAATTAAATGGGACCTAAATTTGGAAATAGTTTTAGCCCCCTTGACCCTGCATTATTTCGCCCAGCTTAAGGAGATTTTTGCAGGTTTGGTACCCAATTTGTCTTTTTTATTGTTGTTACAATAACTTTCCTATACAAATTTATAGAAAAAAAAATTTTCTCTTGCTATAGAGAGTGAAAAATAATGCCAAATTTCAATACTGGGGGGAGTTGTATAGCTATCTCTTTTTTTTTTCCCTTTTACAAATGTTACTTGATTTCTCCTAAATACTGACAGTATAAAGAACAGTTACCCAGAGCAGAGGGTCTCTGGCTGGTTTGAGGGCTGAGGCCGTGGGCATCTGCCCTAAGTGAGGATATTCAGGAATTATTGCTGCCAGGTAAGAGTGTCATAGACAATTTAATTTCTTGCAGGGCTTCCACACCTACAAACCCAGGTACGGCGCTTTGCTGTACAAAGAAACAACACTGTACCACTCCAAGAGATATTGAGCTTCAGGTTTAAAGCACCATGAAAATAAGAAAAAGAAAAAAAATACTCTTGGCTGGAAGTTCAATTACTAAACTATTAAATTAATTTTCTTTGTATTTTTTATGGGTATTGATTGTTTTAACTCCCTTGAGCCTCTGAAAATCCCAAATGTAGTGTGCATGTGGTCTGAACTCAAGAGGGAAGCCTCCTGAAATAGGCCTTTTAAAATTAGTTACGTGTATGATAAATCACACAGGGAATTAACAGTATTTGCCATACAGGAACAAACCTTCTGTACAGGCTCACGATTTTTTTTTTTTAATGAATCTATAATACGATTTTTTTGTCATTATTTTAAGAGCTGGAATAAATGCCACATTATAACCTATTAAAAATGAATAGAATAAAATTCTGAAGTGCGAAACTTCATTAAACTACAACACCCTTTTTGTGAATTTTCTATATAATTTTGTCAAATAGCGGCACAAGATAAACACATTCCAAATCCAAGTCTTTGTTTCTCTCTAATTGTTGTGTCGATTTTACCCACTGGAGAAACTGAGGGTAGCCTGGAACAATTCCTAGTGGTCAATAAACAAATCAACTAAGAAACTCTGTAAGCCTGAGCAGAAAACTGTTTTATATTCTGAAAAGGAAAGATGATATCTTTGGTTTGTTTCTATTATTCTTTGGAAAACAATACAAATCTTAGTTTTCAGTCTAATTTCTGGGTTTTGAAAGGGTTCCTAGAAAGGCCAGTGACTTTTAGCCCTGTTATCTTTTGGAAATGAATGCTGGATATTTGTTATGGTTATTTGTCAGTGCATGCAATTCTTTTAGTATAAACAGGCAAAATAATCTTTTATATACAATAGCCCATATACAAGGCAAGCATCATAACAGCACTTAGCTGAATTGGTAACTTAAAAAAATATTTGCTGAAGAATACCACGCTGGAGCCAGCACGCGAGTTGTTTATTGGCATGGGTTAGTTCACAGCACTCAGCTTATTCCCCTGAGGAAAACACAACACTTGTACTACAAGCACTACACAGGGAGTACTCAAAACATTAACCACTTAGATACTGGAGAAGAAACTAAGGTACGAGGTGATCTGTGAGATCATGCAGAGGTTGTAAAAGTTCATCTGCACACAAGGATAGTCAAGAGCGCATAGAAAGTTGGTTTAGCATTGCTGTCGCTGTTGTGAAGAATCCTGGTGATGCAGGAGGGCAGGGGAGCATCAGGCACATCCTTAAGTCAGGCTGGTAAGGGAAACAGCCTGCAGCCCTTCAGGTAATTCACCCTGAGTTGTGCCAGGTAGCCCCAAATGTGTCAGTGTTTGTTTAACACTGCAAAGGAGGGTGAATGAACAGAAAAGTGAGTTTTTCACCAGGTTTCAGATGCCAAATAAGCACTGCTCTAGCTCTATTGAATCAGGAAGCTACTGTTAAAATGAGGAGCTAGTTCAAAGCGAGAATAATTGCCTGAATGTTATATTGGCTGTTGGAGAATGTGCTTCATAAAATGACTTAATGATAGAGGTCGTGGATGTGGCTGAAGCCGCAAGATGTCTGAACACACTTAAAGATAAGATGTTCCAATCTGAAACCCTTGTCTGAGTGTTTGCCTGAAGATGATTGTCCAACAAGGAGTTTGTATTTAGTTTTCACTCAAAGATAGATCTGCTTACTCGTAAGTTCTTTCTTCATTTTTAATGAGGGACAGTAATTAAAAATTAATAAGGTTTATTTAGAGAAAAACAGCTATTTCTGTGAATCTCTGCACTATTATTAAACTGAAAGAGAGCAGGTTTAATTTAGCTATCAAGAAGAAATTCTTCACTCTGAGGATGGTGAGGCACTGGAACAGGTTGGCCAGGGAAGCTGTCTGTGGCTGCCCCATCTCTGGCAGTGCTCAAGGCCAGGTTGGATGGACCTTTGGACAACCTGGTCTGGCGAAAGATCCCTATAGCAGGGGAGTTGGAACTGGATGATTTTTAAGGCCCCTTCCATCCCCAAAGTTCTAGGATTCTATGATTATGCTTATTGTGTGAATTTTAATAGCACCACCTTAGACTATCTTTACGAAGAAATTTCTTTTTTTTTCTTTTTTTTTTTGTTGTTAAAAGATGTCTTCTATGAAATGATAGAATGGAGTACTTTGTTCCACAAGAATAAAATAACAGTTTTCTCTGGAGGTGATTTTCTCAAATTTTTTCCCTCAACCTTTCCCAGCTTGCTTCAGAAAGGGATTGGTGGTTTCCTCCCACACATGTATACTGCTTTTCCTGTCTTCTTCCAAGAGCAGAATTTAATAGGAACCAGAAGTCATAGTTTAATGCATCTTGTTTAGCTAACTCTATATCACAGTAAGAATTTGTTTTATTAGCATTTTTTCCTAAGATTTCCTGTTTATAATTGGTCTAATTAATGACTTTAAAATACATAAGAAAGTGAAATTTTCCTGCTTGATGCCTAAATTTATATGCCTAACTATTCTAACTTTGAACATGGGCTGTGGCTGTTCAGAAATTTCAAAACTTTGGGGGGTTTTGTGTTTCTAGAAGCAAACAAAAGCACAAAGCTGCAGAGGGATCTACAGTAGCAAACCACGATTTTTAAGAAGAGAGTACTTCATTAAGGAGAAAGAGAGGTCAGTGTGAAGCAGCTGAATAAGAGGAGCGAGAAACAAGTGACAAAGGTAGGAAAGGAAAATGAAAGCTCCACATAAATTAATATCTGTTAAAAACAACTGAATTCTGAAGTGTCAAGGCTTTACTACAAAACCAAAACCTGTCTGCATCCTGTAGACAAAGACAAATTCCAAGGCAAGCACAAAAACTGATTTTTCCTTAAATTAAAAATATTGCCCTTGTCTCTCCAAAAAGCGATTTTACGTAATCAAAATGCTTTCAAAATATTTCCAGTCACCTACTGAACGTGCTAGTGGCCGCCAGCATCTAACTCGATGTCTCATTTCTAATAGATATACTGAAATAATGAAGTAGGAAACTGACTTCTTGTGAAATGGAAATAGTCAGGAGTAAGGGAAATAAGACCTAAAGGGACTTCAGTGGAAAATTAGGTTGCGTTTGCACCATGCAGATGAACATGGCTGTCTTCCTGTTAGTCTCATATTTTCTTTGCCTTTTCTGTACTTTGAAAAGTAATTTTGCTTTCACAAAGCTTCATGAAATTACAATTTTGAGATAGAAACTGTTCCTCTGTAACCTGCTCCCACAGAATTAGCAGGGATAGTCTGCGTAAGAAGTCCTTTGATACCACAATCACATCTAAGCCTTTCCTAAGAAAAGGATCAAACTATGTCTTAGCACTATTTTGTGAAGTCACAAAATGGCTGTCTCACCATTTGTCAGTGAAAAAGAAATTGTTATTTGATACTTTAGTAAGGAAAACCAGTATTTGTACATATTATTCACTTGATTTCATTGTAAGAGTAAGGACAAAATTGGAACACTGTTGTTGGAAGTGTGAGTTGTTTAAAGAGTTTGTGTGTGTGTGTGTCCCTGTTTATTGCTATGAATGCTCAGTTTAATCTCAGTTTACCAACTGTTTTGGTTTCTGTCAGTCTGGGGTTTTTTTGTATTTCATTAAGTTATTAATTATAACCGAAGATTCTTCCCCATCTAATCCATCATCTTCCTGTTAAGGTTGCCAACACATTTCGGACTCAGCTTTAGCTCTGTCCCAGGTGCAGATCTGTCATAGGACCTGAACCGAAGCCATTAAACCACAACATAAACTATGTAATCCAGGCTGTGTCTGAAAATCATTGAAAAGATAAATCTCAAATTCAAAACCATGGAGTTTCCCAATGTTTTGTTGTTTGAGATACATGTTTTCTTAAATGTTGTGACTGACACCTTGTAGTAAAGGAAGATAGTATAAAGGTTCAGAAAACATGCAGCCGTTGGGGATGTGAGCTCAGTTCTCGGATTTCTTTGGAGATGTTGACAAACTTTAATTTTTGTGTTAAGTTCTCTGGCCGCAGTTATTTCTTCCTCAAATCTTCACCGTGATTTCAGCCTCCAGAGTGTAAACTGCCAAGAGTTCATTGTTGCTCTTTGTTCATGTGTAACACAGAGATCTTGTGTCACTTGGGGACTCAGGAAATGCTCAAATATAAATGACTTTTAAATTATCTGCATGTAAACTGGTTATACTGTTTATTAAATAACTATTAGGGTAACAGAGCTGAGCTTGACCAGAAGCTCAAATTAATGCTGGATTCTGTCCAAAACTTAAAATAATTATAGTCTTTCCAGTGTGGGTGTAACTTTCACATTCAAGAATACATATACACAGGATTTGGCTTGGGGTTTGTCTTTTAATTTTTATTCTTAACCACACTGCTGTAGCTCCAAAAGACCCTATATAGGAAATAACATTCCATGCAGAGAACTGCTTTTTCTTTGCTCCTGTCCAACAGGAAGATCAATAAAAGCAGCACGACAAAAGTAATTTTCAGGTCTATTAGTGAAGCTGTCTGTCCTAGTAATTGCATGTACTCTATTATGTTGAAGGAAGAAGAAGGAAATTTTTCTTTTATGGGGTCATTTCCCTTAGAGGCATTTAGCCAACTTGTAGCTTGTGCATTTTGAAGAGTGAAGCCTGGATATATGGGCATTATTTGTTTGCATTTCTCTTTGTAGGATGTGCAAGTTGTGTTAAGTACTCAGCAAAACAATGGAAAACCATGACTAGGAATGGAAGGAGCTCCAAGGGAAAGGATTTGGTCATGAATCTTTATGTCGAGTATTTCATGGCTAAGCACCAGAGATATTTGAATCTTGGACATTGACTCAGCCGGTGCTGGGAAGTGTGTGCCCAGTGCAGATTTCTGATGCACATTACGTTTTGCTTTCCAGTACCATCCCCCAGCAGAGTGGTATTTGATCAGTTTTTGTTCGGCTTTGGCTCAGCTGAGCCTTATTCTACTCAAGAAAAAAAGGGTTTGGAAAGTTTGATTTGTAGATTATTTTGGTGTACATAAAAATGCTTAGGGAGTAATTTGAAGCCCACTCAAATTAATGGTCTGATTCTCAGAGGCTGCTGCAGTCTTGATGAACGAAATAAAACGGTTAGGGTTTAACTAATTCTAGGAGTTAGAAAAGGTAAGGCACTAACACAACAGCTGTTCAGGATATGATGTTGAAGTCTCCTTTGGGAAGAGGACATGGCTGAATACGTGACTTAATCTAATAATATCTTTATCATAGTGGAGAAAAAAGCAAAAAATGACAAGGTTGGAGGAATACGCTTTCTGCAATCTGTAATTCCTCTATCATCACTAATTTAGTGTTGGATTTTCAGTGTTCTGTCACGTTAACGATGCATAAAGCGCTCAATACCGAGCCCCGAGAGCCCCAGAACACAGCGTCTGGTGCTCTGGGGTACTGAGGGCTGTCACGGGGCTTTCGCATCGGTCCCAGCCGCGTCAGGGAAAGGACGTCCCGCCCCCGTCCC
>VZRR01009671.1:114982-193415 GCA_013398015.1 Oreocharis arfaki
GCCGGCTCCGCCTGATGTGCGCGGAGGCGGAGGCGGCGCTGGGCTGCGCGCAGGGTCCCGCCATGGCCCTGGCGTTCTGCGGCGACGAGGGCAACTCCACCGCCTACAACGTGGACCACGGCGTGCTCAACAACGGCTGCTTCGTGGACGCGCTCAACGTGGTGCCGCACGTCTTCCTGCTCTTCATCACCTTCCCTATCCTCTTCATCGGTGGGTGCCTGCGGTTCTCCCTTGCCCTTTCCGCCTGTGTCTCTTCTACTTGCCCCCTCTTTTCCTTCTGCCCCTCTATCCCCGGTGGTGCCTTGCCGTGTTCCCCCGCTCGGCTTTGTGTCGCCGTGGGTTTCCCTCCTCCGCGCTGCCGTGCGTGTGCCGCGTTTCCCCCCGCCCGCCTGGCCTCCCCTTGCCGTGTCCCCCGGCCTGGCCCTGCCCCCCGTGCCGCGCGGGGAGGCTGCGGAGGGTGTTGGGATGCGGTGCGACCTGAGGGATGCTCCGGCGGCCGCCTCTCCCCGGGCTGCCCCCGCACCGCCCGCTGTCCGCCCGGGCAGCGGGGCCCATCTTCTTCCGTCGGGGCAGCCCGCGGGGCTCCCCGCAGGTGAAACCCCTTGCGCAGGCAGGGCAGGGATGGGTGATGCTGGAGGAGACCGCAGGATTGCCCTGCCGGTTTCGACCAGCAGTGCGGGAAGCAGAAATAACTGTGCTGTTAAACCCCAAGAGACCTGCCAAGTAAGTGTTGCGTTATGAAATGTTACTCCCAGCAATTACTGCGGGGACACAGCCGCCGGACAGCCCCCCTTCGTTCTGAGTCCTGCCCGGCGGCGATGGCTCCTGCGGTACCTGCGGCGGGTGTGATTTGATGTCACAAGCCCGGCGGGGCCGGTAGGGGGGCCGGTAGGTGGCCCGGTGGTTCAGCACACGGCGTTGTCAGTGCTCAGGGTACCCTTCTCAGCCTGGGCCGGCCCGCGGAGAGCCACGGCTCAGGTGGGAGTAACCCTCGCTCCTGTGGATGGTAAACGTTCCGGTGAGGAAAAAGAAGCTAGCACTATTATGAAAACGGGGTCAGCTGAATTGCTGCTTCAGGTCCTCTGCGTTTATCTGCAATCTCTCAGTATTGCTAGTTTTTAGTGAGATAAAGCTTCACACCTCCTCCTTTTTTTTTTTTTTTTTAACTTTTTAGAAGAATGGAAGGGAAAAGAAGAAGTGCGTTTATTACAGTGTTTGTGTGTATTTGTCAAAACGTTGATTTGGTCATTTAAGCTGTGAATAGATTTGAAAAATGTTTAGTGCATGTAATTACTTGATAGTAAGTTGCTAGAAGTATAGGATTTTAAGGCTTTGTCCTGTGTGCGTTATTGATTTTATTCCTTATGAAGTGAGGTAATGAGATTACAGTTCTGATAATATTCAAATACATGTGTGTTTAACAACACAGCTGTGTCAGTGTTGGTATGCTAGGTTGTTAAATACATGTTGTGGGGTTTTTTGTATGGAGGAACTTTGTGCATCACTCTTGTTAAGAAAGCTCTCTATAATTCTCTTTTCCCTTTTAGGATGGGGAAGTCAGAGTTCCAAAGTACATATACATCATAGCACATGGCTTCATTTTCCCGGCCACAATTTACGCTGGATACTGACTTTTATCCTCTTGTTTGTGCTGGTGTGTGAAATTGCAGAGGGCATAGTGTCTGATGGGTAAGTGTATGTCTGCTTTCTCCTGGTAGCACTGAGCAGTTTAAAGGTTTCGGAGTAGGTATTTTCTCCCTGTCTAAATGCTCGTCTAAACCGTATTCCTTGTGGTTATGAACATATAATCTGTTTTCTTAGTGATTAACCTGCCGACCTTGTATCACAAATTCCACAGACCTTGCCAAGTGATGTACACATGCACAACTGACCTTAATCATTTTTAGTTCAGCTTAATGACACTATCTTTCCAAAGAGTAATCATAGATAAATCCTAATGATTCAAGCAGATGGTGACATTTTCGTGATATGTTTTATGTCTAAGGACCCAGTCCCACAGTCCTTACTGAGGAGGAACTCCCATGTGTGCAGTAGATCACATCATTTCCCCCCCAAACTGAGTTCTCTTCATCTAAATAAAAGGAATGAATCTTCTGGGCCTTATCTCACACCCCACAAAGTTTCTTCTGATGATTGTGTGCTCTATCTCCTCTGTTACCTGGAGCAGAGCAGCTCGCATTATGTGAGCATGATCCATCATCTGTTATTCAGCTTAGCATGTCTCTAAACAGAAATCTGGAAAAAAATTATTCCAAGTGAAACAAGTGATACAGGAGAGTGATTATGAAAAAAGCTAATTATGTATAACAATGATTATGATCTCTTCCTCTGAAGAGAGGCATGATTTTTCATAACAATTATCAGTTTGAACCCAAGGATTATGAAATTGAAGCTCCTCATTGAATAGAACAAAACCTCCCTGATTAGCCATCTATATAACAAGTATCCACCAACCAGTGTGAAATGCATTACAATCTTCTGGTGTAGAAAATGATATCATCATTATTATTTTATCTTCTCTTAGACGTATATAAATAGGATGTTTCTCGGTGCCGGTTTTTTTTAAAGGAATTTTTCTCTTGCTTATTCAGAGTTATCAGGGTGTGGGATGCTCAGAGCAAAATCTCCTGTTTTGAGTGTTTTCCTTTATTTTGCTCTTTAGCAATGCCTCTCATTATGTTTATTTGCTATTTAACTTGACTCAGAACACTGCTGTTAAGTAATAGGTGTCACCTGATGAGAATCAAAGCTGGGAGCTCTGCTGGGGGAGTGCCAACCCACAGTCGTGCTTCCCAAGTGTTCAGCAGGCTGGCGAGGGCTCCAATGAATAGAAGAGAGTTTTGAGACTCATCAGCTTTCTAAGAACCAAAATGGATCATGCTGGTGAGTCCTTTTGACAGCAACTGGGTGCTAAAGGCTTTGGCATCTCCGCAATAGAAGCGGCCTATTGGAGGTACAGTACATATAGGGGAATTCCAGCAACTGTGAAATAAATAGATTTTAAAAAGCCTCCCACTGCTGCAGTGTTACCTACTGAAGCTTATGCTGTCTGAAGAAATCTGTTCCTGTTGCTTTTTTTTGTCCTTGCTGAGAATTCAGCCCTGCTGTACAAAACCTCCTGGCTTATACTAGGAATTTCAGAGAATCCTTTCTCATTTTGCTGTATTGACATCCAGCTATTGTCAGCAAGAGGAATTGAGTGTTCATGTCACAGACTGTCAGCAAGGCTTCAGCCAGCTCTACAGAGTTCACCACAATCTTCATTGAGAGAGAGCTCTCCTTTCTAGAGCAGAGATGCAGGAAATGGTTGTTCTGAGCTCCTATGGTTCTGCTAGACATTTGGGATGTTCTGCTCTCAGAAATGTGATGTCCTGTGATGATCTCCCATCTCCCTCCCAGCGCAGCTCTTCTTGTCTCTTCAAACTCCACAGAAGCAGTGTTTGATGCAGCAAGAAGAAATCCATTCAGAGGACAAGGTGTGAACTTCCCGAAATATTTGTATCCTGAAGTCATTATCCTGGTGTCTCTTCTGGTGAAGCTGGCTGGGAGACAGGGGAAATTGTAGCCCTTGATAGCACAGGGCACTCAATTCTTTTTGTGAAAGAAAGAAAAGAGGAGGAAGAGAAAATAAGTAGGAGGAAAGAGGGGAAAAAACATGTTGCTATTGAATGCTGCACAAACCAGCAACATTGCCCAACAATTCCAATATCCCAAAGGGCTGTATTTGGAAGGACCCCTTCTGCTGATACCTGAAGCAAAGCATCAGCACAGTTTTGCTTTATAGGAAAAAACATCAGGGTTTAGGATTCTCTTACAGGGTTTTTTTTGTTGGCTTGCAGTCACTGAAGACAGACCTCACTGTAAGTAATTCCTGTGCTGTGGTGCTGTTCCTTCTCCCAAACTGAAAAAAAATGAAACACTTCCACAAAATGCTTCTGTAGAAAATCTTGAACTGTGCTGTCAGTAGGCCTTATCTGCATATTTTGATGGACAGCTCCCAAACTAGTTTAGCCTAAATTAACTTTTCTCATTTTGGAGATGAGCTGCTCGTCCTAATTTAAACAATGTTCTAGTTGGTTTCAGTAGGAAATAGGAGTACACACCTTTCTTTTTCAGCACAGGGGAGGAATTTGAAATCCAACTGTATGATTTAGGAGTATAAATTCAATCAAAACTTGGAGAAGTTTGCATCCATAACTCATTCTAGAAAATCTTACATCAGAGCTGGGTACAGGGTCCAATTCATGAATTAAAAGGGAAACATTTAAATAGATGAGAGATTTGAC
This sequence comes from Oreocharis arfaki, assembly GCA_013398015.1. NCBI lineage: Eukaryota > Metazoa > Chordata > Aves > Passeriformes > Paramythiidae > Oreocharis > Oreocharis arfaki. The sequence continues at coordinate 119,290 of VZRR01009671.1, forward strand.
TCTAACAGATGTTTTTTCTTTTAAAGGGTTTCCGAATCCCGCCATTTACACCTGTACATGCCGGCTGGGATGGCGTTCCTGGCAGCTATCACATCAGTTGTCTATTACCACAATATTGAAACATCCAATTTCCCCAAGCTGTTAATAGGTATGTCTCAAAACCTATGAACCTGGAAGTGTGGCTGTGGTGCTGTGTGTCTGCTTCCTCAGTGACAGGTCACTGCAGTCTTGTATGACCAAAGCTCAAACAGTTCATTATTTTTAATGCTTTTAACTTCTAATCATATTCTGTGTGGTGTTCTTGGGGATCCAATGAGCCAAAGGCTTCTCTAGGAAAAACCGCTTTTGTGGGAAAAGTAGCATGGCAAATTGTTAACTCAAAATCCAAACCCCCTGCTTGTCAGCATGTTGTGCATAAGCACGATGTAAGAGTGAAGAAATCTTAGTGTGCGTGGTCTGTTGAAACATGCAAGGAGTTAAGGAATGACATCCCTGACTTTCAGTTGTGAATATGTTACTCTGCCTGCTTGCTCGTGCTTCGTGTTCCTAAAACTCCCTTTGAAAACTGCTTTAAGGCCTTTTGAATGGAAAGTGCTATGTATGAGAACTACCTAGTCTACCCTATATTTTGCAAGATAGTGAATAAACTGTAGCTATAGAAAATCCATTGCTGCTGACAGTCATGCAGTTGGTGATGTGTTCTCTTCTGTTTAAGTAGTCTACAGGTTGGGGATGTCTATGTGCTTAGTCACATTCTGTTACCTGTTATTTCTTTGGTAGTCCTGGTCCATCACATTTTGTTTGAGCTGAGTTTTCTGTATCCATAGATCCTGCTATAGTTTATCTTGTGCCATTGTAGCGGTGTGTTTCAAAGTTTTGTTCTAGTTTTTGTCAGGTAGGGAAAAGTCAGTAATAACTAGATTTGAGAAAGTTTTAAATATTGAAGATTATTTTGAACTGCATGTTGTGGTAAGGGAGAATCCTCTTCTGCAAAAGGAGGCTGTAATTCTTGTAAAAAAGAATTCCTCTCCAAAGACTTAGATTTCTATCCAGGCTTAGCAACCTTTATGTCTTCTCATTTGGGACTGCTTTTCCTCTTGTACCCTTCTTTTAAGTAGGATCTATTTTGTCCTTTATGAACAGGCAAGGTCATTTAGTCGCTTTTTAAATAAGTCAACAGTCTTTTCTAATGCTTTCTCACAGGAAGGCATTATGCCTCTGGAAGCATTGCTAGGCTGTTAAAGTTGCCTGTAAAGCAAGCAGTGATTTTTGTGGTTTTGTTTTTTTGGTTGTTTTGTTGTTTGGGCTTTTTGTTATTTCAGATGTATAATTCAGTGTTAAATAATTAAGTGTCACTACCACATTCCTGCCGTTAAGTCTTTGAGAAGGGTAGCACAAAGTTACAGCTGATAGTTGATTTACCCATTTTTGCATAATTCCTGCTCATTAGAGATTTCTTTTTTATGATAATCTTTTTCAGTGTTTAGAGTGCTGATGCTGGATAAACTCTGAGTAATACATCAATTCTAAACAGTTGTACCAACGAATACCAACACTTACTTAAGTATTATGGATGAATTTTAATTTTGCAAGAATTTCCAAGGAGTAGACTCCCTCAGAAAATCTGATCTTAATAGCTCTTAGGCAAAAAAGAAAATTAGATCATCACAGTCTTTCCCACTTAGTTCGTCTGATTTGAATTTTAATTCAAAGTCTTCACAAGGTGATGGTCTTTGATTTTTATTCTACTTTTTCTTTTGTTTTTCTTTTATTTGTCCTAAACCAGATGTTTCTGGAAGTCTCTATCCTTTATTCTTAACTGCACAAACTGTGAGGATTGTCATCTTTCAATCTTAATTGCAACTACTCTGTATTGACATCTGGGATGAGGCAATGAGCACTTTATGCAAATGAGCCCAGTATGGATAGTTAAATTATACCTTTACTCAGCTATCAACCCACTAGAGTGCAGTGTGGCCAAGAAGCAGCTTTGCTTTAGAGCCTCGTTTTATGAGGTAAATGAGAACCAGGAGGCGAAGCTAAAGTTGGTGATAAACTTTTTGCTGGGTGATAGGAAACAGGGCTCGTGTAGAAGAGATCTAACATTGCACACACACACACAGAGCGAAGTAGAAGGGCTGATGTGACACCTTGCTGCTTTTGAGTATCAGTGAATTTCCAGCAAACTGCAGGGCATCATCTGCCTCAGCTGCAGGATGAATGCTCACAGCTGCAAAGACTGGTAGCTGTTTAAAGCGAAGGCTAACAGAGCCTTATCCAAAATCTATTACACCCAGCAGGGGAACTCTCACTGATGCAGTGCAGTGGGCCCTTAAAGGTCTGTTCATTAATTCTGAAGAGGGTGAAATTTTCCAATGTCATGAAATTTTGAGATGTGTTCTTTTTTAAGGATCCTTTACACTTCGTGCCTTAAAGAAACCGAATCCATTTGTAGCTCTTTTTAAACAGGAGGCAGATACCATGACAGACCTGGGGATAAGCGTGTTTCCTTGGGGTTTGCAAAAGGAGGACTCAAAGATCCTCTGCTGAGCCTGCCTTTCTGCTTTAGCCCAGGCACTTGGCTATTTTGAAGTGCTCATTCTTAGTACTTCTTATCAAAAAAAGTTTACAAGTTTTAGAATATTTATTCGCTGAATCTAATGATTGAGTCCATGGATGCAGTTGGGTGTCCCAACTATTGGAACACCTTGATCTGAATATGTTTTTCTCTGTATGATTTTGGCCTGTAATTATATTTCAACAAATGTAACTGTTCCTATGCTGTTTACCAGGGCACTCTCATAATAATGCTAATTTTGATGTTCTTTGCACCTCGGGGAAGCATAACATTTGTACAGTTTAGCAAGACTCATTTAAGAATAGTTTTCATACTGCATTGGAAAATCGCTTGCTTTCTCAATGTTCAAAATATGCAACTGAGTGGTAGCATCTGATTGCACTGTTTTTTAATTTATTTTCTTTGTTTTATAGGTAAAAAGCCTCAAAAAATAGTAGTAGGAGAAAATTTTGTAATAACAAGAGGACTTTGAGTTTTTAATTTGAAACGGATGGTAGTGTGGGAACACACGAATTTTTTTTTGTAGGAAAACTGTCCTCTTTTTTTCAACTAATCCTAATTATATGACTGCCTTACTACTGCTAGACAGGGATCTGTTTTTCTACTTTAAAATTCTTCTCCCTTTACATTGCAGTTGTTTCCTTTGGAATTAGTTTATTCTCTAAAATGGAACTTCCTGCATAAAAAAAATGCTTATTGCTTAGCACAAAAAATTTCTCTCCGAACAGGCACAGGTTAATTAATAAATCACATCCAGTTAAGTACGTGGCTTTTTAGATTGTGCTTAATTCAGTAAAGGTGTAGAAGAGTTTGAGTTGCACATTGCCTTTTTTTCAGAGGTGTGGCCCAGGCGAAAATCTACCCCTAGTGTTGTGGTTTGAGGTATTTTACATGGCCCAAGAAAAAGCGAGGTCATTTAGGCATCTAGAGTAGGTCTAAAGCAATCCAGTAAATGCAGGCGTGCCTCTGTGGCCTGATCACTTGGCAGTTCAGACCAGTGGAAGTTCTACGAGATAATTTCTTAAAACTCTCAGCCAAGATGTACTCACCAGCCAGATGATGAAAAGATCATCTATAAAGAATAGAGCCATAATTGTATTTTCCAGGGGGCCTTATCTTGAGTGGCCTATGAGCATTGTCCAGATCAGATTTAGATACACTTGTATTTAAAAATGACAAGCTAAGTAAATTCTAATTTATTCCTTTACTGCTTCTAAAGAAGTGTGACAGCAAGTGGCCACATATCACCTGAGAATATTGTGTTTGGCACTTCTTAATACTTCTTAGATAAAAGATAAATTGATGTTATAACAATAATAATAAAAGGTCATATTAACCTTTATTTAGACCCTATATAGGAGAATAGCTCTGCTAGTTCTTATTTATAATTCCAAGATATACTTAAATGCCTGTTGGCTTGCTTATTTTTTTTGGAAGTCCTTTACTGGTGGATATTTTCAGTGTACAATGTTTAAGTGCCTTTTATTCCAAGAGGGATGTGTTCTCAGCCTGTTGTTAGAAGAGTTAGACAAAACAAGGATTAACAGATCAAGGTGGTTGAGAGTAGAACAGCATGGAATGTAATTCTTGGATGAAGTGAGACTTCATAGTCAGAAGTATTGCAAGTAGAGAGGAATAGTGCCTCAAAGGAAGGAAGCAGTTTGAAACAGGACGAGAAGCAGTCTAAGTTGGGAAGATGGTAGGAAGCCTCACATAAAAAAACCTCACATTTTTATAAGAAAAATTTGGTAAGTACATCCTTTAAACCGTCTCAGCAACTGCATCAGCCACTGAAGTACAATGTGCAAATACCTGACTGCTCTGGCCTGTTAATTATAGAGGAAGAGAGGTTCCCTTGGCAAATGTCCTAATGCACAGTGTTCCTGTACTGTTCCATTCACTGTCCTCATTTAAAGGAGAGGTTTTAACTTGATTTCTGTAGAAGCAGGACTGGCAGTCCATAATCTCACATGGATTCTCCACATTGAATTTAGCTTTGCTTGGAAAGGGTAGCCCCAGAGTACATCTCCAGAGAGCTTTCTGGTGCTTCAGGGTAGCTGGAACACCACCAATTCTTTGAAATTTGTGCAACTTCCTGATGATTATCCATATTTAAGCTAGACTTACAGTTGCTAATGCCTTGGGTGAAGTCTCTCTGGTGCTCTCATAAGACACTTGGAAAGCACATCCAAGCTTTTCTTGGCAGTTAGAGCTCATTCCATCTGTTGCACCATGGCAGATACAGCAGCAGTGAAAGATTCATTTAAAAGAATATAACCCTGGAAGGAATTTCCTTAAGAATAGGGAAGAGGACTTGGCTTATGGTGTGGTGAATGGTATGGAGTGTGCTTCCAAATCACCGGAGTTTATCCCAGGGATTATTTATCTATACCCAATGGTAGCATGAGCACCTTTAGACAAGAGGTTTGGTAGAACACTGAAAAGTAAAAGTTGTATTCCATGAATGCCAGAGTATCCTTACTTGGTGTGACTGTTTTACCTACATTGTGAATTACATAGAAGGAATTTGTGCTGAACAAAAGTGCAGCAGCAGTTTGGACAAAGTATTTTAATATCTGTTCCTGACACATCCCACAGATTTGCAGGGAATTTTCCTTCAAGCCACATTCGTAGCAGTCTTGCAGCATTAACCAAGTCTGAAGAACATCATTCACAGGCACCTTCACTTCTGGAGCAGCACCCTCCCTTGAGCTGATCATGTGGACACATGTTTGCAGCAGATGGAAATTTCCTTCAGCAGACTTGACTTCGTGAAACTTTTCAAATATCAGTAAATCTAATAGAAAAGGCATTTAGAACTAACATTATCTTAATATTTTAATGTTTGTGGAATTGAATTAGGCTTCTGTTTGTCCTGAGAAAGGCCACTCTCTGGCTTTATATATTTTGTTGCATTCTTCCTTAGATATATTTTATATTGCCATTGTATGTTTCTGCAACTGTGGAGCTGATTAATTTGATTTTGGTTTTTTTTCTCTACAGCATTGCTGTTCTACTGGACTTTAGCTTTCATAACTAAAACCATCAAATTTGTAAAGTTCTGTGATAATGGGGTTGGATTTTCTCAGCTTCGATTTTGCCTCACGGGACTCTTGGTTGTTCTTTATGGAATGCTACTAGCTGTAGAAATCAATGTCATCAGGGTGAGGGTAAGTAACTATCATAAAAGTCTCCTTCTGTGGTTTTTATTGGTTGTTATTTGGGGTTTTTTTTTGTTGTTGTTGTTTTTTATTCCCTTTTCTGGATACTTGGTGTAAAATGCATTACTAAAAGAAAAATAGAGTTAGAAATAGGAATCTATTTGGCAATCAAAGGTTAATGCTGTTTTACTAGGCCAGATGAATTCGTAATTTCAAAAAATGCCAGACTCTGTTGTTGTTAATTTAAGATCAATTTCATCTGTTTGAGTTTGTTGTAAATTTTTAAATGATTCTATTTCAGTCATGACAGCCAAGAATTTCTGATGCAAGGGAAGACTGGTAGGAAGGAATCGTCTGCTGTATCAGAGAATATCTTAGACACACAAACAACATCTCTCCTTTTCCAGGAGACAATCGCAATAAGTGATTTATTTGGGCTACTGGGGTTCCTCCCAGCTATATTTTTTTTTCCTTCTGCAGTGTCTGCAGTCATAATCTAAACTGAGACTTTGGAGACTTCTGGATACATAAATGCCAAAGTTCCCTTCAGCTGGCACTCACCAGCTGGCACACAACTGTGTGCAAAAATTAACTTTAGGAGGGAAAGAAATATTCTCATGTAAATTTTCTTGCTTTGGCACCACTAGCTCCATGTTCTGAGCTAACAAATGTGAGGCAGTGTGGTGTGGGAGATGAATGCCAATGATAACCTCAGGGCTGTGCCTAAGCTCCTGTGTCCCATGTTGTGCTGCCTGGAGCTCAAAGCAATGATTGGGCTGTGCTTTTTAAATAATTGAGGGGGTCAGTCTCATCTGACATGTCTTAAGTGAAAGGACAAGAGGAAATGGCCTTAAGTTGTACCATGGAGGTTCAGATTAGTTTTTAGGAAAACTTTTTCACTGAAACAGTGGTCAGGCACTGGGGTAAGTTGCTCAGGGAGGTGGCAGAGTCACCACCTCTGGAAGAGTTCCAGAGGTGTCTGGATCTAGCACCTGGGGATATGGTGTAGGGGTGATTATGGTGGTCCTGGTTTGCTGGTTGAACTGGATGATCCTGAAGGTCTCTTCCAACTGTGATGATTCTGATTCTGTAAGGTGGGTTTTTTTCCTACAAGTATGCAAATTTTTGCACCACGAGTGAAGTCATAGTAAATGATAAGAATTATTTATTTCTAGACTGGATGCCTCTGATTTTCCTCAGTACCCGAGAAAACTGGACTGCTGTATTGGTTGAATTTGAATGTGTTTTGAGAAATCAAGACTGATTCATTGATTATCTGCTGTGTTCTTATCTATGCTTTGTGCACTTGTATTTTCTATGCATTTACTGTGATTTTACTGGCATTTTTTTGGATTTCAGAGGTATGTTTTCTTCAAAACTGCTAAAGAAGTTAAACCTCCTGAGGATCTCCAGGATCTGGGTGTCCGGTTCTTGCAGCCCTTTGTGAATCTGCTATCCAAAGGAACGTACTGGTGGATGAACACGTTCATTAAGACTGCCCATAAAAAACCGATAGACTTGAAAACCATAGGCAAACTTCCCATTGCTATGAGAGCTCTGACCAATTACATTCGCCTTAATGAGGCCTTTGAGGCACAGAAGGTATGCAAAGCATGGAATTATGTCTGTCTGCTTACTCAGGGCTTGTGTTTCATTACTTTTTATCATGCAAGCATGATACAAAGTGATGCAGACAGATATGATGCAAATGAAGTGTACGTTAGCATAGCTGCCCATGTACCAAGAGACCACATTCTCAGTTGTACCTCGTACAAGTAATGAAATTTCTCTAAGCAAACGTGCACGTCAACCACATTACTGGTTAAATATGTGTCAAATGCATACGGCCTCTGCTTTGATGTGGAAAGTAATCATGGACTGTGTTCACTGAACACCATTACTCTTCCTAATAAGACCCTGGAAGCATTCAATTACAGAGTCGGTATTAATGAGGCCTTACAGGGCTATTTTTTTCCCCGTGTTACTTCAGTTAGAGTTTGTCCATAAGAGAGTTCGGGGCTGAAACTACCTCAATTAATTAATGTTCACTCCTCAGTGGGAGCTGAGCACGTTCAGGATTTTAAGAGAACTTGTTTGCATCCTGCCTAAAAAGTGTATGTTTCCAGTCTCTGTGTTCACTAGAGAACAAAAAACTGTCACTTCCCTCCCTCTTCTTTTTTCCCCTCCCTCAGCAGGCCACAAACAGCACACTTATTTGATCCCTGTTAAGTGTAGGAAAGAAATCATGGTTCTTGTTGTGAAGTGGAGGGATGTGCAAATTAATGCTTTGTTCTGGCACTATAAAAAGAAATGAAACAATAGTTGTAGCTCCTCTGCTTTTCTAGCTGAGAGATTACAAATAGTTGTCAATGAACTAAAGAAGTGATTAAAAATACCAATGATTTATCAGACCTGAGGCTAATTTATAACATAATTCTTACTGATTTTAATTTAATTCTGACCAGAACAAAAGATCGTCATCTCCCCAAGGATCCAGGTCCATTTGGCGTGCTCTCTGCTATGCTTTTGGAAGACCCTTACTTCTCAGCAGCACATTCCGTATTCTGGCTGACTTGCTCGGATTCGCGGGGCCGCTCTGCATCTCTGGGATTGTTCACAACGTTGGAAAAGGAAATAACACCATCCGCCCACAGGTACTGTCAAAATGTCATCAAAAGAGGAGTAGGAAAAGTGATGCTGTGACTCTGTATTGTTTGTCCTCAGTAAGGAAAGCGACTCTGCTCTGTGTTTGTGAATGCTGGAAGTGACAGTGTGAATGTACTGCCTGATAGCCACTTTCGTACTGTGATGGAGAGCATCCAGTGCAGGGTAACAAAGGTGATTAAGGGGCTGGAGTGTCTCTTGCAAGGACAGGCTCAGGGAGCTGGGCTTGTTCAGCCTCGAGAAGAAGTGGCTGGGAGGGGACCTCATCAATGTGTACAAATATCCCAAGGGAGGGGGTGAAGAGGATGGAGCCAGGCTCTGCTTGGTGGTTCCAAGCAATAGGACAAGAGGCAATGGGCAGAAACTGAGGCACAGGAAGTTGCACCTGAACATGAGGAAGAACTTTAAAGTGTGGGTGACTGAGCACTGGACCAGGTTGCCCAGAGAGGGTGTGGAGTCTCCCTTACTGGAGATACTCAGGAACAGTCTGAGTGCAATCCTGGGCGCTGTGCTCTGGGATGGCCCTGCTTGAGCAGGGAGGTTGGAGCAGATGACCCACTGCGGCCCCTTCCAACCTGACCCATTCTGGGATTCTTCTGGGGGCAAAATATGTGACCCATGCATCCAGTCAGCCTTGCATTCTGGAAAATAACCTCATTCAGGATAGCAGTAAAGCATATCCAGAATCCCATTAATATCATAAGGAATTTAGGTAGAGTCTTGAGTAGAGATTGAATCAACTGTGTGATCGAGTGCTTTCCAGAAAGGAAAAGTGTGTTTTTAATAGGCTTGGCTTTTCATTTCCAAAAATGAGGGATGTCTAAGAGGATTAGAGCAGTTTTGTCATCGTCATAAAATGCCAAGTAATTTAACTGTAACCAAGAATTTCCACTAGGGCCTTTGGGGAGGTCAGTTTTGAAAGATCAACTGAAATGTATTTCAAAGCATTCTGTTTAAATGAATGCTCCTCAAGAAGAAGCAGACATATTTCTTGATTAACTAAAAAAAAAAAATACAACTCAGGAAGCATCTTTTCATTATAAGGTGAGGTCACTCAGGCTGGATTTTTATGAGATAGATCAGTTTATTTCTGCAGCTCGCTTAGTGTCTCATATAAAACTTTATTTCTGAAGTCTGTTGACACTAATGGAAATATACCCATTCATTCAAGTACACTTTGGATCAGGTCCACTGTAAATATTGAAGTCCATCAGCTGCAGTGCAGAAAATTTAACAAAGGCCTCAGGCTAAAATTAACTGTTTGTCCATTTTGCAAACCTTATCCTAATATTTGGAAACTTTATTACAGCAAGTAGGTTCAATGGAAACCCGTTGAAGCAGGAAATGAGCAAATGGAGGCTATAGGACTGTGTTGCAGCAAAGTACTGTGGAAGGGCTTGAGCTCTGCTTTTCAGTAATTTGTTTGGGACACTGTTTCAGCTAAAATTGTGATTTGATTATAGTTTACAGATTGTCCTATTTAAGTTTCCTATAGAAGTGTCAGCTAGTGCTTATCTTTGAAAACAAAAGTTCAGGTCTGGTCCTGATAGGCCCTAAGCAGAGCTCCCTCCAGCCTAGTATCCTCTCTCACTAGCTAAGCTAACCTCATTGTTGTCATTTACACCAATTTGGGATTGCCTAACAGCACAACTCACTGATCGTGGTAGTCCACAAGTGACAGTTAAGGATGTATTTTAGGTTTGCTAAAATGTCTCCAAGAGGTTTTTCCTTATGTTTTGACCTGATTTTTACACATTGTTTTTTATGGTAAGGGTCTAACTAAATTTATGTTTAAAAATTGCTTTTGCTGGGTTAGATAAAATGTCTTTTTAATGAAGGGTTTCAATTCAAACTGCCTGGAAGCATACTGGGATGTTGAGGAAGGCTCCCATGTGTGTTCTCATACCTAGCCAACTCAGTCTATTTTGGAAAGAAATATACCAGCTCTACTACTAAGAATCTTATATCCTTGCTTGCAGTGAGTCAAAAGAAGAGAACCTTACCTTATTGTTTGCCCCTGTGAGCCTCATATGTGTGAGAAACAAGCTTTCTAAAATGCTGTCATAGGAAGATAAAGATAAGTTGGGGGAAACAGTGTTTGTGCTTGTTGTGCTGCTGGGTTTGAGGACACTGGGAAGAGTTGCCACACAGTGGGGCAGAATCAGACCAGCAGTGTAGGGTGTGAGTACAATGGAGGGTGTCTTTTACTCATCTCTTACCAGCTTCACCTTAAATAGTTTAGATGGAGGGGATGTTGTGATGAGTCAACTGTATCTTTCAAACAGAAATTTTCTTTGTGAAACCGAAGAGATATAATAATTATTCTGTTCCTTGGGTGCTTTGTGACAGATATAACCCACCATGGAGCTGTAACTCAGATCACATGGGTGTCACAGGCAGTATTAACTGCTCTAGTTAGTGCTGTAGTTAGTCAGAGCACGACAGCGTCTTAAATTCTGTCATGCTCTTCATGTTTATTTATAACTGCAGTATCAATATTTATGGCCACCCCAGAACGTTCCTATGACATGGATTTTTCTGAGCGTTAATCATTTCACACTGAAGAAGAGACTGACAGAATGATAACCTTTATAATTTGCTGGTAGCCTCTTCCACGATGCAATGTTAGGATTAGCAGTTCCAGTATTAGGAGTAGCTGCTGACATAACACATTCAGAGATGCACCAAACTCATTATTTAAAAAGCTCTCGAAGTCGTAGGGCCCAGTGTAGCAAAAAGCCCAGTATTGACATTAGGATTGTGTGAGTCTAGAGTCTTTATGCATTTAAAATGCAGGTTTTTGCTCAGCCTTTTGCTGGTTAGATCCACTTTTAAGAATTGGTGTTACACTGAAGTTGTCAGGAAGGTGGGACACTGAGTATTCCCAAAGCCATTTCTGAAAATAAAACATACAATTATTTCCATCAACTTCTCAAACAAGGTTATTTGCCTTACATGTGAAAGATTCAGGAACTGTTCAGATATTTCTATGTTTCCTGTGGGCTGGCAAGTGTGTGTTGACACCTATTGTAGCTTAAATACAGGTATGCTCAGTGACTTTGTAAGCCATAATGGCCTAATAATGCATCTGAGGCTTGGTGAACATCTTGGTGCTATCAGCAAATGTGTGATCTTCATGTTTATATGTTTGTCCTCTTTTTCTCTCAAGGGAATATTAGAAGAAAAGATGAGAATATTCATCTCACCCCTTGTCTATTATATAATGTTTTGATGGGAATCATTGCTGTACCAAAATCTCATTGCTAGACGAGCATGATTTGTCAAACATGGTTGTGGAAAAAAAATGTATTCGTTTACATACACTCAAAAGTGGTATTAGCTGCAGAAATTAGCAGTACTGGCCAGATGTCTGTGTTGGACAGCACTTACAAGTTGTGAACTTGTAAGACTGTAAATAATCTGGAAGAAAAACTCGTTTTTAGTGTACTATAGACTATTTGTAGTATAAAATGCTATTGTAGCCTATTTGAATTGCTATGGGTGAAGTAGTAAATTAGGACTTTAAAATACCTTTAAGGTGCAAATAGGTAAAATAGCAGTTAAATCTCTCTTTATCTGAATGTAATTGCTGACATGTACCATCATTGTTCAGAGTTTTGCACTCGATACAGATTTTAAAAATCTTCCTCCTTTTACATTTCTTGTCACCTCAGCTGCTGTTTTCTCCTTTGCTTTATATCTCTGGCATTGACTGGGTGCTTTTTTGGTTCCTTTGGCCTATTATTTTTTTCCTGAGCTGATTTTCTTATCTCAATGATTTGAATTGGCTCAGGAAGAAATCCAGTTAGCTCCCCTGCTGGTGCACAGTAAGCAACAGAAGCATGCAGGTTGGAGCGACCCAGGTATAAACAAGAGTAGGGAGAAGTTTGTTCCTTTTCCAGCTGGCTCAGCCAAAAGGGCAGCTTTAAAAACTAAATTTTGCCTCTGTATGAACTTGCCATATGGGGTTTTTATGAAGTTAACTGCAGGGTGCAGATCAGATCTAATAAAATGCACAGACAGTGAGAGTTTGTGAAATATAGCTGATTAAGGTTTACAGCAGTTGTGAAAACGTCAACAGCAAAGAAACTATGTAGGCAAGAAAAAATGTGCTGAGCAAGGGATAGATCAGGAGTGTAAATGGCAAGAAGCCCAATGAAAGGGAATAGGAAGAGTCTTCTTCGTAATTGTGCTTTTAATGGAAGCACAATCCAGCAATCAAAGTTTTGAAGGAGCCAAGAGGAGAAAGAGGAAGATGGAGACATTTTAGTTACAGATGGCTTCCCATGGTGAGCCACTCTCTCAACATGTTGTGGCACCAAAGGTGTCAGCTTGTTAAATATAATCTGAAATAAATGCAGTGTTTTCCCATTAAGCTGTAGACATGCTTCAAATGGTGATTTCATGCACTTCGGTGATTTCATGAGCTCGCTAGAAGGTAATGACCATAAATAAAGGTGAACAAGATGCTGCAGGCCAAAATAATTTGCATAGTTCTGGGAGTTGTTTTTTTTACAAGTTCTGAAGGTTGTTTTTAGTATTCAGAAACCTGAGGTGTTAAAATAATAAGAGTAATTTTCCCCAAAGGATGTTAACTCTTCCTTTCTGATGATGCGCAGAGCACATTTTTTAATAAATGACCATATGGAGTTACTCAGTGTCCTAGAGTTTTGGAAGGATATCAGAAATCCTATAAATGTCATTCCACATTTAAGTGAAGCTTACTGAGTTGGCATGTTATGAGACTGTCTCTGAATTGATAAACTGTGAGGTTTCAGACAAGGTTGAGAGCACTTTCAAAGTAATAAACTGTGATTCTCTCTGCTTATTAATTATGCAAAGCAGGTAATTAAATTACCATTGCACCTGATTTCTAACTTTTTTTTTTTATAGACTAAAATTCTTGGTGTTTTCTTTATTTCATCACAAGAGTTCCTGTCCGATGCTTATGTTCTGGCTGTACTCTTATTTTTTGCCCTTCTATTGCAAAGGACATTTCTGCAAGCATCATACTATGTTGCTATTGAAACAGGAATCAACTTGAGAGGCGCGATACAGGTACCCAATATATTACTAATTAACCTTTTCACACCCTCATAAACATGTATCTGTAAATACAAGTTATATACTTGTTCAATTCTGAAACGCTTCTCTCCTGAAATGTATTGAATGTACCATTAGAGATTGTTAGCCCTGCATTGTTTCCTTTGCATCTTATTTTGATGATTTTATATAAATGTTTATTTTTAATACCTAATGCCGTATTTCTTCTGACCTTCAAGCAAAAATTTGCTGACAGTAAAACTGAATGTAACTTTTGAAATAGTTTAGGTAAGAAGTGCACCTTTCCCATCTCAAAGGAATTTTTTTGTAACATCACATCCCATGCAAATAATACAGGTTTAAAATGCCTTGTAAATATACTTTGGACAAGGGTAGATTGTATTCCCAATGCATGGAGTAGTGTTTTATTCCATGGGTCATGCCACAGAATCTGCCAGGTGCAGTGGGGTCTGTAAGCACTGAACATGAGATTGCAAAAATGGGGTCTGTGATCGCTGGATGATTGGGAACTGCAGATCAAAGTTTGATGTAGCATACAAAGCTCTGTGCCTGGAAATGAGAGAATTTGGTGTAAGATTACAGTGTGGGATTGCCAATGGCCCTGGCTGAAACCTACCCTGTGACAGCCTGAAAGCCAGCCTTTTAAGTTACACTGTTTATCCACTGGGCTACATGGATCCTGTGGAGAGTCTCTGTGATGGATGGATGCTTTCAATAGCAGCATAATTGTTTAATTCTCTTTTGATCTTACACTTGGAAGCACTTGTCAGCTGCCAGGCTTCTGGATTCCATCCGTTGGTTTTCTCTGACTAGAGTGAAGTAGAAAAGTCCTATAGGAATAAAAATTTGACCCAAAAATACATTAAAAAATTAAAAAAAAAAAAAATTGCATGTCTTGTTTTAAGTGGAAGAGCTGCAACTGACTGAAAAATACATCAACCACCACAAGTGTAAAAGGGGAATAGTTGGAAAATAATGCTGAATTAATTTTGTTTAAGAAGAGCTTTGTATTCTCTGTTCTGGATATTAGAGGTTCAGATAATGCCAGTTGGACTACCCAAGGAGGAAAATTTTTAGCTATCACTCTAAGCATCAGATCAGTGTTAGTGGCAGTCTCTGTGCCGGTGTTTTTATACACTTTTCTTGACAATTTTTTTCTTTAAATCTTTTCTCTCTCTTCCTCTCCTGTGTAAATCTGCACTTGTTCAGTGTGCCCTAAATGATTTTTACCAAACTAGCTGGTAAAAGTGTGCCTTTTTTATTCTGTACTGTTATTTTTATACCTAGTGCCTGATTCTGCACTGAGGCAACTGCTTAATTCAGTTTTGTACCTGTGACATTCGCTGTCTGTGAATTAAACTTTGTAATGGAACTGAGTTCTCTAAGCAAAATGTAGCAACTTTCTCAGCCAGGAACCTGAATCAATTGCCAGAGAAAAATAACAAGGGTTTTAATACATTGAGGATTATATATTGAATCTAATAATATCTTAGTGTTAGTTACAGGAAGGGCACTCTGTGGAGATGCTGGAGGTATAAATCATAGTTGCTAACGTGCTTCTTGGGCATTTTTGGGCAGTAAAAGTTTCATTCTCTTATTGATGCACAGAGATGCAAAAAGGGAGTGCTTAGGCAACCGTGACGCAGGTAGCTGCACTGTGCTTTGTGTCAATGAAGAATAGTAGCTTTAAATTTTACAAAATAACATAAAAGGCCAAACTTTTAGCTCTTCATTCAAGTTAGTGGAAAAGTAGTTTTCTCACAATGTGCTGGACTGTGGATGGAGCTAGAAATCTCGTTTTATTTCTACATGCTAACACCTTGTGATCTTTCTTCCAGACAAAAATTTACAATAAAATTATGCAGCTTTCAACTTCTAACATGTCTATGGGGGAGATGACAGCAGGCCAGATCTGTAACCTGGTTGCCATAGACACAAATCAGCTTATGTGGTTCTTCTTCCTCTGCCCTAACCTTTGGGCTATGCCAGTACAGGTAAGGTGATTGAATGTGGTTTTGTTCTTAATGCACGTCGGTCTGTAGTGGTTCGTTGCATATGAATTTTGTGAAAGTGGAGATATTAAAGAATACCTTGAAATAAAATTTCAAGCTATTAACATCTAGAAACATTGCCTGTAATGGATTCCACATCTGTGGCTGGGCTTTGGGTATTTATGATTGTGTTAGGATCTTTGGCTGCTGCCAAACATGCTTTGCATTTGTAACAAGAATTTATAGGGTGCAGCAGGTTGCAGTGCATTCATTTATTACACCAGGGAAGTTAACTGGAAGATATTGTAATCATTTGTCTTCTCAATGCCAGCAGAAGCAAGAGAAGTAGCATAAATATGATTACTTAGAGATGATCCTTTGGACATCCCTTGAACCTACTGCTGCTTCGTGGATGACGAACGCCACAATTTGTTGTTGATTTTGGGTTGGTGGGTTGTTTTTTTTTTTGTTATAACGTGTTTGTTATGCAAAATGGTTTTGCTACTTTATCCTCTGGTGTCTTTGGTCTCCTGTCTCTAACTACCAGTCTCATCTCTTCAGTCTCCTTTCCCACATAGATCATCTTATGCTTCCATGTAAGAATTTCCTGAAAAAGCTGACAGTTAAGCACGAAGTTCCATCTCATACCAGCTCAGTACCCTGCAACACTTCCTGCTTTCTTCCAGTTACTCCGTGCGTTTTCACTGGGCGTGCTTCAATGCTAGCAGTAAATACGAACAGAAGAGGCAGTAGCGTTGAATTTCACTTGTTATTTTCTAGATGTATAATTTAGTTTCAAAAACATGATGAAAACTTCATTGTGTTCATGTCACAAGGGCAGTCTGGTTCTGGCACCACACAGAGGCTGATTTGGCCAGTGTGTGCATCAGAAACCTGCCAGTAATCTACCCAGCAGCTTTGCATTTTGGGTTTCTTGCGCTTGCCCAAAAATTAAATGGTTTTCATGTGACTGTATATAGACTGCAACTAACAGATTGTATTTCCAGGCAGTTTATAATGTGGTTTTAGGAGTGTTGACTAGGAGTTTGTGTCCATCAGCATCTTATACTAGTGATTTCCTTCTACAAGATGTTAAACATATAAGAATATGACATTGAAAAGCTGGGGATGAGGAAGAGAAGCCAGCCATTCAGATGATTGGGTAAATTGTATGAATGTCTTTCAGATAGTGAGGTGTTAGACTGCTGGCCATCAGGAGATCTGGACTTTTTCTGACAATAAAGATATTTGCTACAATTGAGTGGAGTTTGTAATTGTTCCTGTTGCATACAAGAGGTTTTTGTCAGGCTGCTAAGGATCAGATAAGCAACTCCTCTTAAAATCAGGTCTTCAGAACATCTGATCATGTGATAAACCGGATTGATTTCCTAACTTGGGGGAAAAAAAAGCCTGATTTAGCTATTTGCCCTAATTTTTTTTCCCTCACTGAGGAAAATACTTGGGAGGGGCAATGCATGTCCTTTTTTTATTGTCAGTTATAGTGAGTCTTTGAATTCATCTTGCATCCTCTTGTGTAGTCTCAGTCTTGGGGAGTGTTTGTTCTCTGAAAAACCAGTAAGTCTCCTCCTGAAATACACTGAATCTTCACACTTTTGTTTGTGTTTGAAACCTGCGGTGTTACCATAGGTTTTTTAGTATCTCTGGGGAGTAGTATCTTTAGTGGGGGTAGCTTACTTCTTCCTCCACATCCTACTTCAGTCTCAGAAATAATCTGTCTGAATCTCTGGTAGAACTCTTGCTAGCTCCATGAGACTTGTAGAAAGCCTCAAATCAGGATAGTGAGCATATTAAGGTGTAAACAATCAGCAGTCTGCTTACTGATGACTTCTTTTTACTGTGCTTTCTACATGTGTGAGATGTACAGAACTTTGCCTGTTAAAATATTAAGATTTAAGGGATTTTAGCCATATTTAGGTCACAATGTGGCTGCATTCACACAGCATAACTGCATTTTCCTCTTCCAATGCAGTTACTCCTGCACCAGAGGTATAGAGTAGTTTTTTCTGATCTACTCTGGAGGAACTTATTTGGCAGTTTAAAACATTTTGCTTTCTAGAATTAAAGCGGGGGTGATAGATATAAGCAACTATCATCTGGAATTTTTCAGGAAGCAATTTGACTTATTTTTTGGCATGGTTTCCATGGAGTTATGCGAGGGAGGAAAAATGGGAACCAGATTATTTTGAAGTGGGGGAAAGAACCCAATGATCAAGGAATATGTCCTAATATTGATGTCTAGTTGCAAAAGAGAGGACAGCTATAGTGAAAAGAAACTTATGGGAAATATCATATTAAATATGATTTCATATTACATATTGGCAGTTTGTTAGTAATAATTTGGATATCGCTGTATTTTCATTCCATTTATGGGAAGCACAGTAGGAAGTCAGTGATTGCAGGCTGATAAAATGGTACCATTGAAAAGCTATGAAGCATTAAGAAGAGTCCACCCCATTAATGAGAATGTCTAGGGTATCAATTATTATGGAAAAACTATGTGAAAGCTACCAATTTCATGTGCACTTATTTTATAAGACCTCTCTGGCAGCTCAGCGTAGAGAGTGCTTTAGTGCAACTCAGAATTAATCCAATTTCATTGCATATTCTGTAACAACATTTTGCTCTAATGTGCCAGAAGTCACGGACTCATAAAGACTTCCTGACAGTCTGCAGAAAATCTGATTATATTTGCATTAAAATTCCCCCTGTGATGCTCCTTACCAGATGAGGACGATCAGAGCCGGAGTGTGCTCCTGTTTTGTGGGTGGTGCACTCCTTGCCAAAATCAATGAGTCACATTGGCCACAAAGGCTTCTTCAAAACATTTTTCCATAGCATTCATTCAGTACCTTGTTTTATGAGGCAGTGAAAACAATTACTGGCTGCTTGAAAGATGGCTAATACTAAGTTGTGCAAACTCCATTATTATTTAAAACAGGTTTTTAATTGTTTTGTAGCTCTTAATCTAGCAATCAACATTTCAGCATCTGCTGTGGATTTTGTAACAGCCATTCATGCCAAGTTAGGTTTTCTCTACAGCCCCAGATAATGTGAGCCCCATCTTTGCTCTGACTGGAGTCAATGGGAGCTTTATCATTGCCTTAAGTTACTGTTTGGATGTTACTAAAATCCATGAGAAGAGGCCCAGGGATGCCAATCAGTTGAAAGATGCCCTCAGTAAGTTTGGCTCAAACCCTGGGAGCAAAATGGGGCCTTATAAAGGCCTTCCCCCTGTGCCTCCATTTTATAAACACTCTTGTTTGATTTCATTGTGATTATTAAAAAATCCTGTATTCTCATATCTCTGGCTCATTGGTAGGGATAGCTTACACATGTAATGAAAGGCCATTTGTCTCTTTCAAAACTGCTCACAAAGCAGTTTCTGGCTCAAAGTATTTGCCATCCTCACTAAATAATCAAGACAAAATAACCAGAGCTATTGGTGAGCTTTTCACTCCTGATACGTATCTCTGGCAGAGGAGAGCTTTGGGATTTTGATGAAAGAGAAGCATTGTTTCATTACAAAGGCTTTTTTCCTTAAATATGATTTTTGCCTTCTCAGGAATATTGATGAGAGCCTTCCCATCTGCCAGATACTGTCCTCCAGAGTTCAGATGTTATCTGCGTACTCTTGACTCCGTACTTTGTGATATGATATAGAGTTATGTTCAGTAAGATATCAGCTCTTCTCAGATACAGTTCTTCACATTTTTTTCCATCCATGCTGAATGTATTTCAACAGTTTGCCTGTATTGTCATGTTATAAAGAAGATGAAAATGGGATAATTTTTAACCTATTGGAAGCATGGGATTTTTATTGCAAAGACTGACTGTCTCAATAGCTAGGATGAGGGGTGGAAAAGCAGCTGTGAGCTGGCAACTCCCTCAGGATCCAGCTGGGATAGCTTTCTATTTGTCTATGGGAGAAGCTGATGCTCTCGTTTTAGATCCAGGTGGTCCCATAAAGTCCTTGACAATCAACCAGTAGTGAGGGAAGGCAGGAGAACAGGAAGTCAGTGTTCTGCAGTGGCCGCTCACTGTTCAATGCTTTCCTGTACTGTGAGTGCCCAGAGTGTCTGACCATGATGAAGCAGTTGGAAATGTAAATCCTCATCTGTAAAGACCAAGACCATTTTGTGCTTTAGGGGAGAGCTCTGAGGAGGGTATCTGGCAGAGGGCTGGTGTGTTTTGTTTGGCTTCAGACACTCATTAATTTCCTTGCTTCAGGTGGAAGCGGATTGCTCACTCATCACTGAAAGATTTCTTAATTTGCAATTTAACCTTGCCTCTCACTAGATTTGTGGTGCATTTACAATAGGATTTTACTTTCACGTCACTGCATGTTTTCTAAGTCAATACTGTGGCTCATTTTGAGAGTCATGTTTTAGTTTAGTTCAGCTGTAGAGAGGCATCAGAGCGTTTCTAAGAAGAAAAAAAAAATCTTTTTTCTCACAGTGCTTTAAATTAATGAAAATGTCGAGGTGGAAATGTGGAAACTACAGACTCCTTTTCTTCATGTACACAGCCAGTTCCTACAAATGTGTGAAAATAGGCATATGGCTTTTGAGCTTTGAAATGATGGAAGACTTTCTGTTAAGGATATGAGAGTGTACAAACATAGCAAGAGTAGTAGATAACACTTTAAGGAAATTTCCAATTATTGTTTTTTTAATTAAGAGAAATGATGTATGAAATTAACTATCTATCACTGTGTCTTCTGATTAGTTTATCAGCTTACACTGTTAAATACATAGATGGCCAATACTGGAGGTTGTTCAGGAGTCAGTCATCAGAATAGTGATAATTAACTTTGGTAGCTTGTGTCTATTGTTTGTGTTTATTGAGCTGCTTACAGTAAACCCTCTCCATCCAGACTGTGGCTTTCTTTTTAGATTCTTACTTATCCAAAGACAAAGCTTCTTTTTTTAAAGCTGTTTCTGTAACCCTTTTTCAAAAGTATTTGTCAGTCTGGCACTGTAGATCCTTAAAAGAGGGCCTTGCCAGTTTGTGTTAGAGACTATTTGAGGTGGATGTTCTCAATAGTATAATATGTTACTTGGAAGTATTTTTAAATTAAGTGTTATTTAAAGATGCTTTTCATAAATTTATTTATTTTTAAATAAATTTCTTTTAAATAGTTTCAAGAGTTAAATTATAGAAGATAAACAAACCTCTACAACCTTCTTTTACTGTGCGTAATGGGGAGAAATACAGAAACAGAAATACAGAGATGCACAGGCTGGGCAGGAGCACTGGGTGGGTGTCTGGGTCTCTGAGAGAAGCCCTGACTGATCACATTGGCTGTGCCAGCAATGCTGAGTTTGTGGCATTTGGGGTGGGTGTAACTGCAGCTGCTGTTGGTTGTACGTTGTTCCTTACCCTGAAATTGGTCTTTGTGGTGCATACCCCAAGTGAAGCCATGATCTTTCCCTCACCTTCTTTTCTCCCAACAGATAATTGTAGGAGTCCTTCTGCTCTACTACCTTCTTGGAATCAGTGCCTTAATCGGAGCAGCAGTAATCATAGTCCTTGCACCTGTTCAGTACTTTGTAGCAACAAAACTCTCACAGGCCCAGAGAAGCACGTTGGTAAGTGTCTTCAAACTCATTCATGATATAAATATCATATCTGGTGATTATGCATTGGTCTGTGCTTGGAATTACAAAGTTAACCATGGATGTTGACCCAGAATTCCTTCTCAGACCTTTAGTAATGTTCAAGAATGCCACGTTCAAGAACGTGAGATTGTGCAAACTCAGTGCAAAAACCTGGTTTTGGGGGTTTATATTTTTCAGCAAGTATGGTTCCATAAGAGCAAAATAGCCTTAAAAACCTTCTGACTTACAAATATAAATGGTCAGTAGTCATTGGCTGACTTAGCTTTGGGCAATGCACAAATAAATGAATTGTACAGGGCAAGCTGTCCAAATGGAAAGGAAGTATGAATGCTGCATCCAAACTCAGACCCCGGATGTGGAAATCTATCAAACTGATTTATTTAAACAAGCAAACTCAGTGCAGTCCTAACTCCCAGAGTGTGTGCCTCAACTGGGGAGCCTAGAGATCTGCTAAGTCACAAGCTGTTCCTTGGTCCCTCACTTGGCTTGTCTATAATTTCAATCACCTGCATCTCTGCTGAAAAAGTTACCTTGGTTCATTGGAATTCCCGTGCCCAGTGGCTCTGAACCTTATTGCTCCTTTCAGCAGCTGTTGCACTGCCAAAGAAGCCACAGGAACTTGTAACAGAGCCAGAGCTTGCTGAAATCTCTTCCACCACAGATCATGGGTAGCAATGAGCGTTATTTGTGCATCTTCCTGTGTGTAAAAGAATTCCTTCCCATCAGCAGCGTGCACCCTTCCAGAAACATGGACAGCATTCATCCCCACAGCACCCAATCATACAGTCAGTGTCACCTAGAAATTCCTGCAGATGAGAGCACTGCTGTTTGTGATAGAAATGTCTGCACTGTGCGAGGGGGCTGCTTACAGTTTTTGTGTCATCCTTATGCTCAGGGAACAGATGTTTTTATTGTACTCCTCAGGTAAATGTGTGTGTAAATGTTGCAGGAGTACTCCAACGAGAGACTGAAGAAGACAAACGAGATGCTCCGAGGCATTAAGCTCCTTAAACTCTACGCTTGGGAGCACATATTTCACAGCAGCGTGGAGGAAACCAGACAAAAAGAAATGACTAGCCTCAAGTCTTTTGCCCTTTATACCTCCATATCCAGTAAGTCTCTTCCTTCATTGTAATCTACTGCTCAGCTAAGTGCTGCTGAATTATTAGATACTAATGAGTTTACCATTTCTCTCTCGAGCTTATTTCAGTTGCTTTAGGCTCTGATCTGTACTCCTCACTTTCCATCCAGTCAG
Source organism: Oreocharis arfaki (assembly GCA_013398015.1). NCBI lineage: Eukaryota > Metazoa > Chordata > Aves > Passeriformes > Paramythiidae > Oreocharis > Oreocharis arfaki. The sequence continues at coordinate 141,642 of VZRR01009671.1, forward strand.
ACCCTCCATTTAATTCAGTAGAACTTTGCTTGCATGGGAAATGTGCCCAAAAGAGAAAATCAATGCTTCATAGAATTGACTTTTTCTGGAGAAAAGCTGTTAAGGGACAAATGTTTCACAGACTAAATTTAGCCAGCAATATTCTCTTCTAGAACACAGCATTCAAGAGGAAGCTGATGTTGACTTTTATTTGTTGAGGTTTTTTCTGCTTTTTGCAAGATTCAGAGCATACAAATATGTGACAGGCATTGTCTTTGCACTGAAGCTCCAACAGACTTACATGTTCTCACTCGAAACTTGGATTTCATGTTAAAATAAGCGATTCTTAAAACCATTTCTATATCCTGGAAAGAAAAATACTAGAATCCTGGCAATTTCATCATTCTGTATCCGGATTCTTTCCTCTCCTGTTATTTTTCAAGCTGCTTTAAGGCTTTATTGTGCTTCTAAAAAGACCTGCAGCAAATTGAACTCTATGTTTGAAATGCAATACCTATATAATTGCTACTGTAATATTTTAGAAATAATTAGTAAAGTCACACTGAAGAACATATAATCTGTGATATAATATTAATTAAATGGAAATTAGATATTAATGAAATGGAACATTTTAGCAAGAAGTTTTTGAGTGCTACAAGGTACCTGTACAAATACCTTCTGGAATAAGAAAGCCTAGTCCTTATGATCATGTAGGTAATGCACTCTAAGGGAAAGATCGTGATCTCACCGAGTTTAACTGACATTAAAATGAGGTATTCCTGGACTTCTGAGACCAGAATTTCTCTCTGGTGATCCTAAGCACTGTGGGATTGGAGGGGAGTTTCTGCTTTGACATGAAATAGAATTTAGCTGCAGGCTGTGAGACCAGAAACTCTGTCTTACACCCAGGTCAACATAGATGGGTTCCCTTTGTCTGCAGTGCTTCAAGTGGCGTTAAAATCTGTTTATAGTCAGGGCCAAGGGTTCAGCTGTAGGGCTGTGAAGGCTTATTGGATTTTAAATCCTTACAGTGTCATTTGTAACAGCTAGGAAAAGGTGTATTCATCCCAGGAGCGCTGATTATCTGTGAAGCAATGACATAAGAATATTTATTATTAGAAACAACTTTAAATATTTACTGATGCTTCTTGAAGCATTCCAAGCTTGCAATTGCATTCTTATTTTGCATTATGTGTACACAGGACATAACTTCTCAGCTTGGGGTAAAGCAGTGCAGCTTTATGTTGATGGTGCTTATAATTTTGACTTATAAAGGTTCTTATTGTTTCAGGCTAGGAGTTCCTTACACCTTCAGACTCTAGCAGAAATTACACTTATCTTTACCAACTTGCACTTTTGCAGACTAAAAAGGGGATATAAATACAGGAGAATTTGCTCTTTTCTCTTACCATGAGTATAATTAGAATGAGAGGCATAATCAGCCCGAAACATGTTAGCTAATATTATAGTGAACACATGATTTAATTTCTTTAAGAAAAAAAAAATTAAAAGGCAGTAGAGGACCAAGACTTAATGTATTTGTGATCTAGAGGAAGGCAGACAGTTGCTAGAACACTAAGAAAGCAGAAAAGAGGATTTTTATATATAGTTCTTTTAACAGGGTGTTGAGTAGACTCTGGCATTCTTTTCTAAGTACACATAGCTATTAACAGAAATAAAGAATGTAGTTGGAGCTATTTATTCTTAAGGAATAGATTTGCATTGGATTATGGAAAATATACCTACAAATTTCAGGGCAATGTTGGCTAGACCACAAGAAAATTCCATTTCAAGACCACATGGAAATTGGATCTCATGTGCCTCACCCCTGTGCCAGGATCCAGTCTACATGTATATGGAATTGTTCATGTGTACTAAAGAGCTATTATAAAAATTAGCTCTTCCTATATTTTAATGAAATGCCCCCTCCAGAATCAAAGTTGGGTGACATCTTTACAGGATTTAGTGTACCTTAAAACTCAGGAAAGACAGAAAAAGAAAGGAATGGTCTTCTTACTTGTATGATTTCTTTTCCTAATCTGTCAGAAGCAAAATAACTGCAGGCTTTCTCACAGGAAAATAACAGTGGTTACTGTTACTAAAATATCCAGACCAACTGAACATTTTTCCCAGCTTTTAGTTCACCTTTTTCCAGAAACAAAGTCCTTTTGACTAAATCTAATTAAACATAAAGTCTTAGCTGCAAAATAGAGATATTTTAGAAAGTGTTTTATTATTCTGGACACTTGCATAATTGAAAAAATGAATAAATTTTTTAAAAAGGAAAACAAGCCCTGAATTCCAATGGCTCTTATTTGTTTGGTTGAAAGGAGCTTGAAGTCCCTGTATGTACTGGTGATCAAACATAATAGAAAAATTCAGATCAGCTTCTTGGGAGCCACCAGGTAGTTTAGATGTCTGAACTGCAGAAGGCCTTGCCAACCCTACAGGATATTTAATCCAGCCAGTTTCATATTTGGCAGGTATGGTCTTGTGCTGTGGGCAGGAGAAGAGCAGGATCCATCTCTGAGAAGTTTATCAGCTTTGCTAGGTTCTCTCACCAGATTCATTGCTAAAAGCAAACCCATGTAGTGCAGCAGTCTCAAAGGCACTTTGCAAAGACAAGGATTTAATGGCATTCAGAAGGACAGAGAAGTACTCGCAGGCAGCGAATTTCCCTTCTTTACAGTTTCTGTGCTGTATCTGCCTCGAGTTGATACAAAGTGTGAAAACTGGTCAGGATGTGGAACCATTAAGGAGACATGAGAGGCTGCTTTGTATTCCAATGCAGCAAGAACACTTTCCTCAGAAAAATGCAGTATTTTTTTTTCCCTGGGGTCAGGTGTAAAGTATGCATTTCTAGATTTTAATACATGTTAGTCTTTCAGAGCCTAAGCTTTTATTTTGCAATTACACACACTAACATACTTATATTTTCAAATTCTCCTCTCTGACAAGGAATTAGAGCTACGTGCAGTAACTCAGCTCTTTTATATAAGCATAAGTACAGAATTTATAAATATGCTAGAGGATTCATTAAAGATTACCTAAATGTAGTAAGCGAGAGAAATATCTGACACTATATAAAGTCCTTCAGGGGTTTATGCTGAGAAAAGGATGGCCAAACAGTCAACCAGGGGAGTCAAACAATGATACTTCACTTCAGATGAAGTAACTGGGGAGAGTTTTCACTGTTGGAAGGTTGCTGCATCTGGTAGGAGAAAAGGACAGGCACAGTTCAAACACTAAAGAAGCGCCTAGCCTTCTTCTGTTACACCTGTACCAATGCTTGTGTTCTATTTTAGCTCTAGAGTCTGTATTCTTTCTCTGTGTAGTTTACTTGTGTGAAATAAAGTTGAGTGAAGGTCAAAATGAAAAGGTGGTGATTAAATAATATCCTCAGGTTGTGATAGAGGGGACAGACAGTAAGAGCATAGAAAATACCATTGTAAACCAGTGCTAGTAGTATTTGAGCATTTAGCATGTCTGAATGAAAATTGTTTCTAAATGTTCTATGTGTTTTTCCTTTGCAGTCTTTATGAATGCAGCAATACCAATTGCAGCTGTACTTATAGTAAGTATGGACTTTTCTAAATAGTGTTAATTATGACTGCATTTTCAAGTATAAGTGATGTGGAATGAGAACAGGATGCAAACCTGCTACACATTTGCAGTTCCTCTGGGAGAGAATGGAAAATGCCCACTTGCCTTCTGGGACCAGAAGCAGCCCAGAGCATGCAGCACTCCCCCAAACTGCTGAGAGAGTGTGAATTAAGATTCTGTAAATGAAATGCTTGTGAAATATGAAGTCTGTTTCCTTCTTTATGGCAAAGCACTGATGATGATGTTTGTCTCTTTGTAGACATTTGTTGTCCATGCTCATCTGACAAGAAAAGCTGACTTCTCCCCATCAGTGGCATTTGCCTCCCTCTCCCTGTTTCATATCCTTGTGTCTCCGTTGTTCCTGCTCTCAAGTGTGGTTAGATCCACTGTCAAAGCATTAGTAAGGTGAGAACTGTAAAATTAATATCTTTGCTACCACCTATCCAGTTTCTGAGAATGTGTCCAGTGCTCACTTTACAATTTCAAGTTTAGAAATAGCATGGGGATTGTTTATCTGTTCTTATAAACTGCTCCCCAGCTTTTTTCGCTCTCCATCAGGCATGTAGAAGGGTAAAAGGTGATCACAGAAGGACATGTGTTTCAGCATCTATCTCTTGTTTTTCAGCTGCTGCCTCTTGGGGCAGAGTTAGGCTGAAACAAGCAAACAAAAAACCTTAAAAATCACTTTTAAGAGTCACAGTAAATTAATGACTAAGTTTCTAATCCGTGCTTGATGAATTTTTACTTTCTGATGAACATGTTAGTTTGTGTGTTCAAAAACTAACCAAGCAACAACCAGCAGAATTGCCGTTTCACTGGGGATTTTGAGTATCAACAGATAAAACCTCCTAATGCTTTTTCATTTGCAGTGTAACCTGACTGATAGGGGAGGCAGTTNTGTAAAACCTCCTAATGCAGTGTAACTCTATATTTTTCATATGCAGTGTAACTCTACCTGACTGATAGGGGAGGCAGTTTGGGCTTCTTTCTTTATTAGGACAACTTTATGACCTCCAGTGAAGCTGTCTGACAAGCTTATTTAAACTGTGGGACAGATGCTGGACACCAGCCCTTGCTTAATTGCCTTTGTGTTGCTTTGGAGCTGGAAAGGAGACTACAGCACAAGGCTGAGATTGCCTTCAGTGTTTGAAAATTCCCTGACAGTGCAAAGTCACAGCTGTGTCCTCTCTCCTAAGGAGTGTGAAATCTGAGAGCATCAGCAGCTGGCAGGAAATGTTTTGCAGCCACTGTGGTAGTCCCTAGAGCCATGGCAAATTGTCATGCAAAGATTACAGCCAGCAAAGTGTCTGGGAGCCAGCACTGACACTGCCTATTACCAACAGGCATTTATTTTGGCTTGTCTAAGGATTTCTTTGCAAATGAATTGTGCCTGTTAATGCCACAGGAACAATTTGAAAGCAATTAGTATCAGCCAAGTATTAATTGTTGCTAGCTGGGAGTTCTTCATTGGTTATTCTGTAGATACCTTCTTGTTGGCAGGCTGCTGCCCTGCCATTTGTGGTGCAGACAGGAATCAGACTCTGCAACAAAGCTGACATGGTCCTTGCCTTCCTGGCTGTCTGTATCACCCAGGTAGTGTTCCATAATGCTGGTGGTGCTACTCTATCTAGAGTACCTCATTCTTCAGAGCAATATTTTGGAAGCATGTGCCAGCTATCTCAACCCAGGCAGAGATGTGCTTGCTTAAATAGTTCAGTAAAGGTTAAAAAGCACACGGTTGAATTTGCACCAATTGAGCACAGCCATTGTTTGCTTGCTGTAACTGTGTCCTGCTGTTACACCTTCCTGCTAATAAGTAGCTGGTCAGGTAAAGGTGACCTAACCTGGCAAAGTTGTATTTCAGCTTTCTTTTGGCTGAGATATTCAAACTGGTTTTAGCAAGTGTGCAAAGACAGCTTCTCCTGTAGTGACAGGGACTAAGTGGAGCAGAAGCTGATCCAGCAGTGAAACCAGCATGTAAAGGATAGTAAGAGGATGTTACTGGCTTTGCATCGCAGGCACTTCACAAACCCTGCTCTGTTAATATTGACTACAGTCTCTGATGCCAGATGCTGTCAAGGACAGTAATATTTACCAAAAACCTCATCAGGATCTTTAATCATTATGCATGTGCCCAGTTGCAAAGCATCCCTATGAATTGTCAGTGACAGTCAGAACCACAGTGTGATTGACAGATTTAAAGCTATTTCGTGCATGACCCCTGAAAACTTTCCAAGTTGTGGGCTTGGCTATCTGCTTCTGAGAGGGGCAACTTCAAAGTCTTTAGGAAGGTAACAAATTCTGATGCCTCTTTGAAAAGTGGTGCTTTGGGTTTTTTTAAATATGTGTAGTGTTTCTGCAATTGAAAACTAAAACTGAGCAGCCAATTGATGTATTTCTTCAATGTGAGTCTTCAGGGAAATGGTGCAGTGTACAATTTTCAATCACCAAATGTTAAGCATCGAGAGTGGCATTATATAACTTACTGGGTTTAATATCAAGCCACCTTTCCAGTCAGCTGTGCAAATAACTGTTTTAATCAATAAGTCTGTTCTGTGGCTTAAAATAAGTTCCCCTGTGGAGATACTGGAATTCTGAAATTGTGCTGTCAGCAAGAGCTCTGCAGAGAACGTCCTTTTTCTATTCTTTAGGAGTTTAGGACAGTCTGGCGTCCTGACATCAGAGCTGTCGCCTCTAACACAAGTTTTTCTTACAGCTCTGCTGTGTTTCTTCAGTAATTGCCTCAGGAGCAGTGGCTCCAGAATTATGCTGAGTATTGGGCAGGGGTTTGCAGAGAGTACAGCCACCTGGACACACAGCTAGAGAATAAAATCAAATTGTTGGATGGCTTAATACAGACATAGTCTTGTTCGGATATGCATGGCTGAGAATGTTTGCTGTCTTCTCTTCCTACCCCTCTAGACCCTGGAGCAGATGCATGGGAGCCTTCTCTGTCTGCTCCTTCTATCTTTAGAACAATTTCTCAAATATTGGTGTCATTTTTGTACAGAGAATACAGGTGCAGCTGCATATCAAGTTCATATAGGCAGCATCTAAACCATCATTTGGTCCATTTAAAGACATTTGAAATCTTCTTTTAAATATCTGGTTCACTGAGCAAAAAGGGTACGATTCCTAGCCCTGTTTTTCAGAGCTTTGTGCAAATAGATATAAATATCTCTGGCAATGGAGCTTCTGATCACTTCCTTTGAGATAAAAGACCTTCCCATTAAGGAGTTCTGATCCAAAATTGATCCCAAATTAATTATTATTCCTCTTATCCCATCCCGAATAGTTTTTCTCCCTCTTTTTGTTGTTTAGATTGTAGTACCTGCTCTACCTAAATTCCCTCTACTGAATCCACTAAGAGGTCCACTGCTCTCAGTCCTCAGCTGCCATTAGCCATCAGGCAGGTTGACAGAAAAACTGTAGAACCAGCTCTCTCCTAGGGAGTCCTCAGGTGGCTTTGATCTCTGCTCGCAGGGCAAGTGTTAACTGTGCAGGCAGTCTGCCTCAGGCAGTGCTGTAACGCCTGGATCCAAAAACATTTTGGCATCAATGGTGTATTTCACAAGCTTCTAAGAAGAAACTAAGACTCCTTCTAAAGAAGAAACCCCTGGCAGTGAAATGCAAAATAAATGCTGGCGAGTTTATTTTTATTTTTTAAGATTAGCGTCCTAACAGACGTATCACAATGCTTCAGTGGCATTGTTTGTCTCTTTCTCCCCACTTAGCCTAAGGCTAAAGATTAAAATCAATTTTTTCAGCTCTTGTCCATAAATTTATTTTTAGGAACCCAAGGCCTTCTGGCACTTTACCATTTTGAACACTAATAGTTAACTTATTTCCAGCTAATTGAGCTCCTTTGATGTTGAGTTCATAATTCAATCCAATTCTTTCACAAATTTCATTTGCTGTCTGTGTGAGTAGATTAGACATACATTTTATAAAGTCAGGTACAGAGATTAAATTGATGCCCTGATCTGTTAAATGTCTTAATAAGGGCACATTATCTCTTAGCTAATTAAATCTTAAAGCAGCTAGTGAAAATTTTATGCCTTCTTCTTTGTTGCTGGTTGTCAGGATTCTTTTTATATCTCATCTGTTGAATACTGTTCTGATAAGGTTTATTCCTTTATCTAGTTACCTTATGCATGTCGTATTTCACCACAGCTGGTTGAATTTGGCTCACAGTGTACAGCTTTCATCAGACTGCCCATGTTCATAAGGACTGACTGGGCCACACTTGGTCAGCATGAATGACATTAATTCTGCTTGGGTGAGTGGCTTCAAAACAAGCCTCTGTTGTAGCCCTTCTGCGTCCCACCAAGTGCCTGAAAAAACCTTTGTGTGAGATCTCTCTGGTGGTGCCAGAAGAGAGAAGACTTGAAGAGCATCTGCAAAAGCTGTTAAAATATCATCACTGTTGATAGGCAACAGGACAGATTGTGTAGAACTTCCTTGCAGTAACTTCCCATTGCACATTTTCATAAACCTGTAACAAAACAAGAAACAAACTGTGCAGCAGAGAACAGCTGAAGCACCAGAAGGGATGCTCTGTAATAACCATTACAGTAAACAAAAGTTTTACTTCCAAGGTTGAGGTGTGATTGTGGTTTTCTCCCTTTCAGTGTGCAGAAACTGAGTGAATTCCTGTCAAGTGAAGAAATTGGAGAAGAGCATGATAAATCTTCGGAGCTAAGAAGCGCAGATAATCACAGCAAGTACCAGGCAGTGGTGAGTAAAGCTGTCTCATTGCCAGTGCAGTGGCTGCAGTAGTTTGTACCCAGAATAAATTTTTCACTTCTCCATTTCCTACTGATTATTTCTTGCAATTGCAAAATCTCTCTTTTAATACCCTGAGCTGTATGGTTCACACAATGGTTGCTGGGGTTTAGGACATTTTGCTGATGCTGCCACCAATTAGTGCTTATTTCTGTCTTTCTGGTTTTGCACAGCCACTCAAGGTTGTGAACCGCAAGAGGCCTGCCAGGGACGACTGGAACAATTACAGCTCTCACATGAGAAGACCCATTAACATCACAGAAGCAGATGATTTTTGTGTAAAGGTGATATGAAGGTCACTCTAATAACACTTATATTAGCTCACTAATAGTCACTTTTGTATTCTGATGGCAGTTTGAAGTTCAAGAACCAGTGTTTGGTGTGAACTGTCAGACACTTGTGCACTTGTCAGGGATTAACCTCCACCTTTCTTGTCTGTCTTCCTTTTTAAGAATTAACTACTGATTTCTAGGTTGTGATTAGTTGCAATTATTCCTCTAGATTTCACCCAGCCATTTTCTTTTTCAAGTGTTTAAGTCATTACCCTGTTCTCTGGTCCAAAATTTTTAGCTCAAAAGGTAGAACAGCCTAGGTTGGAAGGAACCTCAAAAGATCATCTGGCCTAACCTTTTATGTATGCCAGACTCTTTCTTCCATTTCCGGGGTCTGTACAGAATAATGGGATGAAGAAAATCGAAAAGAATTTGTTCCAGACTTTCCCAAAATAATCTCATCGTGGATCATTCCTTTCTCTTGGGTTTCCTAGTGTCCTTTCCCCAAGTGAAATTAAAAACTAACTCCCGAAGACCTAACTTGTCGGAAGAAAAAATTACGATTACCCATGCCACTTTGAAGACTGATGCTCTTGGTTTGCTGTGGAAATGGTCAGAAGTAATAAAAATCCTGATGGTTGTTATAGTGATGAAGCTGTTTATTTAGGAAGTCTGCTATTACATTTGCATTTCCAGCAGAAGAGGATGAATAATTCAGTTTCATGGGACTAAGTAGGACAATTGGTAATGCTTTCAGGTTTTTTTTTAGACATGCTGAATTGGTGCAGGATCCTTCTTGAACAGACTTACAGGAAAATGAGAGGAATATTTGAAAGAGGGTTTTGGGGGCAGTGTTGGGTCAGAAGATGTCCTGGAGTGACAGCAGAGGAGTTTGTCACAAAGGAGAGGCCAGTGCAGTAACCTCTGTAAGGACAGTATTTATAAGGCTTGGACAGACAGCCAGGCCCAGGGATAATCTTTGGCTCCATCTGCCGACACCACTGTCACCAGCGGCCCCTGGGTCAGGGGACTTGTGCAGGTTCTGTCTGTCTGCAGCTCGTTGCCCAGCAAGGGGCATTAGTTGAGAGAGGATCTTCTGGCTGCCTTTGGTAATCCAGAGGGAGGAATACCATGCTTGCTTTTGCTCAAGATAGGAATATCAGTTTTTCTCAAGGGTGTGATGAAAGTGTCCCCTTCCACTCTTCTTAGATGAAAAAATTTTGTACTTTGCATTGCTGAAAGGCTTTGAAGGCTTTAGTGGCTCTGAAAAAGTGAGAGAAGAGGGTCCTGTATAAATGTAAGCCTTTTAAAATTGTCTCCCCTTCCTTGTTTTTTACAGTATCCATGGAGATCTCCATTTAAAGTCTGATCAGGCTTTGTTTCCTGGTTTTAGTCTTTTTCAATGAAACAATTTCTGTATCTAGCAAAACCTAGATTGTCTGAGAATCAGGTCAGAAATACAAAGGAAAATGCTGTAATGGGCAGCAACATCTAATTTCGTGGAAGGTTCTGCAGGTCTGCTTGGAGTGTGGATGGTCTTATCACTGTATAAGCTGCACTGTGTCTCAAGTGAGACATTCAGGGCTCTGCAGAGAGCAAACTGGGCATGTAGGTAATTTAATTGTGTTGTAATCATTTTGCTTATTACATGTACCCACCTTACAAATACAAGAGGAACACTGAATGGCAATTTTTTCCCCCTCATGAATTCTCAATAATTTTCTAATAGTCTAATAGTGCTTGTTTGTTTTCGGAGGTTTCTGCCCATCAAAGTACAGTCCTTTACAAAGTCAGTCACTTGAATATCCATTTCCTGCATTGGCCAAAGGCTAACTGTTCCTGTGCTCAGTGTAATGAAAAAGGAAGTTTCTCTGACGTTGGGAAAAAAAAGTGAGTTATAAAGCTGGCTTTCTGTTTCTTTTGTCTCCATCTTGATATAGATCACAAATGGATTTTTCACTTGGACACCTGAAGGTCCTCCAGCGTTGTCCAATATTGATATCCGAATCCCTCAAGGTATGAAATTAAATCAGATAAACAGAATAAGATGTTTTTCCATAGTTATTTGGTAAATCATAATCTTATGTATACCTTTCTCTCTCACAGGTCAGCTAACAATGATTGTAGGACAGGTGGGCTGTGGTAAGTCATCTCTCTTGCTGGCCATACTTGGTGAGATGCAGAAGATCTCTGGGAACATATCCTGGAGCAGGTAGGGGCATTTAACTTTAAAATTCTAATTTGATTTAAAAATTCAGCTTGACTAGAGCAGTAATGTGGAAAAAGCCCAAAATCTCTCCTGGGAACTTGTGGAGTCAGGGATTTTCTAGATACACAGTCAAGATAAAAACCTTACCCTAAGATCAGAAAGAATCCCCAGCCAGGGTGCAACAAGCTGTCTGTTCCATTAACAGGAATGGACAACCATTCTTGGGCATGCTGCACTCCAGAAACATAACCTGAGTGAAATTGTAATTGATTTGGAATCAGAATTAATTTGCTTGAGGTGTTGTGCTGCTACAGAATGCTGTTTGAGCTTTCAGGCCTGAGCTCATGTCTTTGCATGGAGCTATAAAGAGTTATTGGCTCACGAGGAGCAGTGCCTGGCTCAGATGTGTGCTCCATCCCAGCACCAGGCTAATGTCTGAGAATTTGAAGAGTGTCTTTTAAGTGGCAGTGACCTCAGAGTCCTCCGCAGTGCATCCTGCCTGATCTGACAGGAGCGAGTCTGTTGTATCCTTCCCTCCTTTCCCAAGGGGACACAGCACCTGGGCTCTGATAGCCACTTAGAGATTCCACTCGTGTCTAACTTTTGTACTGGCCTTGAAGGGAGGGAAAAAAATGGTAATGGATTCCAACAGCTTCTGTTGGGACTTGTTCTCTTGACCCTGAGGCAAGGTGACAGATGGTAAAATATATTGCAGCTCCTGTGTATGGTTTCCAGCCATCTCTAAAACATAGTTTGATCAATGTGTGTGAACATTTTTGGCCTGTTTATTTCACAGTACCAGACTTCCTACCCATACAGACTGCACTTTGCCCTTTGGGCTGTGATTATTTGTAGGTAAAACTCAACAAATTGCAAAAGAACCTAGAAAAACAGTTAATTTTTATCTCCAACTGATTGGGAATGAAGAAGAAAGAGAGCACCTATAAATCAAACCCACATACTCTGATGGACAGAGGACATTGTTACCGAATGGATTCTGCAGTGATTTTGCAGAACAGTTCTCTAAATTCCTTGAGTGTTTGTAAAGAACTATGATTTATATCCTGCCTTCATGCCAGTCATACTACTCAGAATTGCACATGCTTTTTAGCAATAGTGGAAGGAAGGAAAGTTGTCTATTTTATAGGTGGGGGAAATGAAACATAAGAAGGTGACCCTTTCAGCTAGTGAGAGGAACAAGAACAGAAGCCGAAGCTCCAGAATGTGGTGATCTATCCATGAGAATATACTTCCCTAAGCAAAAAATCAGACTATGGTGAGGAACCATACAGAATCCCTGCTGCCTTATTAGGTGAACTAATTTCATTTCAGCAAGGCTGTAATTTTTTACAGATGACATAACATGATTAAGAAGTGTAATTTGAATGTCTGATGCTAAACTAATACAGATGACATGATGTTTCTGATCAGAAACTGTGCTGTGTTTTTAAATAGCACTTGTTTAGAAGTGCGTGCTTCACAACAGTGGAAAGGTCAGAACTGGTTTTCATGTCTTCTGTATGTGCCAAAGTATCACAAGGTGAAATTCGGTTGTTATCACATTTGCTCTGCTATCTGTCATATGTAGAAAGGGACTTGTGGCTGAAACGATCTGAGCACTCTTAAGTGCTGGCTGCACTGGGGCAGATTATGTGTTGTCTCATCTTTCAGAGCTGCTGTCATGTGCACTGGCCTATTCAGAGTGATGGATGCAGCCAGTGTGGGCTGCACACCTGTGTTGTAAAGCTATCAGATGAAAGCTCCCTTAATTTGATAAGAAAATACTAATGCCTGACTGGGAACATGCAACCTTATCCCAGGTTCAAGGAGAGTAGTCTTATCAAGTAATCACCAGGGCTTGTAGCTTCAGCTCAGGCAGTGAAAAGTGTCATCCAAATCAGTAAGTTCCTTGTTACAGCTCTTTCTTTGGGAATGCTTGGCTTCAGTCATTCGTGTTACAGAAGAGACCTGAATTAGTTCATCCAAATTTCCTTCCCCTTCCCTTCCTCCAAGGTCATAGCTATGAAGATGAAGGATGTATCCTGCTGACATGTCACTCAGTGCTCAGGAAATCGGGATGCTATTCCTGGCTCTTCCCTTGGTCTAATGGATAACAAGTCATTTCCCTACTCTTTGCCCCCGTGCTTTATGAATAAGACAGGATTAACTGCATATCATATTTGCTTGTTTCTTATAAAAATGTTTTGTTTCAAACACTTAAAAAGTAGTGTTAATTTTTTCCTGGGTTAGGAGGGAGATAATCAGAAGTGAGCCATGGCTCATTTGTGATTTTGTTGTTGTGTTACAGTGTGTGTCCAGAAGATCCAGCTCAGATTAATGCCTCTTGTCCAAAGCAGGCTGAGAGCATCTCAGTATAAATATTTTATAATATGGTTAGGGATTTAACAAAAATAGAGAAATCATTATTTACGTTCTGCACAGGTGGTAAATGGTAATGATTTGACCTGTTATTGAGTAAATAATTATAGTATATGCCGTGCTAATTTCTTCAGGGCAGTATCTCTCTTTTAATAGTCCCAATTCAAGTCTTGTTGGAGTAAATAATACCAGAAAACAGACCTAATTGAGAAATAGTTTGCTCAAATGTAATTATGTAAGTTGTTTTAAACAGGACCTGCATTCTTGCTTGTAGAATCTTGAGTCATTATAATGTGAAGGAAGGTAGAGATTTAAGGTTGTTAACAGTAGGTTTTGATCTTGTGACTGTTTTTATCAAATTTTTTTTAAAAATTTTATGCCTGTGAAGTAAATTGATTTTTAAAAATACACGTTTACTGAAGTTTTCAGAAACATCCAGGTACTTAATTTTTTTCAAGTGGGAAATTAAGACCTGTCTTGAAAAGGCTTAAAAATCTCAGTAGGCTCATCTTTGCATCATTAGACATCTAAAATACCTTGACAAATTAGATCTAGACCTCATTATCAAACATATGTTACTTTGGCATTTCAGCACTGGTAGGAGATCAAGGCAATCCTTAATTGCCAAGAGTATGCAGGAAAAGGGGAAAGGAGGGATAAAATGAAGTGGGGAAAAGTGAGTTGAGAAATTTGAGCTAAAACTCTGAATGGAGAATAATTGTTTTCCAACTACAGCGCAGAAACAGACATCAGAGAATTGATATACAATTGGTTCAGGGTCCAGTGGAGTGTGAGTTTACTGTGGAAAAGCTTTGTTCAGCATGCTGACCTTTGGAGTAAAGGTACTGGTGGCTGGCTGGTGCTCTCAAATTGTACAGTAAATTCAATTTAGATATGGTCATTGCTTATTATGCGTAAACTTTATGGAAGTGTCTCAAACCAAACATGTAATCTGCAGGTATAGGTTTCTCTTCTGGATATTTATAAGCAAATTGTGTTGGCATAAAGTTAATGAGACTGTCCTCTTTAAAGCATGAAAGACTTTGTTCCTCCTTGATTTTGTGTACATCATTTGACACACAGATATTTCACTCTTTTGAATGGAACTGAATTTAGCATCAGTAATAAGTATGCCCAGTCATCCTGTCAAAACAACTCTGAACATCTTTGTACGCATTCAAAAATAGCAAAACCAAAACCTGTCTGTCCCTTGGACCCCCGAGGATAGGGCTCACACAGAACAGAGTGTGTGGCAACTGAAGGTGGGATTTGGGGTGCACAGTAACCAGTTATATGCGGCAAAGGTGCGGCTACTGTCATGGAAAAAAACAGTATCACAAACTATCATTTTGTTTTCCCAGAAAATGAGCTTTTTTTAGTGGAACTGCATCCTTGTCACAGCAGGACTTCTCAATTCTGCTAGCACCTCCAGGACGGGGTGGAGGTGATTTTATTTGTTGAGTCGAATTAATGTTTATAAGGAAATAAAGTCACCAAATCTTTTTGCCTGGTGAAATCAAGTCAGTTTGTGTAGAAGGAACAGATGCTGCACTGCAGCCCTGTGATAAGTAATGTTTGCAGCCTGTGCACTAAGTGGAATTTAATAGTTTTTCTTTCTGGGGCAGATTGCTTGTGGTCACTTAAGTAAACAGCCTTTGCTTTCTATTTGTGATGCAGCTGCACTTCTGACAGTGAGACGGGGGAAGATTTCAGGTATGGTATTGTATGCAGTTATTGGTTTTCCTGCTAAACTGATTGCAGTAGAAAAAACCAAAGGTTTCTAAATCTGTGCTTAAGATTAAGAGTTGGAATTCCGAAAAACAGTGACATTTTACCTGCATTATCTCAGGATACAATTTTTGAAACCACTTATGGAAGTGATGAAAATAAGAATTGGATTTCTGTTATGAAAGCATTGCCATTTGGAGATTTTGAAAACTGTATCCTAATATGTCTTTGAAAATCTTTCTCTAAAGGTCTGAACCAGGTTATGCTACCCTTTGAAAAATAGTATCAAGTGTTTAAAGGTTTCATTTATTAAAGCAAATTCTCCCTATTACCCTTCTCTTCATTTTTTTACATCCTAAGTTTATTTTCTCACCTACCATTCTTCAGACACACACAGAGAACTGTGGAGAGTAAGAGATTGGTCCATCTCTTGGCACAGAAATTATTTTTACCTGATTAACGTGGCTCATCTTGGATTTTGGGAATATCTACCAAATCAACTAAGAGCAAAGCATTCTGACTTTGGGGCAGGCACAATCCTCCAGAATGATGAACCTTGTAAAAGTGATGATCCTGTTCCTGTTGGACTCAATGAGAACTTTGTTATTGAAATCAGCAGTGCCATATGGCTTGTCTTTTCTTGACTTAGGCTAAATTACCTGGCCTTTACCGACCAGAATATTTTCTTGGTTCTGTGATTCTCCATCTATTCTGCTGCCTTTTCTTTAGATTTGCCAGCTTCTTCTCTCCCATTTACCTTATTTCTCAGACTTGTTGCCTGGTTGTCAGACTGAGTCCTGCGAAACTGCTGCTCCCATCTATGTGTAATGTAAGAGGGACTTACATGTACCTCATGTCTAAGTCTCGTGGTAAAGGATACTTTGAAATGTCACAGTCCTTTCTGTGTTAAGAGAGACTGAAATTTCTGGGCCAAGTTGAAGGGAAACCATTTGAACCCATTAAGATACAAGAGAAGTATGATCAGAATTAGGCATTCACATATTCGAAACTAATGGAATTGGATGGCAAAAGGTGAGATAACTTGCACAACAGTATGGCGAGAGTATTAAAAAGTAGGAAAGAATATTAGACTGGATGAAACAATTACCTACATTATCATATGTTCTGGGAATCCTAGTTGGTTAAGTGCTGTAAGAATATCTCTAGTCGTTTTGTTGCACTAACATCATGTAGAACATTTTTGGTGTTCTCAGGAGAGAGAGTATTTTGGGCCAAAGTCTTTTGAGGTCTTGAGCATTGCTCATAGGTGTTGAAGGCTTTCTACAAGGTTGTTTAGCACTTCTCAAAACTGAAGTTTTAACTATACCTTTTTTAGGTCAATATCATGTAGCACAGAGTTTTAGGATAAAAAGAGCTGTCTTTCTATGATGTAGTCGTTTTGCTGTATTTTTAGTTATATCATAGTGATGTTACTTGCACTATCTGAAATAATTCAATTTTTTTTAAGAACCCTTGCGTTTGTTTTCTACAGCCCTGAGAAAGAATCTCCTGTTGACATGGAATTCAGGTACAACATTTAAAAAACTAATGGGGAAGCTCCAGAGGTCCCTTCCAACCTCAGCCATTCTGTAACTCTGTGAACATTGTTCAGCAGTCTCTGCTCTTAGTGAGTTTAATGTTCCCCCTTGGAAGACAAACAGGATGTCTCTGTATGCAGCTACTGCAAGATTTAAAATAAAAACAAGCAAGCAACCCTTGAGGTTTAATAATGGCAGAAAGATTTCTTCCTGAATGCTCAGGACTGGCACTACCAGAATGCTCCAATACTTTCCATCAGGCTGAAAATACAAGAAGCATATTTTTTTGCATATGCAGTGATAATGCAGAACAGTACACATTTCTCTCGTGTCTGGAGAACCTTTGAATTTGAGTTGACTGATAGTGGAAGTTAATGAATTGTGCAAAATAATTAAGATAAAACTGTAGTCAGCAATCCCAAAACACACAGGAAAGGCTTTGCAATGTATTATTTCCTCTACCATCGTAATCCTAACTCCATTGCATTTATCTTCTTTTAAAAACTGCCAACATTTCAGGTTTGGTAGGTTTATTAAGGCACTGAGATTCATATATGAATGTCCCTTAACTAGTTGTATTTTCAGTGATCTTGAAGAGGTACTGTGCCTCCTGGACTTAGAAAAATGAAATGTGAAAATAGAGATTGTTTGTTTAAAGTGTTTAATCTATCTCCACAAAATCACTAAAAGAGTAAGGTTGGAAGGGACCATAGGGGGTCATCTGGTCCAACCTTCCTGCTCGAGCAGGGCTATCCCAGAGCACATTGCACAGGATTGTGTCCAGATGGTTCTGAAATATCCAATGAGGGAGACTCCACAACCTCTCTGGACAATCTGTTCTGTTGCTCAGTCACCCTCACTGTAAAGAAGTGAATGTTGTTCCTTTTGACAGTGTTGTTTCTGATGAATTAATCTGATTCATAATTAGTGAACAGGCTTGATTCTACATTAGACAAAGGTCATAGTCCTCCAGGGAGCTCAGGGAAGGTTTTCCCTATTTATTGCAAGGCTGAATTTTTCTGTCTGCATCTCTGCGATAATTAAGAGGCTGTGGTTAGTCTGCTGTGTTATCAGAGGGGAAAAAATCCACTCCATTGATGAAAACACATGGTTATTTATGCAGTCTGGGGACAGGAAACAGTCACTTCCACCTGCAGAATAAATCCCTTGTGTGCCTTTGTCTGCTAAGCCATTGTTTTACATTCAGTCCTAAAACTGTGGAACCTTATGCATGTTCAAGGCAGACATTCAGAGCAAGTCTTGCACACTTCATGGCAGAATATTTTGTTCTCTGGATTTTTAGCCACATGTTTCTCACAGATTCAGTAACAATTGTTTGATTGTCTCTTTACTGTAAGCAGCACTGTGGACATGCAATAGATTTCATATATGTGCAAAAGAAGCTTGCAAGCACTTGCAGGCTTTTCGTTTATGTCAAAATATGATCTGTTCTGATATATCATCCTAGTGTCATTTTGCAATTAGGATTAATTTAGAGGAACTTCCTAAATCCTCAGTCCATAATCAGTTTTGGCAAGCTCATTGCCTGTTGCCAAGTTTCTTGCAGAAATGAACTCTCACTGATGTCCTAAAAGCAGAATGTAATCCAACTGTGAGTGGTAATCCCAGACATGTTTCTGGTTCTCAGCACAGAGTGTATCACACTGCCAGGGCCCATGTCTTCACTCAACCAAAGAACACTTTGTGCAGAAGTTGTAAAAGCTTTTTCCTCAAAACTTTGCTACTGTTTTTCAAAAACTAAATTAGGAGTAACTTTTTGATCACACTGAGAATTAAGAGCTGCAAAGGCACAGTTTCAAGCAATGAAAAGGAGGGGAAGGGAATACATCTTCATCTTGGAACACTCAGAGCAATTTTTTCTCAATTATTGGGATGAAAATTTCATACTAATTGAAAAAATGCTTCTCTCTTGAGGCAGACCTGAATTCTCCTTGAATTAGATTTTGGGGCTGCAGGCTGGGCTGCCTGGGGGATATTTTCTGTCTTTTTTTTTCTTTTGCTTTGCTATTTCTGATTCATTTTCCAGCAAAGAAAATACATAAAGCATAATTAAATTCTAGTGAGCCATCATAAATTTCAACTTGGAAGCATGTTAGCAGAGTAGTGGAATTGTGTGTTCTTTCAGGTTACCAACAAAAACTGGATCATATCTTGGTTTCTAAATGAGCTTGGTAAAAGCCTGAAAAAAATGAGCAGGGCGAGTGACCTTAACTTATAAAGAGAAATAAAATGTACTTTGTCAAGTCATGGTTTGAATTGCTTTCAGGTCCAGCTAGAGATAGGCTGCCATAATGGCTGTCTAGCAGACAAAGGCCACGTTTGGGTGAGAGTTCCTGTCTTTCTATTGGATTAGCTGATAGAGCTAGGAAGAAAGCAGATATGCTTCTGGGCATATGATCCCTCTTTTGGCCCTTTTCTGGAGAAAGGCTGATATACCAATGAGTTTTCCAACAGTATCAGTTGCTCTGATAAAAGATGTTCCCGTTCTCCCCACTCTGCCTTACTCGGGTCCTTAATGCACCACAGACAACAAAAGCTCAAATTCTCCAGTAGGCAGGTACTTTCCTTTTTAAATAGTAATAGTAATAATAATTTCAATGAAATAATGTATGCGTGGGGAGTGAGATCCTGTTGATTGTGCCTGGTCTCTTCCGATGGTACATTATGAGAGCCATTGCACTGGGGGAATTTAGCAAATTTTTTTTTGTCTCTGTTCTCTTTTCTTGCCTTTTTAGGCATAGAAATAACTTATTTGCTTTCTAACTCATGTTCTCTTCTTAGAATGGGGAAAAAATGGCAGAGGGAATTGCCTTTGTGCGTGTGGAGTTGTTTGGATCCTTTTCAAACACTTTAATAATATCTTTCTAGAATATCCCTCCTGAAATATGCTGCCTAACTAGTTATGTGCTACACTTTTTTTTTTTTTTTAATTAATCTACCCAGAGCTGGGATTCAGTCTTTGGTAATTTTCTTCCTGACACCCACTCTGCTCAAGAGGCAGCTTTATTGATCTAGACTCTCCAAACCCCACCTCACAGCAGGAAAAGAGGGAACGAAGTGAAAGTCAGTTGGGTAAACAATTTCATTATTCTGTTGGAAATTTATGATCTTATGTATTTCCTTAATGGAAAAGCTATTGATTGTCCTAAAGAAAGAAATGAAAACATTCTTGAAGACTAATTACTAGTTTCTTCATTTACAAGAAAATGGTTTCCAAAAGCACCCAATTGCACTGGTAAGCTGGGAACTCTTGTGTTTGTTTTTTTCCCAGGAAAAGAGGCGCGGTAGCTTATGCCTCCCAGAAGCCTTGGCTGCTCAATGCCACAGTGGAAGAGAATATCACATTTGAAAGCTCTTTTAACAAACAGAGGTAACAGGTTCCAGCACTGTTGTGTTTTACTCCCCTTTTCCATAAATATTGAGGTCGTGTGGGTCAGACACAGGTCCCCATCTCCCTGCAGGAACAAACCCGCTGCACCTGCCTGAACGTGACAATCCCCTCCTTTGACCATGTTTTTCCTGAATGACACAAGGGACAGGGTTTGTCTCACTTCAACTCAAGTGTACAAATGTTTTCATTTCCAAGGACCGTGTTTGTTTAGCATGCAGTATTCTCACACCGGATTGACTGGCTTTCCTCTCCTGGAAGGGCATCACCTGTTTGGGTGTGAGAGTGTTGTTTGTAAAGGATTAATGGGCTGCCTTTTTATTCTGTATAAATACCCACCAGACATCTTAAAATATTTAGAAATAAATTGCTAGTATTGCATTCCCCCACCCTTAAAAGAAGTGGTTGACTATGTATTTGCATCCTACACTCATTTTTTTTCTGTCATCCTTGGATATTGAAACAAGAAACAAAGGCCCTCGACGTGAAAAAAAAAAGCTAAAAAACCCCGATATACCTTGGAAGAAGTTATGTTTGTTTTTCCTGGGTTTAACTATTTAACATTTTTATTTGGGAAGCTGACCTAAGATCCTTTTCTTAGCTGAAATACTACTTACTTGCATGTGATTGAAAGAGATCCCATTAGAAGAATTAGTGGCTAACAAATATGTTTTCCACTGTGTGATTTTTTCCAGCTGGTTAATTTTTGTTCCTCTGCGGGTAGGAAATGTGCTTCTCCAGCAGTATCTGTGTGGATTTTGTTGCCTTTTTTGTTTCCACAGGTACAAAGCAGTAATTGATGCTTGTTCCCTCCAGCCTGATATTGACATTCTGCCTCACGGAGACCAAACCCAGATTGGAGAGAGGGTCGGTAAACAGCTACAGGCTTCTATTTTTGGTTTAAATATATAGAGGGGGGTTTATTATTTCGTTGGTTCTTAAAATCTTACAGGTTATTTGGCAACAAAGATAATCTTTTAGTTAAGTGTATGTTTGGGTCATTAGTCTGAAAGCTCATTGCTCAGTAAACATGGAAACACTGTCATTTATGTGAGGTGCAATGATTTAAATGTGCTGCTATCAGAATGTTTGACTGTTGTATTCTGCAGCTGCTATTGCAGATATCCTGACTTAACAGGACATTTTTTGGTTTCTTTAGGAGTAACATAAAAATAAATAATAATACATAGGTTTGGGGGTTTTTTGAGCCCTTTCATTTACAGAAGGGCAGGTGTTTAATCAATGGCTTTATCACATCAGAGAAGATTAGGGAGTGACGAGAAAGGAAACAGAAGCCACAGATTTGTAAACAATTTACTCTAGCATATACTGGCACTGTCACAAACAAACAAAAGAACCCCCAAAATGCCCCCTAAAACACCACAGGGATACATTGCAGGCCCAGATTTTGAAAAATTTCTCTGTGTTTCTCTGCCCAGAAAGTCTTCTATGGATAATCCAATCAGAATAAGGAATATGAATATTCAGTTGATGGGGTTGGTTTTTTTTAACTGTCTGATTGTTTCTCTCCTGCTTATCTCCAGGGTATTAATCTGTCTGGAGGGCAGCGCCAGCGAATCAGCGTGGCACGAGCACTTTACCAGCAGACAAATGTTGTGTTCCTGGTGAGTAGGTGCCCTTCTGTTTGTGCTCCATGCAGAAGCACGAGATGCTTCTTCATTTAGAGCATTTCATGGGTCACACGCTGAACATTGTGTTTCACTGAGCCGAGCCAAACGTGCACTGTATATTTTATATCTGTTGTCAGCTAGCCTGCAGGTAGGAAGCGTTTTGTAAATGCTGCAGACAGACAGACAGATAGGTATGGCACACTGAAATGCTGATGCTTCCCCTCTCAGTATATTGAAAAATGTGTTTGACCCCTGTTTCTATCTTTGAATCTTAGGAACGTAATAGTTTCAACTGTATTCATGAAACTCCTAAGCTGTCTCAGGCCTAAAATTAATGTTGTCTTGTGTCTGAGGTGTTTCCTTTTTGCAACAAACTAAGTTGCTTTTCCACCCTGAACTGCCTGTTGTGTATCCTGTCCCAGCTTCAGCTATAGAAAGAGAGTGACAGCAGGTTCTAACAACTTCACAGGTGGGAAAACAGATGCATCCTACACACTCACGTGTAGTGAGCTTGCTGGCTGTCCAATTTAGGAGTTCCTTCTTTAGCTCCGTTTTCTGGAGGGTTTGAATCCAGCTGTTGAGACATCAATCACGTAGGATTAGAAAAGCTGTGCACATTAGATGTCATCCCTAAAAGAAGGGGAGGCTATTTAGACTTTTCCCTGATGCATCTGTGCTTGCTTCATGTGTAAGGCATTTGCAGGCAAAGATCAGAGTGCAGGAGAGTAGGGAGTGGATGGGTCAGGTGCTGCAAATCAGTAGATCCACTATTGGGCTGTAACTTGGTTTTGCCCTTTTTGTCCTTCTGTGAAGGACACTCAATAACCTCCTAACAGTAGCAGGTTCTCTTATGGTTTGATAAATGTAAAAACACCCTTATTTCCAGGATAAACTTTATTTCCAGTTATTAATATTTTTAAAATAATCAGGAATCCTGTATGTTAATACTGGCAAACACTCAGTTCTTTTAAGGCTGATTTTGTAAAGAGACGCTTATGATACTTCACTCGCACAAGTATAAATGTGATATGGGTGATGCTTAGGTCTGTGCCAGGTCAGAAGAGTGCAGCAGCAGAGCTGACAACATCCTTGCTCAGCGAGCACAGAGCACACACATTTGCAGACACATTTTTGAGGGAAAATTCTGGATTATGAAGAATTTTTTTAAGGATTATTGTGTTTCAAAAGCACTTTCTCAGATGCTCTGCTTTATTAGAATCTAAGTGGTCATATTTATCTTACTGCTGATTTCAGATATTTTTGATCATAAAGGCCTGGGTTTAGTGTAATACTATAGTATGAAATAGTAACTCTAGGTAAATCCTACTGCCAGTATCGCTATTACAAGCAGAAATATCAAGTCAAATCACAAGGTTTGTGATTCCATATAAATAGGATTAGGTAAACAAGTTTCCCAAAAGATGGTACAGATTAATTTATGCCTAAATGAATTGCATATATTTGATTGATTCAATAAGATAATCTAGGTCTCAAATCAGACATCTGAGCTGAGTCATGGAAATGATCAATATTGCTCCTTTTGAGATTTTTTTTTTTGTGATTCTTTGTTAATGGAGTATTGGTTTATGAATAAAAAAAAAAATCTGAAGGCAGTGATGTACAAGGGAAACAAATATGGTCATTGTCCCTGGAGCAGTTATCTGCAATGTCTGCCACAGGCCTACACTGGAGCTGACAGACAGAAGCCGTGTGCACCGGCTGTGTGGGCTGTGAACACATCTGGGGAGAGGAGCAAATCCCAGAAAACCTCCCAGAATGGTAGCATTGACACAGCTGGTGTTACTGTATGTCTGAGCACGCCCTGAACACACACAGTTCAAGGTTTGGTGTTCTGTAAATTGAGGAAACCGTTTCTCAGCACATCTGATGGCCTCTTTTGTATGTCTGTGTTGATGTAACTGGTTTTATTGGTATTAAAACCTGTCGGGTTCCTTGGATCCTGTAAGTTCTGGCTCCAAAAGCGGATCCCTTTTCCTCATGACAGGATGATCCTTTTTCTGCCCTGGATATCCACCTGAGTGACCATCTCATGCAAGAAGGGATCCTGAAAATGCTGCGGGAGGACAAGCGGACCATTGTGCTGGTGACTCACAAGCTGCAGTACTTGCCCCACGCTGACTGGGTAAGGAACCTCTTCCCATTTTTTCTGAGGGGGCAACAACATGGCAGGAGCATGTCTTGCTGCAAACAGGGCTTTCACTTCATCTCTCCACCAAGTAATAGTTTAGTGAGAATATATATAATAAAGATCTTTTGGAAATCAGCCAGTTAGGGGTGCCGTAATTTTGAGATTCCTTAGAACACCTAAATAGGTTGGATTTTTGTAGACCTGATACTTAATGCTCTTATGAAAGCAGGTTACATTCAAAATATATTGAGTATCCCGAAACATTAGTTATATTGGAAAAATTTGGCTAATTTTTAAATCTCGAAACTGTGAAATGTTTGAGTAACACCTTTGCCTCTGCTGGGACGTTACTAGGAATTTGTGCTATCAAAGGAAAAGGTGCATTTATGCAAGGTGGATATTGAGAAGTATGGAAATATAAGGAAAAACCCAGTAGTTCCTTGTGGTTAGTGCTAGTACATAATGTATTACGCACACATTTGCCCTTTGTGTGTTGGCAAGATTTTAAGAAATGTGTAGTATTTGATCGTTCTCTTAGGTTTCTTTTTTGTATGTTGTGTTTTACAGAAAAAAAAAATGGAGGTATGCTTTCTATACCAGTTTGTAATAGGAAATGTCAAAGATGAAGAAGGATTTTTTTGGGAGTTGGATTCTTTTTTTTCTTTTTTAATTCACTGGTTCCCATTGGCCTTGCACTTAGTCCTGCAGTTCTCCAGCAGCCCAGGTCTCCTTGCCCACAGTGATTGATGACTGCAGTTATACCTCCTAGCAGGACTTCTCTCTTTCAGTTCTTGCACAGGCTATAGCAGCAGTTTCTTGGTCTCAAGAAATAGTCATATTTCAGCTGCTTCCTGAGCTTCATATTGGCTTGGTGTAAAGTTGCAGATAAACATCCATCCTGTTCTGATCAGGTTTTTGGTGGGCAGCATTTGTCCTTTATGGTTTCTGCTGTGACCTTGTCTCTCAGTTGTTTACCTTTAAGAGTTACCACTGTTCTCAACACAGTTCTGGTTTTCTGGTTAGTGTTTCTGGGGATACAAGAATTTTCTGCCTTTTTTTGCCTGCCTATGATGTCCATCTTAACTTCTTTTTTATTGTTATAAATTTGCAATTTGTTTTTAAGTGTATACAGCTATGGCCTTTCATCAGCGTAATTGTTTTAATTTTCTTTGTGAGTGTCAGACCCATTTCTAGGTGTTGTTTTATGACATGTTGTATGAAAATTGCTTTATTTTTATCATCTTCTAGATGTGTAATTTTTTATGAAATATACTGTTTCAAACAGCCCTGTAGCACAGGAAGGATTTGTATGAACTTTATAATCAAAAAATATTTATTACAAAATAGTTTGTGTTTTCCCTAAGTGTAGGTTTCATAAATCCTTATCAATTCTTACCTAAGGGAGTGAAGAGGGAATATTTATTTTATTAAGAAATTTTAAATAAAAATTTAGTTTGAAGTATATGTTATGGTCCTCCTAAATCTTTTCAACAAAACCCTCAGAAGAATTCAGGGTCCAGTCCAATTGCAGGTTTCCTGAATAAAAAAAAAAAAAAATCCTTGTTTGCTTTGTTTTTACCTTCTCTCTGGTCTAAATTCTTAGCAATAAACAGAATAGATCATTTCCCCACCCCCTGCCCGTGGAAATTTCTGAGTTTCCAGGGAGAGAGAAAAATAAATAGTGCATTAACTCTTCTGTAATGATGTGGGTTTGCAATCTGCATGCCTCATTTTCCAATTGTCCCTGTCAGATCCAGAGTGGCCGTAGTTACATTGTGTGTGTAACATAGTTACACTGACACAAACCTGGAAACCGCTCCCTGCAGACTTTGTCGTGTGTATGTATTTTTCTTTTCCAAACTGTGTCCACTATTTATGCTTTTAAAGCTTTAGGGATTCAAATTCCCTAGCTCCTCCTTATCAGTCCATGGTATCAGAGAAGGAGCCAGCATGCTTGTATCTAATTGCCTCAATGAGGGCAAAACCTACTGCACTCAATGTCTTGCTAAAAGCTTTTTCCTTTTAGGAGGTAAGAGAACTCTAAAATCTTATCTTGCTAATGACTTGTATTTAGGAAGAGTAGTGTGCCCCCCTGTCTGCCAACAGGGATCCCATTCTTCTTTCTTAAAAGCAGCCTTCTTTTCTGAAAACATGGAGTGCAGAAAGTTTCTGGGTTTTCAGCATCTTGAATGAAGGGGATGGAGTCAAGAGATAATGTCACTGTCTTTTTAGAAGGCTGATTTGTTTGTGGAAATATTATTTATTTAAGAAAGGAGAAAATCCTATCAAAGCACAGCAACATAGCTTTAAAATAAATAGACACACCTGGCTATTTATCTCACCACTTGTGTTTCTGACTTTTTAGATAATTGCAATGAAAGATGGTAACATCCAGAGAGAAGGAACACTCAAGGACATTCAGAAATCAGAGACTGAGCTCTTTGAGCACTGGAAGACATTAATGAATCGACAAGACCAAGAGCTGGAGAAGGTTTTTGATGGGCAGGGCAATCGATATATGCAAGAAAATGTCTTTTTTTGTGTCTTAGTTTGAAAGGATTAACACGAATTGACATGCTGTGTGTGATGTCTAACTTAATATGAATGTAGTATTAGTGTTACCATTATTATTTATTTCTTAAGATAAATTCCTTCATCTGGACATCTCATATTTCCTTGATACTGTTCCAATCTATTCTTGATAGGAAGCCCTGTTAATATATCATCATCTCAGGATTATTAAATAGGGCCATTTTAGGAAAGGCTTTGCTAATATTGACTACTGGTTTTATAAATATACCTGAATTCAATCATTGCTTTGGGTTGAAGCTTTTCAGATATGCCTATATCAAGTTCCTTAAGTGATGAAGAGGTTTTGTCTTTCATACTTATAACACAAGAAGAATGAGATATTACTCTTAGTTCTTATTAATTCCAGGATAACTGTCCAATTTAAGATTCCAAGAGGGCTGGGATTGACAACCTGAAATTAATTTTAGATATCTAATTTATGTCCTTTGGTTTTACACAGAGGTAGCAAATCAATCACTTAGGGCTGCCTGCTGTGAGATTCTCACTTCTATTTTTCACTGAGTGGAAACAATTTTATCACAACTAACAATTTTTTTGTATTACTTCTCTGGTTGAAAATACATGAATTTTCCCTTTTTCAGGAAACAACTATTGAGGAAAACCCTGTTTTGGAAAGAACAAATCTCCGGAGGACGATGTATTCTCGGGAAGCACTGCTGAAAGATGATGAAGAGGATGAAGGTAAAGAGCACCCTTGGAGCCCATTGCCACTACATTACTGTTTAACAGCTAAATTATATTAGAATGAATTAACACCATTCAAACTGCAAGAGAACAAATCATTTTTCATGTGGGTCATAATTTATAAGAGTGCTGTTTCCATTGTTTTGACCTCTGGACTAGAGTGATTGCAAGCATTCACAAGTCATCCCTTCCTCCAGACTACTGAGATTTTTTTTTTAATATGCGAATATTATTTAATAATGAATGAAGAATAATATTAAACAATATGCTGGGTGAACCTCACCTGTCAACAGCTAAACACACTCACCTAAGGTTTTACATAGGAAAAAGACTGCAGTTGATTTTTATCAAGCCAGTACTTCCAACCTGCAAAAACATGGTGGGAGAAATTGATCACCAAGTGCTGAGATTTTTTGCAATTTTTTAGTGTGCATTGCCACCAACTTTAGCAGGTTAATACTTGCAGGCCTGAGCAGGTACTTTCACCTTAAAGACACTCTTTATCCTGGATGGTAATACCTGGTTTGTAGCTGCTACTTGCCAGTCCCTTCAATGTTTGTGTCAGCATGGCTGTCCTTTTCTCTCGCTCATTGCAGAAGAGGTAACAGAAAGTGATGATGAAGACAACCTGTCTTCAGTGCTGCATCAGAGAGCCAAGATGCCCTGGAGAGCCTGTGGCAAGTACCTGAGTGCAGCAGGGATCCTCCTGCTGCCCCTGCTGCTCCTGTCCCAGCTGCTGAAGCACACGGTGATGGTGGCCATCGACTACTGCCTGGCTCTCTGGACCGAGCATGCCATATCTATCAAGATAGAGCCAGAGACGAAAAACTGCTCCCAGTGCATGGTAGGCACTGCCTCGTTCACCCTCCTCTTAGATTTAACTGGGGGTGTTCTCCCACTGTCAACCTCTGCTCCAAGATTTGTATGCAATGTGCTGTTTCTCTATAAAAGAGACACTCCAAAAGATTTTGAAGCTCGATGGATTTTTGCATACACAGTGCAATAAAACAAAGTTAAGTTTGGTGTGTTGTTCTCCTTTTGCTAGGTTTGTTGTATTTTAGTCACCAAGCTCATATACCTAAACCTGGGTCTCCAAAGTAATTTTGGTATCATAGTTCTTTTTTATTTTCCCTGTACTGCTGCATTCTCACAGCAACCTGGGCTTTTTATAGTATTCTGTGATTTTAAATTTCTGATTTATCGCTTATTTTCATGTGAACACTTCCCTCTCCAAAGGATAATAAATTATTATTTAAGATGGGTCAAAGTCATGGACAGTATTATAGAGCAAGAAGGATATACTCTTACGTTTTTTTCACTCTTGTGCTTGTGTGTTCACAATAATTTTTATACGTAATTTAAAGTGAGTATTTGTGTTGTTCTTTGTTTCTTAGGAATTTGACCATTCTCCATATTCAAAAGTTTTCAGCATTCTCTGCTGCCTTGGCATCGTATTATGTCTTGTCACATCAATAGCAGTGGAGTGGACTGGCTTGAAAGTCACCAAAAAGCTACACTCTTCTTTACTAAATAAAATCATTTTGGCTCCAATGAGGTATTTCTCTGATTGTAATGCAAATTGTATTGTAGTCATTTTGCCTTTTTTACTTCAAGGCAGTCTCCTAAGTGCAGTTTTTACTAAGAAATTGACTGTGCATCGCATGTTTTTTAAGATATCATTGAAAAATCACCAGGTGTCAAATTTCTGAGTAGTTTTTGAAAATGGTACCCAGGCTGCTTGAGTTCCTAGACACGAGTCAAATGCCTCTACTGCCCGACTATGACTTCAGAGATTTAATTCCTTGCATGTTTAATTTCTCTTTGCTGTTTTTAATTAGGGAGAAAACACAATTATTGATCAATATGTTGTACAGATAAATGATAGCATGCTTCATCATCTTAATCACAGGAAATATTTACTGTCAGGCAGTGATTGTGCCAGTCTAGGAAAGGTAATGAGCTTAGACAAGTGCCATTACAGGCCTCGTTAGAGTACACTGGGATGTACTTCATTCCAGCAAAGGAAATTTGTTGTCTTCCATATTTTTTTTTCCCCATGAATGAAGGGAAAGGTGTAGCTTGATTCAAACCTGCAGCTCTAGGAAAAAAGCCTTGTTATTTTTAAGCTAACTATATTTGACCCAGTAATCATGGAGAAATCTCATACACAAAAAACCTCAGATTTTTTTTAGATTTTTTTTTTCAGGATAAAATTAGGCTTCGGGTTCCACATGAGTTATGGAACAGCTAAAAGTTGCAGAGCAATAATGTAGTATGCATTTTGCCTATCTAAATGTCTTTTTATATATTATGCCAGCAGTTGTTCTTAGTTACATGTTTCTGGTCCCAGAAAAATGCAAGACTTTGCATTTAACTTTGTTCAAATTTTTCATGAATTAAAGAGGCCTCAAGTGTAATCATGTGATGACCGTGGCTTAGGCAGTAGAGGGAGCTGAGTTGCAGGGTTCTAAGTGGTTGTAGGTTCATGCTTGTGGTTGTAAATTCAAGATTAAATTCCAATTCCAATTAATTGGAAACGTGACGTTACTAGGAAAAGTGAGAAGTTTTACTATGGCCATCAATTTATTTGCTTGTTTCTGTGATATAGTACCTAGCTTAGGTAAAACAAAATAATAAAATGAATCAGTTCTAATATCAGTATTTTAAACTTTGCCATTCCTTGTCCCATTTTAGGTTTTTTGAAACAACACCTCTGGGAAGTATATTGAACAGATTTTCAGCTGACTGCAATACCATTGACCAGGTACCGATTAAACATTTTCAGGTTATCCTATCTTAATCTGAAAAAGTGGGTTTTCATTTATTACAGACTTACCTAGATGAAGCTTACAGATGAACTATAATTTTGACTATATCAGTTTGCATCATGATTTTCTCATTCTGAATGAGTTCCTCATCTTAAACGCACATTGAAAAAATATTTATTTTGCTAAGATATCCCATATAGAAAAGGGAAACAAAATTAGATCAGTAGTGATATCCCCAAATTAAAGAGTATCTACTTTTCTTGTAGGTGGGTAAACACATTCATTTGAGCAAAGGAAATGAGGAAAAGGCAAATGCTATCACCCAGAATAGAAATGACTGAAATTCAAATTACCATTATTTACCCCAGACTGCACTGCCAGTTCATAGGATTTATGCAGATGCTAAAATCATCTATTGCATCCCATCTGTAACCCTCTGGCATGAGGACTGTGCTCCACAATGCAGATGTGAAGCAGCCCCTCAGAAATCCTCTCAGATGTCCCTAAAACCCAGCAGTAAATTCAAGACCAGATCTGTATACTTAGCGCCTCAAATAGAGAAGGAATACAATTTTTGAGGAAGCAGAAGAAAGGAAAATGAAGTAGTGTTTTAAACTTGGCGTGTTCTGGAAGATTCTGTGTGCCTTTTCTTCTCTGTACAGCACATTCCAGCTACCCTGGAGTGCTTGAGCCGTTCCACCTTGCTGTGTGTGTCTGCCCTTGCTGTGATCTCGTACGTCACGCCCATGTTCCTCATCGCCCTGGTTCCCCTGGCAATCATGTGCTACTTCATCCAGAAGTACTTCCGAGTCGCGTCCCGGTAAGGGCACACACCAGCGTCCTTCTGGCAATGGAAGCATCTCCTGCAGTGCAGAATTGCAGAGCTTCTTGTTTAAATTTGGCACCGTCTGAAAGTGGGACAAATCCACTACAGTGGAAATGTGTCATTTTTCAAGTGCCTTTGTCAGCAGCTCTTCAAGCAGGACTTCTGGGAGGCATGAGCAGGGTCTTCATGCATGATCAAAGGTTTTGCAGTCCACAGGACACAGTAAAACCAACTGGATTCTGTCCTCCCCAAGGGCATGTCCAAGCAGATGTGGTGACAGGACAGGGAAACTGAAGTCTGGCTGTCCAGGGGGAAGTGGGAATATGTAAAGTCGAGGAGAGGCTGCAGAATGCAATGTAACTGTGGTGGCACTGCTGACCATTAAGGATCCAGTGTGCACGTGCCTCCTCTCCTGTTCTGGATGCCTTCTAGTTTTTAAAAGGATGAAAAATTTTAGTCTTATCTGAGACCTTTCTCCTTCTAAGGTGATAAGAGTTTCCCCTTTGTGAAATGTTTGCAGCAATGCAAAACTATGCATATTCCCCTCATGTTTGCACAGATTGAGAGGGAGTCTGCAACCAATTTACTTCCTGCTGGAAGAAATCAAGACTAAATAGAATTTCACCCAACATGTGCTTTTACTGATATGATGACTAAATATGACATTGAGAAGTGCAACCTAATGATGAGTGCAGACTCTCATTTACTGAGTGTGAATTGTACTGCTGGCTCATGAGAAGTTGTGCTGTTATCTGGGGGTGCATTTTGTCTTCCGCTTAACTCGAGCTCCTATTTGCAGCATTCCATTAAACTGATATTCAGTTCAGAGATGGAATGCTGTTTAAATCAATAAAAAGTTGAGCACAAGAAATAAGAATATAGGAGAAAGGAGGGAAGGCAGTGAAGGGAAAAGACCCATTCAGAACTCCGGCTAGTTAAATGTTAAAAGAAAAGTCCTCCTGGGGAATTCATTTCCCTGCAGCACTGCTTTGCAATCTGTCTGAACCTTATGTATATGACTGTTGTGATGCTATTCCTTTTCACTGATTCCTGGGCATGATTCAAGAGAATAACTGCACAACAAAACGGGCTTTTTAGAAAATTCTTTTCATAACCCTCTCCAGGGACCTGCAGCAGCTGGATGACAGCACTCAGCTACCATTACTCTCCCACTTTTCAGAGACTGTTGAAGGACTTACCACCATCCGAGCCTTCAGGTATCGTTTTTTTAAAGAAACATAGATATTCGAAAGTGAGGTATTGTTATTTCCTATACTGTTCTGCCTGGAAAATCCAGAGTCCCCAAAACACAGGTAAGGGGGAACTCCAAACATTGAAGAATTTTAAGCATTTTGTATGTAGAGGAGTCACTGTTAAAAAACAAGCTCATGTGGGTCATTTGCCCTGTGGTTGCTGTCCAGACACTTGCATGCAGCCTGAAAAAAAAACTTGAGGGCAAATGTGATTTAAGAAGCTAAATTAGCCCACAATTACCACAGTGTGTGGTGTGGCAGACGATGGGCTTGGACAGTTTCCATGACAGGACTAATATGCACCAACTCGGTACAGACTAATCTGTGTCGATGTCCTGGTCAGATAAGCTGTGCATGCTGGTGGCTTGAGAGGCTACAGTAGCACCCTACGTGATTTTTCAGGTTGCTAGCTGAACATGTGGGTGTTTACACTGATTTTGGAAATACACAAGCTGGAGACAAAGTGGTTCCTTGCCCGTTTTGGTTTGTTTTTCCACCCACATAAGCTCCCAGGAGAGCAGCCCAGGAATACCTGATAATGTGCCTGGGTTGTGTATCTGTGTTAGAAAACTGGCAGTCCTGCTGATACCTCAGAGGTACATATAAAACCACTGCTGAGCTTACCAGCTGCTTTCCCTGCACTAGGGCTATTCTTGTCTTTTCCCAGTTGACTCAAACACGGTCAACTTTTCCACTAGATTCTCATCTAGATGATGTCTATGCATTTTGTCAGTTCATTATTGCTATTACCCTTCTATCCTTGAAAACAGTGGTGCTTATTTATTCCTCCTAATCTGTAATTGTAATTTTATAATAGAAGTAATGCACAAAGTTAACTTAAACTATTTTAAATAGGTTATAAATAGCTCAATGAAAGAAGAACCAATTTCAGAGTTTGTTTCTTTTGGATTGAAGGTAGCTTACCCAAGAGTGGTAGAATAGCTTAGTGTTTTCCATTATTAATTACTGTTATTTAATATTTAATTCATTAAGTGCCAACAGTGTTCTATAGTTTGTAGTTATGTCTATGTTCAATTTGCAGGAAAATCAATTTCTCTTTTAATTTCTGCTTTTCTCATTCCTGTATTTTTTAACTTGATCAAGAGGACCTTTGAAGCATTATGGCTGTATATTTTCTGGTGTTGATACAGAAAGCAATATTCAATGTCATTAGCTAATATTTTCAGTCTGTCAGAACATTCCCTCTTGATGCTTCCTGTCACTTGGGAATGGATTCCTCTGTCAAAGAATTGTGTTTTTTCTTAAATCCTGTAGTAAGTGATGTGTCTCTGACCCAGCTAGCCATGTGTGTTCAGTGAGTTCTGTGTTCCATCTGTCTGCCAGCCTCCCGCCTCAGCTGCTAACCCAGTTATTTTTGGGACTGTGTAGCTTTTCAGCTGCCTAACATATTAGCAAGAGTGGAGTTTAGACTTGCTAGCGTGAGCATCCCTAAAAATAACACTAATTCGGGAATCCATTCTGTTAGGAGGTGCCAGTTGTTCCTGAAGCGTCCTTACCCTTGGTTAGTCTCTGTCCTGGATTTATTCAGCATGCATTTGGAAAGAAATGTACAAAAAAATCTGGGGGAGATCAGAAGGACAGCTACTGCTGCGCCTACAAAAACACCTTCAGCGGATTCCCTGGCCTGATTTATAGTTTATTTAGATACTTCAGATAGCATTAGTGTTAAACAATCAACAAAATGTAGATGTAAAGGCTTCTGCGAAGACTGGTCTGTATTCTGAGAGGCCTGGTAGTCTGGGGACACTTTCTGAAGAGAAATTCTGATATTTTTGCATCAATCCAGCAACTGTGGTAACTTAGCATCCCCGTTCCACGTGCATATGCATGACTGACTCGTGATGCATACCTCACATTCTCTGAGGCGTATCTGCATCACACAGTTCCTCATGGTATAGAGATATGAAAGTTAAATGTGACTGAATTGGTTCCAGAAGCAGCACAGCCACGTCAGTATGGTGGGGCGCCGAGGGCAATGAGCCCTGAGGAAAGGAAGGGCTCCCTAGCCCTGGCATGGTGACACTAATGCCTGTTTCCAGAAACAACCATTCTGCTGTGCAAGCACACCAACATGCTCACAGAGCCCAGATCCTGGGCTGCATCCAGAGCAGCGTGACCAGCAGGGCAAGGGAGGGGATTCTGCCCCTCTGCTCTGGTGAGACCCCACCTGAGTGCTGCATCCAGCTCTGGGGTCCCCAGCACAGGAAGGGCATGAACCTGCTGGAGTGAGTCCAGAGGAGGCCACAAAGATGATCAGAGAGATGAAGCACCTCTCCAGTGGGGAAAGGCTGAGAGACTTGGGTTTGTTCAGCCTGGAAAAGAGAAGGCATTGCAGTGACCTAATTGCAGCCTTCCAGCAGCTGAAGAGAACCTGTGAGAAAGATGAGAGAGACTATTTACAAGGGCATGTAGTGACAGGACAAGGGGGACAGCTTCAGACTGAGAGTAGGTTTAGAATATGTATTCGGAAAAAATCCTTTACTGTGAGGACGGTGAGGCTCTAGCACAGGATGCCCAGAGAAGCTGTGGATGCCCCATCCCTGGAAATGTGCAAGGCCAGGTCGGATGGGGCTCTGAGCAACCTGGTCTGGCAACAGGCATCCCTGCCCATGGCAGGGGATTGGAATGAGATGATTTTTAAGGTCCCTTCCAATCCAAGCCATTCTATGATTCCCCATTGCACACAGCAGACATGTCTCTTATGTCTTAGCACATGGCTAAGTTGTGGACAGCTGAATTATTTCTTTCCCTCAAAATCATAAACTTTTTACATAAAGTCATTATTTTACTGTACTCAGAAGAAAGATTAAGGTACTTTGCAGTGAACAAATTTGAAAGCTTCTATAAGCCACATACCTAGGTATTTTCTTCTATCAGTATAAGGAGAGCTGAGCTTATAAATAAGCAGTGTTTGTCGCAGCCGTTACAGCTAAAGGATAAGGTAAAATTTCAAAAGGGGAGATCAAGTGTGCTAAACTTGATCATGTAATAAAAGTGGGGAAAATGCAGTAAGTGCTTAAACCAATTCTTCATGCCTTTGAGCTTATATCACTACGCTGGAAAAGACTTCTGTGCCAGGCTGGTGCATTACTAACTGTAATTGTTGATACTCTTGATTATTAACATAACTTTAATTTACAACTATGCAATTAAATATGCCCAGCTAAAAGGGGTGACTGGCTGACTTGGGCACTTACTAAGACTCCAGCAGGGAATTATCTCCCATACCTGCCAAATTCATAGTAGATTTCATTGGTGCAGCTATTCAGATGAGTGGGTGCAAATTCAATATAACAAATTGTAAACAGGCTTATTTGTGATTAATCTTGGTTTGTGTACTGTGGCTAACTCCTTGAGGGAAGGGAAGCACAGTTCTTTCCAATCTAATACTTTTTGTTGTGCCATGTACTTGACTTCCATTTTCCGATGTGCTCCCTTTGTTTAGAGATAAGGACAAATATATTTGTTAAATATGAGTGCTACTATAACGGGAAGTTCTTTGAGTTTATAGTTTTTAAATTGTTACAATTTCTCTGCACTTTGGTAATATAAATTTTAAAACCTGAGCTTATATGGTTGAGAAAGCCTGAATTCTGTGGCATTAATACTTCTTTTCACATGTACATGCATATATAATTTCTCTCATACATATTTTAAATTTTTTTAGCTTCAGATTTCTCTCTCTTTCTTAGTTACCATGTCATAAAATACATTTATAAGATGCCCAGTGGGATCTGGAAGTCCCACAGAATTTCAATACAATAATCAATGCAATAATATCCATAAATTACTTCTCAAAATACTGCACAAATACACTTTGCCTGTGTCTAATACAAGACTACAAGCAATGTCACTCTGAATTACTGATAGGTTGATTTATACCCTGTGCCAAGCTGTCCATAAGCACATAGCCTAGAAATTAAATTTTACTTTTTATTTTTCTGAGACTCCTTTTTTTCTCCTTCCCTTTTGCTTTCCTCCTTTCTTTTTTTTTTTTTTTTTTTTCCTTTTTTTAGGTATGAAGCCAAATTTCGACAAAAACTTCTAGAATACACAGATTCCAACAACATTGCCTCCCTTTTCCTCACAGCTGCCAATCGCTGGCTGGAAGTTCGCATGGCAAGTACATAATTATTGTTGTGTATACACAAAGAATTTTTGACTCTGTTCCAAGTAATCTGATGAGGCATCCAACAGTTTTCCAGCCTCATCTCAAAGCTTTACCTTTGCCCTCTATGTCTCTCTCTGACTGTAATGAGCATATGCCCAACCCATCCTGGACACTGGATGGGGTATGAATTTTCCCCATAGCCTGCAGCTGTTTTTCCAAGACAGGAATAGTTTTCACGGGTCACATTGGCTCCTCTGTGTGTGAAGAGTGATCAGAGTTGAGCTGTGCCACCAGCCAGGATGTCATTGTGGGACCATGTCAGTCAGTGTCAGCAGCCTCTGCCTTGTGGCTCCCTAGGAACGTTTCAACGTCCTGGAAGCTCTCCTAATGAACAGAAGGGTGTAGATAAGTTTGAGTCTGTTTTGGGGTCATCTGAAGAACACCAAAGATATTCAGTGGCCTGTTCTCTGCTCAGTGAAGTGGCCCAGCATGAGAAATGGTTTATTAAAAATAATTCCCTAAGAAGCAAGTCAAAGAATTTTATGTTGTGGAATGTTACATCAGATTTTGAAATGCAGGTGTGGTAATGGTATTCTGGTAACATGGGCTTCTTTTAGATGTGATAAATGTATATTTATTCATTTTTCATGTCACACACTCCATTTTGGACTCCTTTTTAACTGGTATCTTTTGCTACTTTAGTTTCAGGTATTGGGTATGACTTAAATAAAATATTATTACCCTATTATATGTTCAGCCCTAGAATACCTGAAGTCCGTAATTCTGATCAATGCCTATATCACTATTCAGTCCAAACACAGACAAATGACAGTTTCCCTCCTACAGAGTTTGTTTTCTAGTCTGTTACACAATTTTACTCAAAGAACTGTCTGTGGGAAGTCAAGTCACCAATGATTGAAATTAAAGCAGAAAAAGCCCCTTAAGGTGATAGGTACATGCTGTGTGAGGAAGGCTTGTTTGAACAATTATGGATGGTAGGAACTCAGCAGCAACAGCAGAGCCTCCCAGCAGTTCATCATCAGCCCCAGAGATGGAATACATGAGCATTTCCCTCCTATCCCAGGTAACAGCTGCATGATTTCAGCCACCTCCATTACAAGCTTAAGATATCCATGTTGACTTCCCCAGCGCAGCCCTGCTAAAAGCAGTAAGAATGGGTTCCTAGGCAGGGTCTTTATGGCATTCCACGGGGTTTTCTGCCTTTTTTTTTTTTCAAACTGTGCAATAGGTTTGTTATTTGGTATGCAAAGTTATAAGAACGTTTTAATCCTTTGTAGACTTGTAATGATGGAGCTTATTCATATTCCTTCAGGAGTACATTGGAGCATGTGTGGTACTCATAGCAGCTGTCACTTCTATTACCAGTTGCCTGTATAATAAAATCACTTCAGGACTTGTAGGCTTGGGACTAACCTATGCTCTTATGGTAAGAATCTCAGGATCCTTTTTGTCTCTCCCAAACATTTTTTTGTAATTCTTCAGGGCACAAAGATGAACAGGAAGATTGAAGGTGTCTGTACATCTATAGTGGGTACTGTAACATCACTGAAACCATGTGTTTACTTCAGTTCACATGTGATAGTTGACATATTTGAGTGTATGCTTTCTCCAGCTTTGAGATCAAATCTCATCGAGGTATTAGTTCAAATATGTCAACAACACATTGACAAGTTGCATCATAATTTTTTATATTGTCTTGCATTGTGAAGAATACATTTTCACTGCATCAGTTGTAATTATGCCCTGATACATCATTCTAGATCGTCCAAACATAAGTTACCAAAACGATGTCTTTTCACCTGTCTTTACTGTTCCCCTACCTTCTTTTCTGTTGGTGTAGATCAGATCTCTGTAGTACCAAAGTATCTGTGCACTGCAGTTAGGAAATTTAACCTTTAGTCATTGTTGCCTCCCTGTTGGTGTTGTACCATCCAGTCCGTTCACAACTTTCACTTACTGAGGCGTTCCTCTGTAGGAATATAAACTGCATGCTGGTCAAATGATGCAAACTACTAAAAATCTGGGATTCAGTCGTGTATTTGCTTTACATCAGGTGTCTAACTATCTGAATTGGATGGTTCGTAACCTGGCTGACATGGAGATCCAGCTGGGGGCAGTGAAAAGAATCAACGGCCTTCTCAAAACAGAAGCTGAAAATTACGAAGGGCTGCTTTGTAAGTGCAGTTTTGTGCAGCATGCAGAAAGAGCTTGCTGAAATTTTAATGATTTTGCAGTATATTGCCATGAAAAATGTAGTAAATCACCAGTTAATGAACCAGTTAATTTATTACAAGAGGGTTGATGTTGGGTTTTTTTCCCCCTGTGCTCCTGGTACAGCTTCCTCACAGATTCCCCAGAACTGGCCAGACAGAGGGGAGATCCAAATCCAGAACCTCAGTGTCCGATACGACAGCAACTTAAAGCCAGTGCTAAAACATGTCAATGCCCACATCTCACCAGGACAAAAGGTAAAGAACTGCAGTGGTTCTCAGAAGCTCTTCGGACTAGCACATCACATAAATCAGAATTAAAACATACTACAGAACGTTTTGATGACTGAATTACAGATAATTTTTTTCTCTCAAAAAACGTAGTGCACTGGAAAGAAATCTGGGGGATTCTTAGCTTGGTGTGTTTAGGCAGACACCCCTCCCCCGGCATCCCAGTGCCCTGCTGTCAGCACACAGTGACAAAAAAAGTGACAGTGAGCCCTTACGGTGCTAGACCTACTTTTCATCCTTCTCACATGGCTCTCTTGCCTTTATTCTCATCATTACCACTCTCCTATTGTTCCTGTTATAGGACTGGCCTTGATTTGTCCTTAAATGCTCAGACCCCTGAAAGACAAATAAAAAAACCAACACAGTGATTCTGTTGTGCTTCAGTTTGACTGATCTGTCAGGAGAAGAGGATCATGTGAATCAGAACAGCTCCTCCACCCTCTCATTTGAAGTGTCAAGTACAGATGTTATCCATTTCCAGTGTTTCCATTGCTTGGTGTTCATCTGTTTTCTGTGTCACAGATTGGGATCTGCGGCCGAACAGGCAGTGGAAAATCCTCCTTCTCTCTTGCATTTTTCAGAATGGTTGACACCTTTGAGGGTAAGATAACACTTTTGTGCGTCAGTCAAGCTTAGCTTCTGAAGGTTCTTGGGTAGTCTTTTCCTTAACAGCAGCAGCTCTGAAGTGTGATTTTCAAATTTGCAGGACATGCTCTCTGGCCCTGTTTAAACTTGATATAATCTGTCACTTAACAGCTGTGCTATTCATAAGCCAGATCAATAAAAATTCTGCTTGATAGAAGCAAAAGGCCAAGAGTGACAGACGACAGCCTTTTGTGCTGTTAAATCACAACAGCAGGAGCAAAGCATAAAAGGGCAAGGTGTTCAAGTGTAATGAAGGATCTGTGCTCAAGGCACAGATGGATCTACTAGGCCCAGAAAACTCAGGAGTTGGGGGTTGTAGCTTGGCCTTCTGCCCTAGGATTTCCTGCCTTATTTCCTGCCCTGTGTGCCATGTCCATGTGCCCCACAAAGTGCATCTCAGAAAGATGTCACCCTGTTTCCCAGCCACATCACCCACAGAGACCCCATGCAGAGACAGACAGTTGTACTCGGAGATAAAATTTCGTAGTGCTCAACTGTAATTTGGCTTTCTGAAATGCATGTTGCCCCTGGTAATTAATCCCTGATTGGAGTAATGTCTGACCTCATTGTTTGACAGATGTATATTGGTCAAGCAGTTAAGAAGGGTATCTAATCATTCATAAGACACTTCAGGTACACTCTCTATGCTTTTCAGCTGGGCTTAGTCTCAAGAAAGCTGTGCTTGCTTTTTAGTCAAAGCCTGTTTTAGTGAAGAAGGGGGTATGTGATACAAGGCCTGTTCCTGCTGTACTGCCTTTCAGCCTGGAAGTGAGCCATGTCTTTGCCAGCAGCTGTGTGGCACAATAAACACACTGTCTGCTTTCTTTTGAATAGGGAGGATTATCATTGATGGTATAGATATCGCTAAGCTCCCCTTACAGACGTTGAGATCCAGGCTGTCCATCATTCTCCAGGATCCTATTTTATTCAGTGGAACAATCCGGTAAGTACTAAGCGCCAGCAGTAAAATAAAAAACATGTAATTGCTTATATGTCATTGTAATATGAATTATATATTATGATTGTACTATAGAATGATTCTTATACCAAGCTGTTCAATTCCAGTCTCCTCAGTTAGAACAGGGAGGATCACTGCCTTCTGTCTGTGCTTTTAACTCACCCCAGCCAGACTACCCTTTCCCAGTGCCTGAGCCTGGACAGGACTTCTGTTGGCAGAAGACATCCCATGCCTGGGGAGTAGGGAAAGCCAGTATTTATTCCTGTGGGATCCAGTAATCAGTTTAGCTCTCTGATCAAATACCCATAACCACCCAGCATTTCTTGAAACCCTCTTTCTCCTACATCTGTTTTCATCTGTCTGCCTTAAAATATAAGATGGAAAAAATACAGACTAAAAAATTGCTGTAGACCAAGAAGAAGCAAAAGAACAACATAAGAAGTACTGGGAAATACTTATGTTATTTTATATATCCTTGTTTCCCGTGTTTCTTCCTTCGTCTTTGAGCCATTTCATCTGTGGCACCAAATACCTTAGTTCTTGTTTTTTTTCTTTGTTCTCTTCCTACTTCTCTGAGAAGATGATGCAATAGAAACAATGGCAAAAAGTTCCAGTTTCCAACAAAAGTCCTTCCCTGTGCCATTTTCCTTAGGAAGGAACAGTATAATCCTCAGTGCACAGTGACATCACCTACAGTTTTACTTTCTATGTAAGTCATTAGAGTTCACTGACGAGGATACAGGCTTCTACAGTTTGCTGGACATGCCTGAATAGAGCATGATTCATTCACATCAGAAGATGATGGGACTGTATCCCTTTGTTTTATAAATTAACTTATTTTAAAATTTATTCAGGCCAGCATCGATCCTTTACAACTCATACAGCAGGAGTAAAACATAAAAATAGTGTTATGCACTACTGAATCTTCTATTGTCATTCCATATGCTAATGTAATTTGATATGAGATTCACATTTGTTGCTGTCACTTCTGGGCCACAGCAAGCTAAAATAATGTTCATCTGTTCATAAATCCAAGATTTTTTCATTGCAGTGAAACCTTGAATTTCATAATGCAGTATGAAGCTCGATTATTCTGTTAATGTTCCTATAGCAGTGAAGAAGAAAGAGACATGGCATTTAAAGGAGAGAGGGGGGAATTTTGGCTTTTGTTAAAACTGAATGTTAATTTAAACTGAGTATAGTCACAGTTTTTTCTAGTAAAACATCAGAATTTCTTTAGTTTATCCAGAACAAAATAAATTCTAAAACCATAAAGATATCCACAAAACAGGAAGCTTTTCCTTTTCTGCTCAACCAAGAGTCAAATTTTCATCTTAATCACATTGACATAAACCTTGGCCAAGACTGGAAATTTCAGTGGATTTATACCAATGACAGATCAGAATCAGGCCCAGACCTTCATATGATTCTGATTATCTGCAGGTTTGTTTCTAAGCACACTAAAAGAAGAAATCTATTTCAGCAGTTTCTGTTGACTGATGTTCTTGGATTACCCACGATACAGGTTTAACTTGGACCCTGAGAAGAAGTGCACTGACAGCATGCTCTGGGAAGCACTGGAAATAGCACAGCTCAAGCATGTGGTGAAGGCACTACCTGGGG
Source organism: Oreocharis arfaki (assembly GCA_013398015.1). Taxonomy (NCBI): domain Eukaryota; kingdom Metazoa; phylum Chordata; class Aves; order Passeriformes; family Paramythiidae; genus Oreocharis; species Oreocharis arfaki. The sequence continues at coordinate 183,327 of VZRR01009671.1, forward strand.
GCCTAGGTAATGAGACTTCTTTTTGAGAATATTGTTTCCAGCATTCCCAATATTCCTGTTTCACATTTCTTTATTGAAAGGGTAGTTGATGAAGAAAGAGCTTTTAACGTTTATGGAAGGTCACAAAAAGTGCCTGCAGGCAAATGTCCTATATCTGTATAACTCCTTTACCAACTGTACCTGTGGGGCAGAAACCTTTCTTTTCAAATCAATGGTAAAATTATTTTATTTCAGTATGTCTTTGTTATGAAGGACTGAGGTTTACGGGTCTTGTGAATTCAAATAAGGTGTCAACAAGCCAGGTGTTACCTCGAACACATTCTTTTGTACTTTCCAATAGTCATGTCCAGGGAGGAATATTTCTAAAGCTTCAAGGGGTGAATCATTTGGCCATGCAGGGAAAAAAAAAACCCCACAAACCAAAAAACCCCCCACCAAACACCTAACTAAAACCAAACAGAAAACCACCAATAAACCCCCTTAAAATGGTAAGTTACAGAGCCTTAGGGTAAAGAAGTGATGGATGCTGCTTTGACTGGGGGTGCAGTGTCCTAGACTGTGCATGTTTCAGAGAAACTCACTCTTGAACATCCTTAGCTACTTTGATGTTTAACAGATACAGAGAATATTGTGAGACAAAAGTACTGGTTGTTCTGAACACTGGAAATTAGCAGGCAAAAATGTGTCACCAGCAGCTGTAGGCCTAGGAAATACTACTGTATGCTGAAAGCCAGACATTGTTTTCCAAGCACATGCCCTATTCTGATCTGACCTTCTCATACACACACCCCCCATAAACCCTGCTTTTGCTGTATCACTTCCAGATGCAATAGTCACAGAAGGGGGTGAAAACTTCAGCCAGGGCCAAAGGCAGCTGTTCTGCCTGGCAAGGGCTTTTGTGAGGAAGACGAGCATCTTCATCATGGATGAAGCCACAGCATCTATTGACATGGCAACAGTGAGTTTGGAGTGTTTCTGATTTCCTTTTCCTTGAGGGGGAGACGACTGATATGTGAAAAAGGTGGAGAGCAATTCTGTAGTATACTTACAGCCTATTTAGTGCATACATATTTACAAGCCCAGGTAGCTGTGAGTCACTGCTAACAAATCTAAAGAGCTTTTAAACCATTTTAGTTGGAATTTAATAGTTTTTCCAGAACTGATTGCATTATGAAAATGAAGCATGTTATTTTAATTGGCAATTGGCTTTCCTGAACTAAACAAAGCTTGGGAAGGTCAGCTGGGATGGTCAGTGAAGGGTGAATTGGCAAGTGACAAGTTTCCCCAGCATGGCTGACAGGACAAGTCAGGAAGTTAGAAGGCTTGAAAGTAGAGGCAAGGAAATAAACAAAGACATAGAAAAGACATACTGGATTATTGCATTAATTGCCTGGAATTTCTAGGCAGATGTTAAAGCACTGAGTAATAGTGCAGTAACTGGGTTTTAGCCAAATAGAATAGTACATTTTTTTCATCTGCTATGTTGTTACAGGAAGTATTCCAGTCTTCTTTCCACTGTAAGTAAAGAACATAATTGCAGGGGTTTGTTAGAACAGCTACAATTTTTAGTTCGGTAAAATGTTTGTGTGTTGAGCTTCAGTAAGGTAGGGAACTACAGTGCACACAGCCCAGTTAAAACACATTTTGAATTTTGATTCATTGAGCATAGAGTTCCTCCTTTGAAATACTTATCTAAAGAGCAGATAATAGCAAATGAAGGTCTCTGTGCTCGTGACACTTCCAGGCAGTTTGGAATGCAGCAATGCGTCTCCTAAATAGAAAAGGATGAGTACTTGTTGAGTGAGAGCTATGTATGTTAAGGCCATCTTAAATATCATCTCCACTGTTAAACATGCCAGGTACAGCACAGTCCCTTGCTTGTCTCTGCCACCCCTTAGTGTTAGATGTCCCCATTTTGCTGGGACATTCCTGGGCTTGCAGTGGGGTGAAGGACGCGCTGCAGAGGTGCTGGCATAGGCAGCCTGGCAGCACCCAGAATTCACCTTGGATTTCCTCACGTAAAACTGAGGCCAGGCAAGCAGGAGTCTGGGGCCATAGCACAGCTCTGGTGTCTGCTGAACCCCAGAGGCAGTGGGAATGGCAGGAGTGAGCAGTGGGAATGGCAGGAGAGACGAGGCTCCGGCTTAGTTCGGGCATGTAGCTGATTTTTCACTTCTGCAATGGAGGATAAATGACATCATGGTATATAGTCAGTGGTTACTTAAGCCTTCTTAGTGTCTGTGTCTGTCATGCAGCTTCTGGTGTTTGAAGAGCACCAAATGTTTTTCCTTCCCTAGGAGAACATTCTCCAGAAGGTGGTCATGACTGCGTTTGCTGACCGTACTGTGGTTACAATAGCAGTAAGTACAGTCCCTGCTGCCATTCTAATGCAAACAAGGATCAGAAATGCCACATTAGTCACTTCTTGTCAGTGTTAATAAATGTATTAATTAGGCCATTCATCTTTTTTTTTTTTAAAGTGGTGTTTAAATGTAAGCAATCTTTTCCATTTTTAAATTTCTTACTTAATTCGTAACAGTAGCTTCTTCAACATGTTGCATGATGCTAAGTCAGATTGCCTGTAAAGGCACATAATCTAAATATGCTCTCTGTCTTCTGTTTCCCATTTTAAGCTGATTTAAAATACCATATACTTTGACTGCGGTGAAATACAAGAATAAGTTTCATCAAGCTAAAATAATCATTTAACTAAGGACAAGTAAATACACATATTTCAGGGAGGTGAAATGAAGTCAGTATGCTTCTTAACATTTAAAAATTCAACGTAAGAAATCTATGCTCAGGAATCTCTGAGCATCATTTATTTTCACCTAGCAAATGTGTAACAGAAAACCTGTTTTATCTTATGGTATCCATCCAGTGTGTCATTATAAAAAAGCAAAGGAATCTTAAGCATGACATTCCCTGATTTCTCTGCATGAAAATTCAGAGTTGCACTGCATTCTGCATTTATATACCTTTTTCAGTTTGTTTGAAGACAGGCTGAAAAAGCTCTATTAGTCTTTTACTCTCTTAGTGAGTTTTAAAGTGCACAGTTCAAACAAACAGCATCTTGTAATAAACTTATTTTGAATGTTTTTACTTCCAATTGTGAATGTGGTTTACAGCAGGTGGGTTTGTATTCAAAATGTTCTGTAGTAGAAATATACCATGGGGTTTTGGGGGAATGGGTAGTGGTTTTGGGTGTGTTTTTGTTTTGTGTTGGTTTTGGTGATTTTTTTTTTCCCCAGAGAAAGCCATATATTCCTAAATTCTGTTTAGGAAGAATAGGAACAGTAGGAGTTAGAGTACTGGCTCTCTGTTATATTCTACGTTACTCACAATTACCAGGGTGGCAGCATTGATTGTGTTACACTAAAAGAGATCAGACAAGGGCAGCAAATTCAACTGGAATGTGATATTTCAGCCCCCTTCCCCTGCCTGTGGACTGGATAAATGTCATAGAAACTGCAGGAGAGATGAGATTTGTAGATGCCATCAGTGATTATTTTATGGAAAATCTGGCTAGGAAACCAGAGAAGGAAATACAAGAGTTGTTTTGGTACTGAGGATAACCAGGACTTGATTAGGAACCTTATGGGTGAAGAGCAACTGTGTAACAGATACCTTAATATTCTGAGATTAAATAGCCCTACAGGAGTAATGCAGACCCAAAACATCCCATGCAGTTACACTTAGCTTGAAAAAGTGGAATTCTGTCAACATAAAGAGGCTTTCAGAAAACTAAACCCAAGAATAAATAGTGGGGGGGAAAAAAGCTAAAAGAAGAAGCAAAGAAGATTGATTCTGACTGGGATTATGGAAATTACTGAAGCATTTTACTTTAAAAAAAGATGGAAACAGTGCATACTATTTATTTTGGAAATGCTTGAGTTAGGCTAGAAAAATGTGGTATGGATAAAGAAATAAAAGAGATGGTTAGAAACAAGAAGGCTGAACTCAAACTCCATAGTTTGCACATACCTTGAATATTGTGTGTAGTTCCAGTCTCCTCATGGCCAGAACAACATTTTACAACTGAAAAATGCTGAGAAGCACAGGATGATTTTGGAGGTGTTGGATTTGCTCCTGAAGGGGAGCAGCTGAGCAGGCTGGGGCTCTTCTGCCTGGAAGGAGGACATGTGAGAGAGGTCTGCAAAGTCACGAGGCAAGGGGCCTCAGATGAAACTCTGAGCAACAAGGCCCAGAGCATACACAAGGAGGGAGTGCTTGGTCATATAGTGGGCAGGAAGTATGGAGATTTTTTTTCCAAAGGATATGGATGCAAAGTGATTTTGAAAGCTCAAGAGAAGACATGGCCCAAGTCTTGTAAAACTGACTAGATCAGCTTTCTAAATAGACAAACCACACCAAGCTCAGGAACCACCCCAGACCCAGATGTAATCCAAGACTGGGAGAATTCCCAACTTCCCACAGGCAGTGCCTGTCCCTCAGGTGCCCAGTTCCTACTCTGTTGCCCAGTTCCTACTCTGCCTGGCTGCCTTCTTTTGGCACCAGTTGATAGCAGGCAGGACTCTGGGCTGGGAACATTCTATTGGCAACTTACAGGACTCTTCACACGGAAGTACTTGTGTACTTTTTAGGCACTTGAGTATCCACCTGGCTCTTGCTCTGTATATTTATCTGCAGTATTTGCACAGAAGTTAGGATGAAAAGTAGGATAAGTAGCCTTATCGAACTTCATAGGAAAATTAATTTGTGAAAGTCTGTCTTATCCTGAAGTATATCAGATAGAGCCATTGACTTGGTGTTTTGTTTATTTGTTTTTCAGCACCGTGTGCACACGATCCTCAATTCAGATTTGGTTATTGTAATGAAGAGGGGGGTTATTTTGGAATATGACAAGCCTGAGGTTCTGCTAGAACAAGAAGACAGTGTCTTTGCTTCTTTTGTACAAGCAGATAAGTAATAAAAATAAATAAAGCATTTTAGAATATGATTTTATTCTTTTCTAAAAATGTAAAATACCTGTAAATAAATGTTATTTCATAATAAATTGAGCTTTTCCTTTTTTAATAAAATGAGCCATTTTTTCCATCTGAAGCATTAATGAATTATCTGCATACTTTACTTTTTTGTATACAACTACTTTTCTTTTTATTTGCTGCCAAAGAATCATGAAATACAGTTGGAAAAAAAACCCAAACTATATGGGTGAAATACAACAGGATACACATCAAACAAACATAACGAGCATGGAGGTTTTTATGTAACTCTCAGACCCCCCCTGTCATTTATTAACATGTTATTTTTTATGTGTCATAGCTCTACGATAATGCTCGTGACTAAATGCAGAAGGAAAAAATATATACCAAAGCTATTTCTCAAAAGCTTGTATCTCTTTCAATCAAATGACTCTGTAAAGCTTTAATATCTAAATATAAAATCTATAAACCAATTTTTATACTGTGGTTTATTGATAGTGCCTGAGTTGTGCCTTAGACTCTCCTTTAACACTGTCTCGAAATTAATCACAATCTGATTCCATCTTTATGCCCCTTGAATACTATTACACTGATTCCAAGCAGGATGGAGCCAGACTCCCTCCCAAACTGTGAAGAAGCTGAGAGGAGGCAGGCTGTGATAAAGTATCAGTGTTTAATGCACAGTTTCCAGACCAGTGCAGATGTACCAATTCATCTGGAAATTATCCCTCCAAGTCTGGTAAACAGACAGTATGAAACCTTTCACTGTACCTCAGGGCCACAAGAGCTTGACTCATCATCTCCTAGTTTCACATATTTCACCCAGTGTCATGCTGTTTCTAGATTTACTGTGACCCTTACCAATAAATTCTGTATACTTAAGATAACTTTTAACTACTGAAATAATCCTAATTTCGCTAGACAGCTACTTCTCCCTGTTCTCTGACAGTCATTCTGGGATTTTTTCATTAATAGAGGGTTAGAATGTCAGTAACCCAATGGAAGGCTACAATGAGTTTTTTGCCATTATTCTTTTTACAGCAAGTTTGTCTTTTTTTTTTTTTTTTTACTTCCCGTTTGAAGAATTCCTAGCACTTACAAGAACTCTATATCTCTTTTTTTTTCTCTCTTAAGCCTGCTCAGTTAGTTTGGAACCTGTTCTTAAAGGCTTTATTTTCTAGAAAAAGACATCTGTGTTCTCATGGGATATGTGATATTTGAAGGCATTACTTCTAGCACTGCAGCAGAGAGCCAGGGAAAATGAAGAACTGTTGTTGCTGTTTTAAGTTTTGTTACCAGTTCCAGAGCAGAATATTTGCAGCATCTGCCTGCTGGTTTTTTTGGGCAGTAATGAAGGGCAGGCAAGTGACACCAGAGGAGAGTGTAGAAGGAACTGTGGTAAAAGTCAGGAGGTAGGATATGGTTATGTCAATGAAAGACATGAGCTCAGTCATTGCCTGCTACACTTTGGGAGAGGAAATGGACAGCTGGGAGTTTTCTCCTCCTCCAGGGAATTGTTTGCTGGGCACCATCCAAGAAAAAATGGCTACAGTGCATTTTCACCCTGGAATAACAGGCTTCCATTTAGACTGAGAGAGGAGAAGTAGCAGCAGAAGGGCACAGCGCACATTTCTGCTCCAGCTGCTGTGTACGCTGTCTCCTGGCTTCCCAGTACTGGTCTGAGGCAGGATCTCACTCTGTAAAGGCTTAGGAATATATCGCTCTGCAGGACACCTCAAACTCCTGCTGCAGAGGCTCTGCAGCCATCTGTGGAAGCTCCTACATTCTAATGGTGAGGGCAGAGAGGCAGAGAAGTGAGGTTTCATATGCTTTTAATTAAGTGCCTAGGATTTGACACTGCAATTTGGACTCATTCCTATTCCACAAGCTTCTGAAAGCCTTACCCAGAAGGGAATGCAGGGGAGGAAAGGACAAGGCATATTGCTAAGGTGGCTGTACTGTATCTTGCAGTATGAAGAAATTGGAACTCAAAGTAAGTAATGCATTTCCATTTTAAATGGGGCTTGTATTTCCCAAAGCAGCATTGCAGGAGAGTAGGGTGAGTTCGTTCATATCCAACAATTACTTGTCTTTTTAATGGCACCACACTGCTGAACCAATATGTGTGAGCAGGGAGGCTCTTAGCTGCCACTCGGACAGGACCTTTCACACCTTTTTATCTGGTCTTGTTTATATGGGGCCAAGTCCCAGGGAGTTCCTGCCCCTAACTCCAAAGGGTTAAGAGTCTCACCAGTGACCAGAAGCAGTACCCAAGAACGTTATTCTGTGGTGGTGAGGCTTGATGACATTATCCAAGTCAATTAACCTGGTTGCCACGAGATAGGCAGCCCAGGAATCACTGCTAAATCAGGCTCACAAATGTGTTTGTGTGGCAGTGAAGCATTACTAAGCAAAGGCTGTACTGAAATGGCTGCAAGACAGTGAAAGCCCAGGCCCGACTTTCAGTTTTCCTCAGGGACAGGACTCATCTCAGTCCCAAAAGTGTTAGGGGATAGGGTGCCCATGGAGATGCAACCAGAAGTTTTTTGTTGCTTTGTATAAATGCTTCCATTATACAAAAGCCTTTGTAGTGTTTATTCCCTTGTCTTAGTGGGGCCAGGAAACACAGCATGGCTGCTTCCTCAGCCCTCTTCCCAGCCCTGCTCATGCCCTCCCCTCTGGCTTTGCATAACCAACTCCCATCTCTTTTCTTCTCCCTGCGTACTTGTACTGCAAGGTGATTTGTGAGGCTTAATTTCTGTTAGACTATGTAGCCTCTGAAGCCTTACTCGGCTTCTAAAGGCAGAGCAGTAACATGGCAACAGCTAAATTTTAATTTGACAGTGATCATAAGTTTGATAGCCATTAAAATTAGAATAAATTCAGGTGTGGGGAGTTTTGAAGTGTAAAACCTATTTTGTGGGTGGAAGAACTTACCCCTCATGATTCAGTATTACAGAATGGGATTGCTCATTCCTGTGAGCCCAATTTGTTCAGCAGCTCTTAACACAAATATGTTGGCTCACTCAGAAGATCTGTCACTTTTTTCTTTTAAATATCTGTCACTTGATCCATGAAGACAGGGCTTCTTTTTATTCTGCTCTCGAAATTCTTCAGCAGAAGCCACTTGCTTTGCTATCCTATCTCAGCCCCTAAGTGTTCAGAGGTGAAGAAAAAGAAGTAAGTGGCAAATGACAGTTCCATTACAGAACAGAAGTGGAAACAAGGAAGCGCTGTTCTAGAGAGTTCAGGATTCCCAAAAGCAGCGTGGTGAGTGTGTTCATAAAGCACCCCTCCCTGGGTCCTTCCTGGCACCAGGCAATGCAGCAACTCACTGCTCCTCTAAAACCCTCTCCCCCGACGCAGGTTTTCATTCTACATTTATGGCGGTACCGCCCTCTGGAGGAAAAGGGACAGAATAAGACCACGGCTAGAAAAGAGTAAGGAAAAACGGCACAAAAGTCAGGACTGCCTCTTAAATCCCTATGTCCATGTCTGCGAGAGTGTGAAATGCTGCCCGTGAGCTGCATGGTGTTGTACAGCCTGTGTATCCTTACTGCAAAATGCTGGGAGTAAGACCTGCCATCAGCTGCAGAACTACACATCTGACACGTAAAACTTCAACTTCCTTCATCCTTTTGGGGTTTGGGTTTCCTATTTTTTTTTAATTTTTAGAAAGAAAAGTATTTTAAAAACCACAAACTTTTTTAAAAATTAATTTTACATCTAAATCATGTACTTAAACTAAAAGTGTAGGTGCAGGTGACATTCACACCAAGTATGTAAAAAGGGTCTAGCAGACAAAGGGATGTGGAGAAAGGCAGAACACCTTTGGCTAAGCTCAGTGGCCTGGCCTTGGCTAAGCCACGTGCCAGGGCACCTTATTGCTGTTCTAGCTTTACTTATTGAAGCAGCAAGAAAGATGAACCAGCTTGGGAAACTGACCCCTCCAAAAGGAATTGATGTGTGCAAGGACATGCCACTATTCCTACATAAAAAGTAGAAATAGTCGAAAATAGTAGTAAACATTTAATTACAAGACCTATAACAACTGCTCAGAGAGCGCAGAGTGATTACCTCAAACTCCTATTCCAAAATCCCTAGGTGGGCCGCTTTAAGTAGCTGTGGGTGGTGAAAGTTAATTTCAACCCCAACTGGCTGACTCCCAGACATCAACTGGACAATTGCCTTGCCCAGGGAATCAGTGCCAAGGGCTGTTTACAGTGTACCAAAGCCCTTAGAGCCAAAACCAAAGGGAAAGTCCATGGACACGTGTCATGCAATTAGAAAATAAATAATCACAAATCCATTGGTGCTAAAGAAAAAATTCTTATCCAGAATATCCTGGGATGCTCTAGCAACTCCTCAATGTTGGTGTCTAAACTGAAATAGAAACAAAATATTTAAGCCAGAGGAAGTAAACACATCAATGAGAACATTGCTATTTACACAGCGGAGAAACCACATCAGAATGTTTTTAAATAATGCATCTTGTCAGGAGGATACATCCTTATAGGCATGCCCATGTATGTATTTATACTCACAGAGACATCAGTGTCCCGCACAGGTTCTAGCTCCCTGCTTCCCTTTGTTGCCTTTTCCGAGCATTTTGATGCCTGTCTGGAAGTTCATGACACTGGGGGTTAACCCTTTGCAGCCAGATCTTGTTTATTTGCAACTTTTGCTGCTGTCTGGACTGTGGACATTTTCCTGAGCAGCCACAGCTCACATCATTTCATGGTCTCCTCTGTGCAGGAAAACAAAATATAAAATCCTTGTTTATTCTAAATAACTCTGGCAAAATTTTAAGGGGGATTGAGCCCCTTTAGTTCCAGGTCTCTGTTTAGCCATTACATCCTTGGATTTAGCTTCTTCAAGCAAATTTCCTACCATTGCCTACCCGATTTATCAAATGAATGCTTTCCTCCTATTTACTGGAAGGCATGCAGGTGAATTTCAGTTGTTTATTATTATTATTGTTATTAAAATAATAATTATTATTATTATCATCATTATTATTATTATTTTACTGTTATATTGCTATTATTGTTGTTGTTTTGTTATTGTTATTATTATTATCATTGTCATCATTATCATTATCATAAATTCCTTTTTTGAAATTGGCCAGCACCTTCATTTCTCC